>LR990249.1:7295936-7895936 GCA_905147385.1 Limenitis camilla | reverse complement strand
AAAATAACTGGTCCGCCATGTGGGTTTGTCCGCCATAATGAATATAAAATTACGTCACTCAAAATTACGTAATTATTGGTTGACAATCTATGATTAGCGTGAAAGATATAAACGTGATAACTTCATATCAAATTACTATAGGAGTGTTCATATCCTACCGACTGCGCCATGCCTATGAAAGCCAGATAAGCAACAATTTTCTTCAGTTGGTGGCAACACTATGCGTCTTGGCGCAGTATTTTTTGGTCTATTATCATCTTCAGACGATATCGCAAGTCGAATAGACCTAATATTTGTAAGCAAGATTTACGGTGAATGAGCAAAATCGCTTAGATTTTTACGACTACCCTTAAATTTATTCGCAATCGGAATAAGAGGCCATATTGTATCACATAACCGTTAGACCCTTTTCCATTCTTCTTCTATATAATGGTTACTTACATACAAATGTATGGAATAATGTTGGTGTTTAAATTAATTATTGGGATAAATAGAAGAAAAGAGCAGAGTTCACAAGAATGTGAGGATAATTAGGTAAGACAAAAGTTAATTTTGAGGAACAACTGTGTAAATTATATATAGCTACATTTTTTTATTATTGATTACGTCATCATTTTCATTATTATTTTGATTTTCTTTTGCCTTATTGTAATATTTCATATTTATTATATATATTACTAGCGACCCGCTCTAGCTTCGCACAGTTACTTTATCTACTGTAATATGTATGTATTATACATATAAACCTCCCTATTGAATCACTCTATCTAATCAAAAAAACCGCATCAAAATCCGTTGTGTAGTTTTAAAAATCTAAGCATACATAGGGAAAGATAGACAGCTAGCGACATTAAGAAAATTTGCAAAATTTCAAATAAGTAGTAAGTAAAGTATTTTACCCCTATTTTATTTTATTTTTAGCTTATTTTGCACTGCACTATGTAATAGTTGGAAACTGTTTTGGCTTAAGAAATATTTATGTGTGCTCTATCTATGTTTATTTTAAGAAATAAAAATCACTATCAGTATATGAATCGATAATTCGATAATTTACTCTTCTGCGTTTGATTTACATCGATTTTATTTAAAGAGAGTAAAAAATAAAAAGTAAAAAGATTTCTTCGTGGTTTTAGGGAGTTTGACGTTTAAAAGAATGGTGATAAATGGATTTTACATAATTTTTTTATTAAATGAAAGTTTTTAAAGGTTTTTAATAATAATAATAATAATAATAATAAAATACTTTATTGCACACACAGTGAAATACAATGACGAAAATAATTACAAGCAGTAACTTAAGCTATAGCATGCAAAGGCGGCCTTATCACTTAAAGTGATTTCTTCCAGGCAACCTGCTGGTCGTACGAAACCTTAGCAAACAAAAATATAGGTGGTGCACAAAACAGTTTTAAACCTGTATTAACTTATAAAATAAATAATATGTTTTTGGTACATATAATATGTGTAAAGGTTTTTATTGCATTAAAAGTCTATATATTTAAAATAGAAAATCCAATCTAAAGCAAATGGAGACGTAAGTGTATTATTAAGATACTTTTTAATGTTGCTAACTTATAGCTTTAAGTTTAAAAACTGAGCTTGTTTAAAGCATGTATTGTCTAGATATACAATTAAGCTTTAAGTTCCTCATATTTTACCGTTAATAACAAACTTTTAAGTACAGCAAGTAAACAAGCATGTTCAAAGACCTGTCTTATCCAGGATTAACTTTAAAGCGTTACTTGTAGATAACGTTTTCATTTAAGATTTTAATATTCAACGTAACTGCTTTTAATTACGAGCTTAAATAAATAATAATGGATATTTTCTATATCCATACTAATAAATAAAATTCTAGTGTCTGTTTGTAATATTAAAATAACCGCTTTTTACTAAGTGCATATGGATGTATATACGCACACACCACATATACCAACAACAACATTTACAATTTTTGTCTGTCTTTCTGTTTGTTCCGGCTAATCTCTGAAATGGCTGAACCGATTTTGATAGGACTTTCACTGGCAGATAGCTGATGTAACGAGGAGTAACTAAGGCTATTTAACATCTCGCTACGACCCATAGGAGCGGAGTAACACGCACACGAAGTCGCACAGGTCGGCTAGTATATAATAAACTAGGGGCCCGTCCCGGCTTCGCACGGGTGAATAATTTTTTTTTAACATTTTGGCTCCCGCATTCTGTCGCTCCCTCTATCGCCGCGTTACTCGCTGCGCTGCGAGGCACTCCACACCGCGTCCGCGACCCGTCAGGGATTATTTTTTATTTATCTTGATATTTTTATTTCGTAATATCTTTTGACTGGAATGTCCGATTTTAATAATTCAAAAAGTATTTTACAGGTATTGAAACAGTCTTGAATACGAAATAATTTATTTGGATAAGGATTAATACAAAGTTATAGAAAACATGGTCTGATTTTGATTGGCATTTTTATCAACTTTTAAAATGTAAAAAAGTAGTTATAGTGACGTAACTATAATAGTTGGACATATGGTCTCGCGGAGTTTTTTGTAGATATTGATACGTTCTATAATATTGTAGAACATTTCTTTGTTCTATCATCAATACTTTTTGCAGCGCATGCGATGAAAGATATTTTATGGCTAATTTTTTTGCACCTTGGGTTGGTTTTAGTGAGATTTCCTGAGGATCTCCAATTTTTTCTTTTAATAAATATAGCCTATGTTACTCAGGGATAATGTAGCTTTCTAATGGTGAAAGAATTTTTGAAATCGGTCCAGTAGTTTTTATGTTTATTCGTTACATACAAAAATACAAAAATACAAATCTTACTTCTTTATAATATTAGTATAGATATGTTACTTATTTAATGTGTATGTATATAGAAAAAAAATAATACTCAAATACAATTTCAACTAATTTAGTAAATGCGAAAGTATCTGTATGTCCTTTTGTTTGTTACGCTTTCACGATCAACCACATATCTGATTTTGATAAAATTTGATACGGAGATAGACTAGAGGTTGGGAAATGACATAGGCTACGTCTTTAAGAATTAATATAGGTATTATATATTAGGTTGTGTCAAGAATTTTTTTTTTCTTTTAATACTATGAAAATATTGTAAAAGATGATAAAAAAAATTGGTTAAACGCCATTTTTGATTTCCCATATAAATGACAGGAAAAAATGTTATTTTTATTTGGGATTTTATTGCGCTGTAACAAATCAGCATAATGAATAAATTAATACATATTCTTGTAGATATTTGAACGCTCTTCATAAAAGGTCTGATATAATGTTTCGTCAAATTCACTCGATTCAAAGTTATTCAAGGTTAAACTTACTACAAATAATTTAACTCCGAATATCTTTGAAACAAGTGGAATATTAAAATATAGCGATAGGGCAATAGGGGTTGAAAGTTTGTATGGCAGTTCGTAATATATATACTATAAGCATTACTGATTGACAGAATCGATACCAACCACTGCCTATATAAACAAGCACTCAGTCGCATATTGCCTCATTCGCTGCTCAGTCGTCGGCCAATTAACGGTTGTTTGCAATTCTTTATGTTGTACCTAAATATACATATAACTCGTAGAAATGATGAGAAGGAGGGGGTGATATTGAATGGACTATTGGGTAAACGCAACGTAGATACTGCTACTGAACCGATAAACAATCTAACATTATCTCTTACAATTACGAGAGAAACCTAAGCAGTGCCTTGGAGTTGTGACCAAGGTGTAGGCTTAAGGACGTCCTTTATTCATTTGAAACACTCGCCTCCACTGCCCACGTTCTACTAGTAAGAAAGTAAAACCAAAGTTTTTTTCTTCAAAGCTAACTAATATAATCATGTCTATCTACAAACACAGACAGAGACTAAACTAAAGGAATTCACTTATACGCTCGACAGGAGGTGTCGTGTGGAAATCGAGTTACCTATGTGGCTTACCAACATGGCGGTGGTAAATACGAAACTGGAGCATTTGTATTTGTATACTGAACAAATATATTTATAACTACCCCCTCTATGACGCAAGGATCAATATGTTAGTACTAAGAAGTGTAAGTTTATAAATTAATCGCTGCCCACCGCGCACTATATCATTATAAATTATAGCCTATGTGTTATTCTGATGTGTAAGCTATATTATTGTAAAGTTTCATCAAAATCCATTCAACAGTTATTGCGTGAAAGAGTAAGAAACATACAACTATACATTCTTACAAACTTTCACGTATAATTTTAAAAGTCAAAAATAAAATGCATTTCAAACAGAAAATCGAGCAGTACCTGGGGGCTTGAGGCCTGGAAGCAGGTTTAGAAGACATTTTAATCTGTCGTCATATTTTATTTAAAGAAAACTCGTTGTTAAGTTTTATTCTGTTAGTAGGTAACACTGTTTATAAATTAGTATTTGCAGATAGTTTTTATTTTTTCCAAGTATACCCACTTGCGATAGATTACTAATAGTAGTTAGCGAGGTCAAGTGGTGGAGTTCTTTAAACCCGCTCCTGTCTCAAGCCCCAGACACTGCTCGGCTCCGTCTAAATTGTATACGCATTACTGTACAGTAAAAGGTATCATTTCTCTACCATTCTATGATTATTCTTTTAATTTCTTAAATTATAAGAACTATTAAAATCCCTTTTGTACTAAATCATAAAACCTTAGCATTTACTTCCCTTTTATTTAAATTATGAATTGATTAAAAAAGTTCGATAAAATCTTTAACGCTACCAACAATCATGGGGTAGCACGCCATACATTTCTTTTATTAGTAATTTCTATAGAAAATATATTAAAGAAAATGTTTTATTACAATTATATATAGAAAATTAACATTAGCATTTTTTCACTACTAATGCATACTGCTTGTTTGTGAACCTTTCATGCATAAACCACTGAACCGATTTTGATAAAATTTGGTATAGTAAAAGACTAGAGCTGAGGTAAGACATAGGCTATGTTTTATTGTGAACAAAAGGCTTAAAGGAGTTGAAATAGGGGATGAAGTGCATGTCGAGCTGTATGAGCGTTTATGCCTATGAGAATCAGTCTACACTAGGTTAAGTTTTTAAGGGGGTAATCTCTGGATCTACTGAACCGATTTTGAAAATTCTTTTACCAATAGAAAGCCAAATTATTTGTGACTGTTGTATGTTATATTAATTCGAAAGATGTAAAGACATTTCGTGGAAGTTGGATTTGCTGCAGTCGGAGTCGGAAGTCGGAGAAAAACCGGTCAAAAGAAAATGTTTCTTACGTACGCTGCTTTAACGATGAATGAGTGAGTGATTGAACAGTTTTAATACACCTCAGAGCGGGTCGGCTAATTAAATATGAATGAATGTTAATGATGAAAATTAAATCCGGGCAAAGTCGGTCGACTAATCTACATCTATACTTCTATACTAATATTATAAAGAGGAAAGATTTGTATTTTTGTATTTTTGTATGTCCCAAATAAACATAAAAACTACTGGACCGATTTCAAAAATTCTTTCACCATTAGAAAGCTACATTATCCCTGAGTAACATAGGCTATATTTATTACAAGAAAAAATTAGAGATCCCCAGAAATTCTCACTAAAACCAACACAAGGTGCAAAAAAATTAGCCATAAAATATCTTTCGTCGCATGCGCTGCGAAAAGTATTGATGATAGAACAAAAAAATGTTTACAATATTATAGAACGTATCAATATCTACAAAACACTTCGCGAGACCATATGTCCAACTATTGTAGTTATGTCACTATAACTACTTTTTTACATTTTAAAAGTTGATAAAAATGCCTATCAAAATCTGACCATGTTTTCCATAACTTTGTATTAATTCTTATCCAAATAAATTATTTCTTAATGAAGACTGTTTCAATACCTGTTAATTACTTTTTGAATTATTGAAATCGGACATTCCAGTCAAAAGATATTACGAAATAAAAATATCAAGATAAATAAAAAATAATCCCAGACGGGCCGCCGGCGCGGTGTGCAGTGCCTCGCAGCGCAGCGAGTAACGCGTCGATAGAGGGAGCGACAGAATGCGGGAGCCAAAATGTTAAAAAGAAATTATCCACCCGTGCGAAGCCGGGACGGGCCACTAGTTCTTATATTAAAAAGCACAAAACTGATTTAAAACGAGTTTTGTGTTTGTGCCAATTGTACAAAATAAACTATTTTATAATATAAAGTAACCAACAGTGTTGCTAACTCTACAAATAATACAATATTACAGGGCTTTGCTAAAAATAGCAGCAAACGGTTGGTTAGCAAATTGAACAATTAGTGTTCCAATACTGTCAGCAATTGAGACATCAACTCATACGAGTTGTCAAAGTACAATTACTTTTGATTCATATCCCAGACATATAAATAAAAATGGATCGCCTTTATGTATGTAAGCGCATAACTTCAGAACAACTGCACCAAATCGGATATTCCTTTTTTGTTGTTAGTTTGTTTGTTTGGTTGCACATCTATATTTATTACTAGGGGCCCGTCCCGGCTTCGCACGGGTGGATAATTTTTTTTTAACATTTTGGCTCCCGCATTCTGTCGCTCCTCTATCGCCGCGTTACTCGCTGCGCTGCGAGGCACTCCACACCGCGTCCGCGACCCGTCAGGGATTATTTTTTATTTATCTTGATATTTTTATTTCGTAATATCTTTTGACTGGAATGTCCGATTTTAATAATTCAAAAAGTATTTTACAGGTATTGAAACAGTCTTGTATTTTTGTATTTTTGTATTTTTATATATATATAAAATATCTTTCATCGAATGCGCTGCGAGAATGCGCTGATGATAGAACAAAAAAATGTTCTAGAATATTATAGATCGTATCAATATCTACAAAAAACTCCGCGAGACCATATGTCCAACTATTGCAGTTAAGTCACTATAACTACTTTTTTACATTTTAAAAGTTGATAAAAATGCCTATCAAAATCAGACCATGTTTTCCATAACTTTGTATTAATTCTTATCCAAATAAATTATTTCGTAATGAAGACTGTTTCAATACCTATTAATTACTTTTTGAATTATTGAAATCGGACATTCCAGTCAAAAGATATTACGAAATAAAAATATCAAGATAAATAAAAAATAATCCCAGACGGGCCGCCGGCGCGGTGTGGCGTGCCTCGCAGCGCAGCGAGTAACGCGGCAATAGAGGAGCGACAGAATGCGGGAGCCAAAATGTTAAAAAAAAATTATCCACCCGTGCGAAGCCGGGACGGGCCCCTAGTTTATATATAAAGCTGAAGAGTTTCTTTGTTTGAACGCGTTAATCTCAGGAACTACTGGTCCGATTTGAAAAATTCTTTCAGTGCTAGATAGCCCATGTATCGAGGAAGGCTATAGGTTATATATCATTACGCTACGACCAATAGGAGCGGAGCTACACGCGGACTAATTCGTAAGGGTCTGCTAGTAATAAACCTATAAATAAAAAAATGTTTTTTAGGAATACTTGATTTTTCGATACAATTCTGAATTGAAATTCGCATAAAAAATATTTCAAATAGCCCATTAATTATGTTTTATTCCATAGATAAAAAAAACTAAATCAAAATCATTCCCCATAAAAAAATTCCCTGTCAAAATATATTTATTGTAATATTCTGTACGTCAGACAGAATATTAATTTATTTCCCAAATATAGTGAGACACAGTATAAAGAAATATGAATAAACTTGTAACGCCTTACTATCGTCTCCACAAAGTGAGTAATAGCTTCATGGGGCTTGGTGTTCGCATCTATAATAAGATTCCACAGCCTATATTAGACTTGCCACTCCAGCGATTTAAGACCCACATTAAAAAGTTTAGTAAATAAAGCTTACTGCTCTGTACAAGATTATTTGAATGATGACAAAGCTTGGAATCCAAATGACGTTGATGCTCAGCTGAATGATTATACCTTTGTTAAACAGACTGATGTAAACAATGGCATTTTGAAAAAAGCAACTGTTGAGTTTCTTGCCAGTTCTTCTCATCAGTAAACTCTTTCCGTACTGGTGGTAGCTTCAGACAAACTGACCCGAATGACCAATTACGATGTGTCGTAAGTACTTTGTAAAATGTCTAATTGAAATAAACTATTTTGAGTACTAAGTTTGCTTTAACCCTCTCGAATTTAAATATGACTCTTCATCAATTTTCGTCAAATTCACAATAATGTTTTGACGTCAAAGTATAAATTAATATCAAAAATTAATTGCTTACAAAATAATTATCGTAGGCATATTGCTGTTACTATTATGACTTATTAAGGTATATAATTTTTCATCCTTTATACGCCTTTGGAGGATAATTAGCAAGTCTATCCTAATTGAAACAATATCTTGGATAATAATTTTAGACTCTAGAATGGACCTTTTAGTTAGCAATACCTTTGATAACTTTGTATTCGTGGGTAGAACCTTTTATTTTATTCCAAGACTGTATATAATCTCCGTTCCGATAGAGCTTGAGCCAGTTGTCAAAAAGATGTCGACTGAGAATCATTGGCTAACACACCCATATATACCTACCATGTCTGTTTCATATAGATGTTCCTCTAATCATATAAATAATCATTGTAGGTATACAGTGAGTGCGACCACGGTTCTACCTTGACTATTTCTATACCGATGCAATTCTCGGTTTCTGTCTGAATTATTTTCTTGTTTCATCCTTTTTAGACCACTTTTTTACGTAGTCGGGTTATACTTTTGAAGTGAACTTCTTTAGAATCGTTGTGATTTCAAACCGGATGCAACGGAAAAAACGACAGGTAAGAGACACAAATACAAAAATGTGTAGGAAAGAATGAGACAGAAATATATATACTATTTTATATTATTATATATATTCATCTCATTCTTTTGTCGATTTACTGAAGTTTTTTAAACTTTATTTTTTTATTAAAGATTACTAGTAGTATGCGTCACATACTACTAGTATTCTTTTACCTCTCCTACTAAGAGGCCATTCATTTATTACGTAAGACGATTTAGGGAGGGAGGGGGTCAACCATGCCTTATTTTTTCTTACAAGGGGGTGAGAGGGAGTCTCGATAGTTCTTACGTAAGATAACAAAATTTACTACCAAACTTAGTACCTTTGTAAGTACAAATAAACATTTCTAAAAATTGTTACTTTGAAAAATAAACATTAAAACAAACCACACGTTAATTTTTTCCTTCCTTTTCCTTTAGATTCTTACGTAATAAATATTAAACAGGGGGGTTGGTCTATTCTTATTTTTTCTTATAATAGGGGGAAGGGGTCTATAACTAGCGAAAATAGTCTTACTTAATAAATGAATGGCGCTTAAGCTAAACGCTCGTGTTAGGAGTGGGTCACGCCACGTCAAGTGGGCGCAATTGATATTGAGGAGCGCCAGCCCAGAGATGAAAACAGTACTCTATGTGCGGACGAACCTGGGCTTTATATAGTAAAAGCCGGTGTCCAGGTGTGAAGTACAGTCTCGCTCTGTTTAGCAACCCTAGTTTTTAGAAGCCAGTTTGGCTTTGCTCTCCAGATGACCATGGAATTGGACTATATTCGAAATATCGACTCCTAGAGTTCCAATGCTGTTACTGATGTGAAGGGGAATGCCCTGGAACCTGGGTGCTGTAACAAATGGTGTCATTTTTGCGGAAAAAGCCTGTGTCTTCTTGGGATTGAACTGTACAAGAATAAAAAATTGTCTTTTAATTCTTCCTTAGGTTGACTACATATTTAGAGAAGCCTAGGCATATATTATTTTTAAATTAGCTCAATATTTTCATAACATCTTCTCAACTTTGTTAGACTATCTCTCTCTATTCTATAAAGAAAAGAATCGAAATAGGAATTACTCAAATAATTTTTATTTGAGACTTCGATCAGACGCACAATTTATTAATAAAATAAATATTCATATAAGCACATTAATCATATACAATAATTTCATTCCTTAAATCCCTTCACATCCATAATCATGCAGAAAATCTCATTACCGTCAGTGAAATATGTGAAGTCGACATTACGTATATTGCGTACTTATGAAGTGTAATGTATTACTTTGATAAAAAAAAAAACATTAAACATATTCTACTTCTTTATAAGGATTTATAGCTGCCGGCATCTAAGAATACTTTTGACTTTGTTCAAAAGTCTTATTAGGACCTTTTAACCAGAGAGCACGGGGCGAAGGGAGCGCGCTACACGTGATTGGTTCTTACGTGACGATTCTGTTCGCACGCGCCTGCTATTTAAAAAAAATACGTAAATATCCCCACTACTTTTGCTCAGACGAACAGATAACTGCCAGCTATAGTTGGAGATTAGATTCTAGTTATCTCTAGAAGTAGTTAATATTACCAGGCAGTGGAGGCTAGAGTTCATGTATAGTAAAGGAGCTCCGTAAATCTACTCACGGTTGCTCCATTTTTTTACTCCTATAAAATTATTAATGGTTATATATATATATATATATATATATATTATTGATGTGATAGCGCGAACGTAAAAAGATGTTTAAAATGAAAAAAAATAAAAAATTTGGAAATAGCATTTTAGTCTCCACCTCAGCAAAAGCTTTCATTCGATACCCATATCATGGGGGGTGGTTAGTAAATCGATCCGCCATCTTTATGAGGTCGCCATATTGGAGTCAAAACACTTAGCTAACCATGCAATATCCAAATTTAATAGCATTTCAGCTAATTGTTTGTCTGTTTCGTCTAAATGAAGTAGAGGATGTTTTACCTCAATTTTAGTATTCCCGTGGTCGCTAGAACTAATTATTTTTTATATCCGACCCAAAAATAAAAAAAAGTTCCTAGAATTTTTGTAAATCTCAGAAATATTTATAAAACGGCAGTAAAGTGCGACGCTTAACGTGCGTAAAGAATAAAGGGCAGCTTTATTTACGAGTGGTGGTAAAACATTTTTATGCCCTTACAAAGTTCGACGTTATGGCCCATCACTTATATGTTAATATTGCTCTGTGGTTGGGAAATTATTGTATTTAGTTAAATCACTGATATACATACAACAATTATGTGAACCTTACCTTATAATGGCTATAAAGTATGTTGGAAATATACTAAATAATGGGAGAAGAAACTCGTCAACCAAACATCGTAAAAGAAAGTGAGAAGCAAAATTCTATAAATATGCTGAAATAACTAGCAACATCAAGAACATTCATCATCCAAAATCTTTCACAAATAAGGATACAAATTGCGACTATGTTTAAGATGTCGCCAGTTAGAGTCTTGATAGCGATAAGTCGAAGTGAAGTTAAAATAAAGAACAATGTAAGAAGGCAACGTCAAGATAGTTTGAGAGCTAAGATCATCAACAAAACTAGGATGTGTGTTTTTATACAGCAAAGAGGTTAAATTTAAACTAAAATATAGAACTAAGAAAGGTGTACTAGTTCACAAGCGTTACTCAAAAGATTATGGAACATTTTCGAAACACGTAGAAACAGCAAGCAGCTGGCAACGTAAAGGAAGGAAAACCATGGAAACAAGATGACAGTTTGTGTTTTAAAGTTGAAGAAGTTAAAGCTGTATTTCAGAAGGAATAATCATGAAGAAATGACGGAAATAAAATAGAAGGTTGTAAAGAATCCGCAAGTGTATGCTTAGCATGACGACACAAAGTGGGAAAATTAGGCAATATTGGAAATAAGAAAGAAGAATGTGAAGAAACTGCATGTGTTACTATTTTACTTGTCTTGATTGTCTTGGAAAGAACAACATGGTTTGATTGGTATTGTTGTGAATTTATATTACTGAATAAAGCGAGGGCTGTTAACAAATCATCTTAAGGTAAATAAACATTTAATTTTATTGCTATATTCTCAGTAAAACAAGACAAATTAATTTGAAGGCAACAAATTGATTTAACTTTAAGGCTTCTTTCAATCAAAGATACTTCAGTTTAGATGTTAATTGGATCTAATCAGAACATCCATTGTTTTTTTATTATTCGCTTTGATTCAAACTTTTCGTATAATGGAAAGTTCTTGGGGCTTGTGACCTAGAAACAGTTAAAGGAAAACTTCATGACTCAACATGCACAAGCAAAAGGTACTACTTACTCGCCGAATAACAGTTATTAATAGTGTTGTTAAAAATATTTTTTGTCTACCATAATACTTATATGAAGACCCGACGTCCATATTATTTCATTAAATACTGAACGTAATTTAGTAGTCTGTAATTTTTTATTCCTTGAGGACGAATAAGGGATATTTAGAGAATCATAAAAAGCATTTAAGTAGCACAAACCGCTATAAATGTCAACTTTGGACTTAAAGTGAACATAAAACGTCAATCCGATCACCTTGATTTCCATATGGTGTGGAAATGATGACTTTATTTGTTATAGTAACTAGTTTTATACTCCCACAGCTGAGCAGATGGGTGTATAGTAAAAGACATCTAAGTATACTTGTGACCTTCATGCACGAAGTCATTATTAGAGCTTTTTGACGTGATATTTTGGTAACAACATTGGGGGATAAAGTTTGGTGTTACAGCTACATATCTACTGTCTCTATCCAAAATTCAATTACACCACTGAATAGCTAAAGGATTAAAGAATTAATTACGCTTAGTAAAGACTGTGACACATCGCGCGTGGCAGGGGGAAAAGCTTTGCCATTTTAAAGTCATTTAGTTATAACTTTTGACTCAGAGAAGCTAAAACGTTCGTTCAAGTTTCAAAACTAAAAATAATGGACATCTATTAAAATATATTTGTCGTGATGAGACAAAATTATCATGACGACCCGTCAATGGCCCACTGCTAAGCCGGGTCAGCCCTCCTCAGAATGAGGAGGGTATGAGGCTATAGTCCACCATGTTAGCCGAGTGCTGGTTGGCAGACTTCACACACCTTTGAGAACTTTAGGGAAGTCTCAGGAGTACAGGTTTCCTCACGATGTTTTATTTACCGTTAAAGCATGATATTTAACTGCTTAAAACACACATAACTCAGAAAAGTTAGATGTGTGTGTCTAGGATCGAACTCGGACCTCCCGAGAGTTAGATAAGACATTAAAGACAAAAGCCCCTAAAACTATAGAATAAAAAAAAAAAAAAAAAAAAAAAAAAAAAGACATTAAAGTCTCAACCCCCCAGTGCCAATGCAAAGGCCATCACTGCTTATACAGACAAAATACCAAACACATTTACGGATTTTTAAATGTATTGGATGGTAAGAAAATCTAAGATATTGTTGTTTGAAGAGATGTTGGCTTTGAACTGATGGTGGTTGTAAGAACAGTGAAAGATTCTTTTGTAAATAAAAGGGATGGAGCGATATTGTGATTTCCAATTACCTGAGATTTCCGAGAATTTGCTTTTTTTGGTACCATTCATAGATAACAGTAAGAATTCATGGCAATTGCTTGAATCCATACATTTCTTATACAGTGGTTTTGATCGACAGAATAAATTCTCATTTTCCATTATATTATAATATAGAAAATAAAGTTACTTATTTCTGGTTAATTTTTAATACTAACATAATTCCAAAGATTTTATTACGATAAAATAGTCAGCCAAAAAATACGCTTAATCATATAAAATTTTAAAATCTATATAGCCTTTGTCGCTCGGGTCAATTTTCGAATTTATTGACACCTCATTCATAAAATTAGTTCTGTAGTTTAGGCGCTACGGTGGATCATACAAACATACATACATATATAGTTTGTCAAGATTTAATTACCCTTCCTTTTGGCTTCGCCGTAGAGAAGTTCAAAATTCAGATTTTCATCATAATTATGATAGTATTGATATCCATCACTACATACATATAATAGTCGTGCGGTGTCATATTGATATGACACCCCACGAACATAATACTTAGCCTATTAGCTTTTAATTCGTGGCACGATAGTTTTAAATTTTAGCCAGTTGTGTCTAAAATAGTATTGGTAGAGGAGTAAAGGTAGGTTCTCCGTATTCAAGAATAACGTAAATCTATACTAATATTATAAAGAAGTAAGATTTGTATTTTTGTATTTTTGTATGTAACGAATAAACATAAAAACTACTGGACCGATTTCAAAAATTCTTTCACCATTAGAAAGCTACATTATCCCTGAGTAACATAGGCTATATTTATTACAAGAAAAAATTAGAGATCCTCAGGAAATCTCACTAAAACCAACCCAAGGTGCAAAAAAATTAGCCATAAAATATCTTTCATCGCATGCGCTGCAAAAAGTATTGATGATAGAACAAAGAAATGTTGTACAATATTATAGAACGTATCAATATCTACAAAAAACTCCGCGAGACCATATGTCCAACAATTATAGTTACGTCACTATAACTACTTTTTTACATTTTAAAAGTTGATAAAAATGCCAATCAAAATCAGACCATGTTTTCTATAACTTTGTATTAATCCTTATCCAAATAAATTATTTCGTATTCAAGACTGTTTCGATACCTGTAAAATACTTTTTGAATTATTGAAATCGGACATTCCAGTCAAAAGATATTACGAAATAAAAATATCAAGATAAATAAAAAATAATCCCAAACGGGCCGCCGGCGCGGTGTGGGTGCCTCGTAGCGCAGCGAGTAACGCGGCGATAGAGGAGCGACAGAATGCGGGAGCCAAAATTTAAAAAAAAAATTATCCACCCGTGCGAAGCCGGGACGGGCCCCTAGTATTATATATAAACATATCGGATCACAGTGTTTGTTATCGAACTCCTCCGAAACAGCTTGACCGATTTTGGAGATTTTTTTTTGTATATTTGGTATATCTGAAAATTGGTTGAAAGCTATTTTTATACCCCCCCAGTGATAAAGTCCTTCTCCAGAAATTTATTTATATAGCAAAACAACGATAGCCAAGACAGCTAATATTTTAATATATCGAAATACCAAGTCGCGTCTGTGGAATTGCGATAAACTCAAAAACTACTGCACGGATTTTCATGCGGTTGCTACTAATAGACAGAGTGATACTTGAGGAAGATTTAGGTTAATAATTTGTTAAAGTTTTGTGTAAATTGGTTGAAATATGACAAAATCATTGAATCATGGAAAAAAGTCAAGCCACCTGAGAGCATGGTATAATTTTTACTTTTCTGCGTAACGTAAGTAATAAAGTGATACCATGGAAATCGAAGTAGTTTTTTTAACCTCCGGAATGAAAACTTTCATTATTCTTTTGTTCATAATAAAACTAACTTTTTCCTCCTTAAGAAAGTCACTTTTACTTGGTATGAAACTCCCTCTTTAGGAAACAATTCCACTTTAAGGACTAAATCAATTCAAATTAGGGAGTCTGGTTGAATAAAAAAATACAACCGAATTGATAACCTCCTTTTATATTAAATCCGTTGAAAATGTTATTGTGTAATGACTGATTTCTATATTTTGTTGCCTAAAATAGATAATAGCATTAAATACGATCCGAATGTTAAATCTAGCGAATGTGCCAAACGTACAAAGACATGTTTCATTTCATTAATTCTGAAACAGTTTCCAATATCATATATTAGTAAATGCTGAAGTGAAATTCAGCTAAATAATACATTACTGATACAGAGTTAATTTACGTATAATTTTATATACTACTAGGGGCCCGTCCCGGCTTCGCACGGGTGGATAATTTTTTTTTAACATTTTGGCTCCCGCATTCTGTCGCTCCCTCTATCGCCGCGTTACTCGCTGCGCTGCGAGGCACTCCACACCGCGTCCGCGACCCGTCAGGGATTATTTTTTATTTATCTTGATATTTTTATTTCGTAATATCTTTTGACTGGAATGTCCGATTTTAATAATTCAAAAAGTATTTTACAGGTATTGAAACAGTCTTGAATACGAAATAATTTATTTGGATAAGGATTAATACAAAGTTATAGAAAACATGGTCTGATTTTGATTGGCATTTTTATCAACTTTTAAAATGTAAAAAAGTAGTTATAGTGACATAACTATAATAGTTGGACATATGGTCTCGCGGAGTTTTTTGTAGATATTGATACGTTCTATAATATTGTAGAACATTTCTTTGTTCTATCATCAATACTTTTTGCAGCGCATGCGATGAAAGATATTTTATGGCTAATTTTTTTGCACCTTGGGTTGGTTTTAGTGAGATTTCCTGAGGATCTCTAATTTTTTCTTTTAATAAATATAGCCTATGTTACTCAGGGATAATGTAGCTTTCTAACGGTGAAAGAATTTTTGAAATCGGTCCAGTAGTTTTTATGTTTATTCGTTACATACAAAAATACAAATCTTACTTCTTTATAATATTAGTATAGATAAATGTGACATTGATGCAAAACAAAGTTAATCTTAAAACGGGAGTAGGACTGGTCGACCCACGCGACTTCGTCCGCTTGATGCTCCGCTCCTATTGGTCTTAGCGTGATGATATATAGCCTATAGCCTTCCTCGATATATGGGCTATCTAACACTGAAAGAACTTTTTAAATCGGACCAGTAATTCCTGAGATTAACGCGTTCAAGCAAGCAAACTCTTCAGCTTTATATATTATAGTAGATGTGTGTGCTCAATTTCAATGACATCCATTCAGCCATTGAGTAACAAACATCCAAACATTTTAACAATAGTAGAATATGTATGTATGTCGTTATTACGAAAAGGCCATAGAAATTCATATTAAGCCAAGCAGATTTAAACTAAATTTAAACTATCAAAGTAAAGTAGACACAAAATTTATTAATCTAAGAGAAGCGAGGGCGGTGTTCTTCAATATAATTTAATATTCACCGCAAGCGACAGCGCCTTTGAGCGAAATATATTGAACTAAATTGTATAGAAGATGCTTCGGTGTAATATTAGGTGCGGATTTTAATATAAACTAGATATAGGGTTCAAGCTCCAATTTTTTTATTATTTTTTACGAGATATATTTTTTCTATATTCTTAAATTACAATATTATAACAGAAACGGGTTTTAGTAAATTTCGTCGTCTTATTGATGTCTTTGTCATATACATATTACGTAACACGAAGACTAGCGTATTTGTAAGTATGTTTTCAATCACCATTTTCGTTTGCATATATTTGACTGACTTAACAAATATTTTCAACCTCGAATGATTTTTTTTAATTCCCTTAACTCTTTCTGAGGTAATTAAAGCTAAAGCAAGAAACAGAATAACTTATAAAAAGTACTCATGTAAATTCGTAGAAGACAGAGTCTCAGGAAAGTGTAAACATGTATTTTTAGGAATTTTATTTCAAAAATCAAATCATTTTTCTCTTACTCAATAGATGGAATAAAGTATAAAATCTCAAGATTTTAAAGGATTTCTAAGCTCGTGAAATTTTAACGGAAATCTATAAGAAAGTTATTGTGCAATGAAACCGTAATGTAGATACTTGTGCTCGTGCTCGTAGTACGGACCGTTCGTTTGGATTTAAATGACTTATAAACTTAATAGCCGAGCCAAATCTGTTTTTGAACATTTCATTTAATACTCGGTTATGAAATGGTTTTGTTCTTTTGGATTAATAGCATACGTTCTTCTACACATATATGGTACACTGTTTTGTTATTATACGAGTCTCGTTTGTAAGAAGCAAGGTTTTGAATTATAATGTCTGAACATACAAATGCCTCTAACTACGCATATCGAACCTGTCACCCCCTACTGTACCCCTCTCTTTTTTTAATATAAAAAGAATGACTTTTACGCAATAAGGTTTAGTTGCTATCGGAACTCGTGTGACTTCAGTGTTGTGTATTTAAGGATAGTTTGCTGAATATTTAAATAATTA
Organism: Limenitis camilla; assembly: GCA_905147385.1. NCBI lineage: Eukaryota > Metazoa > Arthropoda > Insecta > Lepidoptera > Nymphalidae > Limenitis > Limenitis camilla. The sequence goes on along the minus strand of LR990249.1, from coordinate 7,878,161 downwards.
GTGTAATTGCTATTTTGCTGAAGATGAAGGAGAGTGTTTACTGGTAGTAGAAAGGCCTTTTTATCCTGCACCTGGATCGCAAGCCCCAGGCACTGTTTGGTTTCTATTTGGATTGGGTATTATTGTGGTCTTTTGAGTTTTATTGTGCGGTCAAGCTACAGTGTAACTTATAGACATAACATAGCATTGCGTAGCCGGGCTCAGTGTGTCATGATGCGATTCTATCGGATCTTAACAAACACATCCCTCGTTACACATCCTAGCACAACTCTGGTGTAAACGCAGCCTAAATTTAGAAATAGGAGCCCACTTACTATACCCATTACCATATAGGATTGACGACAAGAATGAGATTATAACAATCACTACACAATATTATAAAACATAACCCCAGACCATGCCTATCAGTGCAATAAACTCAAAAACTACTGAACATATTTTAATGAGGTTTATGCAATAGATAGAGTGATTCATCAGAAAATTTTTAATGTATAATTTTTTGAGGTTTTGTGTAAATTTGGTTCAATACTATAATTGTTGAAAATGTTAGAAAAAGTCAAGATTCCTGGGTGTTTTCATCTAAAACGCTGTCTAATCCCTTTTGATATATAATACAATATATAATATAACACACATGTAGATATACTATGGTCTACTATCTGTGCGAAGCCGGGGTGGGTAGCTGATGTACAATTAATATAGGTAAGCTATCGTTCATGTTTGCATGATGTAATATCTATATGACATTTTTTTCGTCTAATTATGAGGTCATTTAAAAATCAATAGAAAATATTATTTTACTATATTGCATAAAGGATTTTTTTAAATTAAATTTAATGATTGTTTAGCATTCATTATGTGTTTATGTTTCAAATTATTTGTATTGTTGTTAATTGCATTAATTTAATAGAAACATGTACAACTATTTTATCTTCCTGACTACATAATACCAATATATAACAACACCTTTGTTAGTTTCAATTACTTTTATATAAAAGTTTTTTGATATGTCAAACCAAGAAAAAATATTCAATAATCAGTTAGTAAGTTTTCCTGAAACTTTTTTTACAGTTCGGAGAGCAGTTATCTGATGAAAAAAGATGCTGAGTTTTCCCTTCAAAGATGATAAATGGGTGGGGTATTTTGTAGAGCACCCACAGCAAGTTGGGTAACAAGATGAAAGTTAGCACGAGCATTTAGAAAGTAAACCTGCAATTGGGTTTCAAGCCCTAATCGCTTTGCAATTCGACTAAGATTGCTACTTACCCAGTTTGATGTGTTATAGCCTAAACTCTTCTCATTCTGAGAAGGAAACTCAGCTTAGTGGTGAGCTTTTAATCGGTTTAGGTGATGTCCAGAATAAAATATTTTCTTTTTTTTCTGAGTCTTGTGAAGCGATCTAATTGTTTTTGACAAAAATATCCCAAAGAATGGCAAACGCTACGCTTTGCCACATTTGTGTCTGCCACATATTTTTGATAATTTTCATTAAAACTTTTAATGTTTGTTGAGGTTAAACATTAACCTCATTAGTACATTTAATTACGGTTATTCGGGGCAGCCATGACAGATTGCCTCATAAATTATTTCGTTTTAATTTATTCATTTTGGCCGAGACGATAAAGAGCTTAAAAATGTTATGGTTGTCTGCAGAACGTTAAATGGTTGACGACTTATATTAACAGTTTCTTCGCTGAAATGCAAGATTAGCTTGTGTAGATGGTAGAGTGTATTAAGACATTTTGTGAACTACCCTCGCTTCACTTTGAATCTATTTTAACTAACAAATATAATTGGATGCCTATTGTAACCTAATTTTAATTTTATCGAAATGATACCTATAATGTAGTGACGAATGATACTAATATCATCTTTAAACATAACCAGCCGACCCGCTCTCGCTTCGCTGCGGTTGATTCACTGTTCACTCACTCACTCATTTATTCATTCATATTGTACCCGCAACTATGACTCATTACCTCTTATCGTTTCCGTTTGACCATTTTCTCTCCGACTTACTTTGCAAATCCGACTACCACGAAAAAGTCTTTTTATTTTTCCGGTTAATATATAGCCTATTATATATCTATTGGTTAAAGAATTTAAAAAGTCGGTTCAGTAGATCCAGAGATTACCCCCTACAACCTCACAAACTTAACCTCTTTATAATATTAGTATAGATAACGATATCAATTGGTATATTGAGCTGATCTGAGTGATCAGTAGTAAGCCTCTAGGGTTAGCTGGCCAAGCACATTTACTATTTATTTATTCATTAATCCTCTATAAAAAATATTTTTCTATTCTGAATACTTGTTTTTGAGATATTTAAGCATTACAAACATGTTCTACTTTGATTAATAATAGGATATCCTAGAATTTTTGAAATATTTATGAAGGAAAAGAAAGAGAGTTACATTTCTTCCATTTTGTAGCAAAAGATGCTAGCAACACTGTTAACATTTTTTGATAGGATAGTAGTTTATATCAGTCACTATAATATTTTCTATGGATTTGTATTATAAATATTTCCAACAACGTAACTAGAATAAATAAATGCACAAATACAATAAATTTAAACCTACTCCTGGGTCTTCAGCCATAGGTACAGTTCGGCTCCCTATCTAGACTGCATATTATTATATTTTGAAATACTGCGCAATATAGCTTATATCATATAATGTAGAACCCACCCACCCACGTCCGATCTCACACACTATAGCTTCAAGAACACAACTGCTGAGAAACTACCTAAAAATACTGTTTATTCCACATTTGCCAATTTAGTTATATAATATTGTGCCATGACTAAGTTGTTAGCAACTCGAAATCTTGCAAAACTACTCGTATAAAAGAAAGCTTTAGGAGTAAACTTTGGCTAAGTTAAGGAATAAGTAGATTTTGTGACTAAAAGTAAAATTTATGATACATAAGGGACAAACGAGCAAACGGTCCACCTGATGAAAAGTGGCCACCGTCGCCCATGGACATCGACAAAGCTAGACGGTATCTCTTGTTTTGTCGATGCGTTGCTGCCTAGAAGTTAGAGTAAGGAGGGGGAGCAAAGAGAAAAATGTTGCGATTTCAATAGACCCCGAGTAAGAACCCGGTGTCCATTAGAACCGCAGCAGTAATGGGATGGGAGAGGGAGGGGTAGATCTGGCCCACATGCGGCTCGGTCGGAACGCGTCAGATACACTTGGTGGTCGCAAACCAGTCGGGGAACAGATCCCCTACCACCCGTACCCGTAAGGGGGTACTCGGCTCTTAAGAGATGCTCTCCCAGCGGCAGAAGGGAATTGTATTCTAACCCGTCCCCTCACGAGTAATAACCCATCCCCTCACGGGTAAATTTAGGGATAAACGGATTTAGGAAAATCTAATATATTTGCCATTATGTGTATTTTTAAATACTCTGACCAGTTAGAGAAATTATAAGCTTCCGCAATAGTTTTTTTTAAAGACAGGTAAGGGACAAACTAGCAGACGGTTCACCAGATGTAAAGTGACCACCGTAGACCATAACCCTGGGCTAAACTAGAGAGTATCTTTTGTTTTGCCAATGCGTTGTGCGAAGAGAGAATGCTACGGTTTCAGTGGACCCTGAGCATGAAGCCGGTGTTGACTGAAACCGCAACATTATTTGGATGTGAGAGGGAGGGGGTAGATGTGGCCCACATGCGGCTCGACCGAAACGCGTCAGAGACATTTGGCGGTCGGATTCGCATGCTGATAGTCGCAAGCCAGTCGGAGAACAGATCCCCTACCACCAATGGTGTGCTGGGTTACTCGGCTCTTACGTGATGCTCTCCCAGCAGCAGAGTATGTCCTTTAGTGTCTAATTTGACGAGTAGTTTCATAGATTGAATATTGACTATCATAGAGACGTTTAGGTATGTTGCTCTTGTAGTGTTGGCTAGATAAATGCATGTTACAAAATCGAGTAGTATAGTAAAGCTTTGTAAACCTAATCTTTGGTCTTCGGGCCTATTTACTGCTCAGCTTCAACTGTAAAATCTTGTTATAACTGTCTTTTAAATGGAACTGTTATATATGTTACTGTCACTGTCTCTTTATTATGATAGTCAATATTCATTCCTCAAAACTCATCAAACTACCGTAGATATGATGTAAAAATAATTTCATAGATGTTTGACTCAACTGTATGATTTTGTAATTCTTATGGATGGTTGGTAGCACTGCTCGGTAATATATATTCTCAATGATACATATTAATAAATAGTTAATATGTTAATTAAAGGTCGATATGTTTCAGGTTAATTAAAGGTTATATTTCAAGCTTCAACACATTAATTTATTTTTAACAGCTCTAGTTCAAAACGATTTGAGAATATGAAATTTAAATAACGACTTCTAGAGACATTTTTATTATACTTTATAATGTATGAATTATTGCTTAATAAAAGAATTGTTTATTACATCATTCTGGGATGGAGGTGATGAAAATGGAGAACATTATTAAAATTTTAATAGTGCTAGCAACACTTTTGATAGTCTATACTGACTCTAATTTTACATTTTAATTTATATATGACTATGAATTCCCCAAGACAGCACTTCACCCCCACGTCGATAGATGGCGTACCAGCACACTCATTAGTTTAGTATTTTTTTTGCGATAAAACATATCCTATGTTCATTCTCAAGTTCTATTTTATCTTTGTATCATATTTCATCAAAATAAGCTCAGTGACTAAAGCCTGATTATATAACAGATAGACAGACGCAATCTATTAGTCAATAGATGGCGTAAGTAGTAGATTAAATCGCGCTTTCATTTGCTTAGTTTATATTCTTAAGTATTTTTAATGTTTCTTAAGAGTTACTTTCGAAATTATAATCGTAGAGTTACTATGGATAGAAAATTGATAATTTGAATTCGAGCAGTGGAGAAGATAGTTAACCTATAATAAACCTGTATAGGGGCTACAAGCTCCAGGCACTTCCAATGTCCTGTCGTTACATTTAGATTGTGTATCTATTACTTGTAAATAAAAAGTAGATTATATTTGCAACAATTGTGGTTCATTGTCCGAATACGTTAGTGGCAGTTTGACAAGTAATTACTTACTGTCAATATTGATTATCTGTAGCTTGAGGATCATTTCTTAAATTCCTATTGTAAATTCTTACTCATAGCTAGATACGAGCTCTATTCTGATAGATTAACAGCTGTTTGACGGGTGATTTCCTAGCGCGAATCATGACTATGATAATGTTGTGTACATATACACAAGCACTTAAAATAAGATGGGATATATACTAATGTTATGCAATCCTTACGTTTGCAGTTTATTTTTCAAGTTTGATTCATTGTTGTGCAAATGCGAGTACATTATGGTGCAGCGAGACCGAGCTCACTGTGCTGTGTCTCACTAATTGACATTACTGCTACTATATTTAATTTTATACATTACATACACATGTACATGTGTAAAAAAGTGTCTGAACTACGCATGTTATATATACTTGGACGAAATTTCTTTCTAAACTGTAAAAGATTTTTCAATGGAAAGCCAAGAAGAAGAGTGGGAACGTCAGACGTTGTCTGCACGCTGATGAAGCTTTTACGCGTTTATGAGGTCAGTGCGGAGTCCCAGTAATGGAAATAGGAAAACTCCCAGGTTGCAGCTGTTGGCTGTTGTACATCTTCACATCTTTGTAGCCCTAGGACTTTTGTAATGGATGGATCCGGTTGAATTGATTCTATAACATTAGCTAATTACCAAATGTTTACGCGTGTCAGTTGCCTGGTGACGCCATCTAGTTTCATTTTGTGGAGTTATCTATACTAGGTCATGTTACAAGAGAAGATTTTCATGAACTATATAAATGAAATTATTTTAACATTTACATATTTGTAGTTTCATGCATTTTAATAAATTGAATTTAATTACACCCCAAAGTTTACCTCTGCTTCATTCAAAGCGCAGTCTTTCGTTCTGGACCCTCCTTTGTTGTGCTCACGAGTCTTTATTAGACAATGGGAATCGGTGGTTTACATTCTCGACATAATAATATATAGAAATGTTATACTAACAAACATAAGGGTCTAGCCGTTTGCATCTTCGTGGTCTCACTGATATTCATTGACGATCCCTAGGGGTCAATGTAGCCCACAGGAAATCAGACTCTCGAAATCTCGAGATCGGCTATCACTGACGAATTAAAAAAATATAAGCAAGAATAGACATTAGCTTTTTTTATTCAAATCTAATATTTTTTAATTCAAAACAAACCATAAATAATAAATATGTAAAAAATGGTAAATATAAATTATAAGCATCAGTGACAGTATGTGCCTGTAAAATGACAGGAGTGATTTAAAGTCGGGTGTGTTTATGTTTTACATTAAATTGGAGCAGGAATGTATATTTTTTTATAATTTATAGCCTACTAGGGATTTGCTCCGGGATTGCGTAGTATGGATAGTAGATTGTTGTTTTTTTATATCTCAAAAGGAGATTAGACTGCATTTCCGAATCCGTTGCAACTGTAGAGGACGCTTTCAGCATTTATCGTCATATTTCAACTAATTTACATAAAACCTTAACAAATTATACATCTAAACCTCAATCATGAATCATTGGATCACTGGATATTAATAAAAACTGCATAAATATCCGTTTAGTAGTTTTTCACATCGCAAACAAAAAGACGCGGCTTTGTTTTTAAATATGTAGTGGTATCATGGTTTAGCTAAATAAAAAAATGGCTTTTATGGGCAGCACGTAAGTATAAGTTTTAGAGGGGAATGCGGGACAAGGTCATGGATGGATACTTTCCCCCACTATTTTGACTCAGACCTAAAGTTAGCTGCCGACTACTATATAGTGATTATCAAATAAAACTAGATTAAGTGATTTTGAATTCTTTGAACACAATTTGCCTTTCTCATATTCGTAATATTTATGTCAACTTGTTTTTTTTTTCAAATATGTCTTGTTGTTGTGTAATTGTCAATATATGGCTATCTTATAAAATTAAATAACAAACATGAAGATAGACAAATAAAAACTGATGTTTTTGTAGAATAAGCCAATAATTGTACTGTTTCTATCAAATAATTTATTTATACTATAAAAATATTTTCAAATACAAGCTTGTGATAAAATTTATTTAATGTTTTGTATTTTTCTTGAAAAATCCTTTCATTTGATAACCATATTATGGTGGTGCACATAAAATAACTAGTCTGCCATTTAGGGTTAAGAATGACGTCACCTAGGTAACCATAGGTAAATGCATTATCATGAAATCTAAATATATGCAAAATTACATGTCAATTGATTGAGGATAAGTGCATTGTAATGCAGTTGCAAAATTTGACCAGAACATTGTAAGTTAATTAATAGTACATTTCTCATATAGTAGTCGCGTCGGCGTCGTCATCGATTGAGCAATCTATTCATACATATAATAACTATCTAAAATAACATACGTGTAGATAGTTCAATTCACGACGACGCACAGTCCACTTATTATTTTCTATATAGTAGATATATTGATCTATTTATCTATCTGTACCTACACAGAAATAACTATATAAATAAACATACGTATAGAATATAGATAGGTCAATCCACCACGACGCGCAGTCTTCTTTTTATATTTACATAAAGTAGACGTGCCTTGCGCCGTCACGGATTCAACTATATATACATAAACGTACATATAAACAACCATATGAACAAACATATATATATATAGGAGTACAAAAAAATTTGTCAAAGTCGCGCGGATAGTTTATATAAAATCCATTACCGCACTAGTGCTGTAATGTAAAGTAAACGCGCACGTGTGTGTTATGGAGGTGTTTATATTAACATAAACTACTTCAAAAATAAAAAATAAATAGTGTAACATCTATTAGTGTTATCATGACTCCTCACATTAAGTTTTCTTCACCCTTAACGACCACCCACCCTCTATTTTAGTCACTTAACTTACCTGCGGTCTTAGAGACCATTGATAGATATTAATTGGAGAATTCGTTACATGATGTACATCAACACGTAACACTTACTATATACAGATAAAAACCGATAGTAGCGATTCCGTTACAAGTCTCAAGGGGTCCTGGATGTACATATATGTTCTGAACCCTTAACTTTGTTTGCTCTTTCCGGAGATATTGGCTGTCGAGGGTCACCTGTGAAGTTGTAACGATTGTATTATTGGGTTTGACCTCGTCTGGTTTTTAAGTGCCTCTTGCCAGGATTTACGAGCTTAACGATGCCAAATCGAATAAAATCTAGATATTATTGATGTAGGAGTTTAGGTATTAATATAGGTAATATATATTTCAGACTGAATTATATTTTTGAAGCTATTGATCTTGATGAAGTTTTCACACTGTGTGAAAATTAGGCCAATTTAGAGATAGGATATTTTATCTTACTAATATTAAAAATTTTACAGTTATTATGCTTAGATGTTTGTTACTCAATCACACAAAAACGGCTAAGCTGATTTCAATGAAATTTGCTCACAGATACTTTATAACCTTAATTTATATATAGGATAATTTTTATGCCAAAAATCATAGTTCCTGTGGGATAAAAAAATATTTTTATTGAACGCCTAGAAATTTTTATACAGCAACATATTGAAAATAAAATTTTTAAACTTGGTACATTGCACCCGTGCGAAGCCTGTACGGGTTAACTAGTAAATAAACATTTTTTAACAAATTTACGAAGCACTTATAAATTACTTCGATTACACTGAGTGACGTCGGACAGTGTCGAGCAATTGTCATTATCTTTAAGAAAATTTCGACAATAGTAGCACTGAACAAGGCGTAACATCACACTGTGTTACAGATCACGTATCAGAATGATTATTTTTTGTAATTTGATGATTCATAAGTAACTCATCAATTTTAGTTTATTTTTGTTTAAGCTTAGATAGCTATTATTCAAGTCGCAAAAGCATAACAAAGACAAGTATACGCATACTATTAAGATAAACGTCTAGATTTATATAGCTAGTACTAATTTACATCCTAATGAAGTAACTCAACGTTTGAAGTTTGTAATGTAATTTCCACGACGCATATCAAAGATACTTGTATGCTAATGTACTCGACTATTAATTTGTCTTAACGATATTAGTACTTGGATCCCTTTTGTGTTAGATATTGAAGTCTTAACTTTCCTAATATAATTAATTCCCGAAAGTGTTTTAATTTTTATTATCAAACAATCCTTCCATTTCTACCATAACTTCTTTAACTTTAACCTCTTTTCTCTCAAAGCATGTATTGGCTCCTTCGCGTTCTTGATTATCGCTATTTACTATAACTTCTCGATTTTCCTATTTCGCTTTAACTTTACTAGGAAATCACTTAATAGGACTAACTCCTTGTTTTTATTCATCATCATTGCAATTTATGACTTAATTTATAGAAAATTCTAAATATTAAACATTGTTAGTAATTTCTATGTCTTTAAAGAGAGTCTCTTCAAATCGTTAATTTACATAGAGCATCTCGTAAGAGGCGAAAAACCCAGTACGCCCCTTGGTGGTAGGGGATCTGTTCCCGACTGGCTTGCGACCACTAGCATTCGAATCTGACCAAGCACTCGCACGACGACTCTATGACGCATTTCGGTCGAGACTCATGTGGGCGATATCTACACCTTCCTCTCCCATCCCATTATTGCTGCGGTTCCAGTAAACTCTGGGTTCTTGCTCAGGTTCTACTGAAACAACAACATTCTTCTCTTTGCTCCCCCTCCTAAGTCTAATTTCAAGGCGGCAACGCATCGGAAAAACAGGAGATACCTACTTTCTAGTTATGTCGATGTTCATGGGTGACGGTGACCACTTGCCATCAGGTGGACCGTCTGCTCGTTTGTCCCTTATCTATCGTAAAGAAACTTGATATAAGTTCTATGTGAAAGTCTACTATTCAGACGAACAATTCTACCGTGTTAGTAACATTAGTATAAACAAAGGAAATGATGTATAAATATTTAGATTCAATAGAAATATCGTTGAATAGCTAACTGAATTCTGAGGAAACTAATGTTTTGTAAATGTTTCTATTTTCGTTTCAATCTGTAGGTTTTATATAAAAGTGAATGTACGCCGTTTTGACACTGTAACCTTCCCTACCCTTCGGGTGAGAGGTTAACAAAAAAAAGATAAATTATTTAATTGTAGTATGATCAGAAGCCAGAGTCGCAATCATCAAAGGAAATAAAAGACAACAACTTTTTTATACTCCATAAAGTTTTTATTAATTAATTTTAGGTCATAGCCAGTAACCACTCTTCCGACCTTAATGGGGAAGAAATTTTATTTAAACAAGAAGAAAAATATATCAGAAGCTATAACAGGGTTACATCGCAAAGTCTATCTTTTGTTAATTAATGGTAGAATAAATACGTGCCTGAGGGACTGACCATAAGACTTATAGATGTGAACAGCAAGAACGGAGAGTTGGGTTGAGTTGATAAACGAATTAAAAGATAAAATTAAACACTTGGAAACATAGTAATCATAGATATAGTGTGAAACAAAAAAAACTGGTTACTTGGGTAGGGCCCGATTAATTATAACGGGCTGTACGCCGTCATCCACGCAGGGTCCCTTGCGTGACAGGCCACATGGCGGAGTTCGCGGGCTTCTCACGAAGCCGGGCGACTCTTAAGCGCAGCATCATGGGGGGTCTCCCTCATAGCAGGAACCCGGAACAGGGTATGCTCGTAGTACATACAAAAAACTTGCACCTCGGGAAACAAGCGTCTTCCGGATACAACCGCTCCAGGAAACAAACGCCATATACAAACACCATATACAAACCAACGCGCTCCGGGGAACAAACGCCCTCCTGGAAACCAACGTCCTCCTGGAAACAAACGTCCTCCTGGAAACAAACGCTCTCCAGGGAACAAACGCCCTCCTGGAACAAACGCCCTCCAGGGAACAAACGCCCTCCCGGAAACCAACGCCCTCCTGGTACCTCTCCAGGAATCACAAGGAACAGTCGCCTACCCAAACGACATGGAGAAAAAAAAAAATGAAGTACGACAACTTGACGGAAAAGAAAAAAATATTGCCAGCTCCTACGAGAGACAATTAAAAATCGGATGATCCGATATATATAGGTCCCGTGTACCATTATTTTAATAATCGATTTAATAATTACAAAAAATTAATTGTTGAATAGTTAATTTTAAGTTCTAAAAATATTATTATTTATTATTTTAATTTTGAAATTGTTAATTTGAAAGTTAATAAAAAAATTATATAAAATTAATTAATGAACGAATCGATTTATACGTAGTAGGTCACGCTCTCGAAACTAGGTGGCGCTCACGCTTAGTTTCGACAATTTACAATAGATAGCAGTAGTATGCACTATTTAAACAAATTTAAAGTAATATTTGTACATTTAAAGAAAATTAAAATAGATAAAGGGTGTAGCGAATTTTACACGCTACAACACATCATCTTCATTCACATGTGTATCCACCGGTGTCTGTCGTAAGCAATAGACGTCTCCATGTGGCAATTAATGTTCGACTTCGAGTCAATGTAATAATGTGTTGTGCTATCATGTGAGATAGGTATACTGGCCGGCAGTTATCTTAACTTTTGACCAAAAGTAGTGGGGAAAGTTGCATATTTTGAGCGTGCTCCGAGGCTGTATAGAAATTTCCATCTACTATTTTTACTATTTGTCAGGCAGACGCGCGAGAGCAGAACTGCCACGTAACTAATCATGTGTGGTGCACTCCTCTTGCCCCAGGCTCTTCACTAAAGCGACTCTCATTTAGGTATACTTAGACGAATATGAGGGACTCATTAGATACCCACTAAAACCCAGCTCTACCTCCTTTCGCCATTATGAGGCATCACAGGATCGCTTTCACATGCTACTGTGATGCCTCGACGCTATATTTCTAACTTGGGTAAACATTAGCCACACATTCTGTGTCGAACACTAAATAATTTCAATCTCCTGAAATAGTAAGATGTTGAGCATTGCGCCGCCTTCTTCTTCGCGACCTTCTAGTTCGAGCAGCGTCAGCCAGAGGATGGTGCTCTCTATGATCATATTTGGTGAATTCTGCGCTTTCGAGGTTAGAAATGTACTTTTGACTATAACTATTTATGTCTTGAATCTATCAACGAATACATGCAGGAATGGGATACGTCTCAAAAAAACTACAGCAAAATTATGTAATATTTAGTTCTAAATGTCTAGTTATTTAAATAGGAAATTATAAAACATTTATTAGTTGAACAAATATTAGCAATAAATAACGCCTAATGACTTTAAGAGGCTAATGATAGAGTCATCAAAATGTTTTATGTGATTGCTTTTTGATTTATGTGTTTTGGCTATAATAATATGATTGTCTATGAATAATGTTTATCTATAATTTCGAAACATAATGATTTAAGCATCTACCATACCATACGGCGTTAATATAAAGTTTTTTTTAAACAATGCAGCCCTAATTATTAGTGGTATTATGTTAAATCAGCAATTTCATTATTTGTTTTTATTGTGTACTAGCCGACTCGCGCGACTTTGACCGGGTGTTGCTCCGCTTCTGTAGGTCGTACCGAGATGTTAAATAACCTAAGTTACTCCTTGTTACATCAGCTATCTGCCAGTAAAAGTCCCATCAAAATCGTTCCACCCATTTCAGAGATTCGCCGGAACAAACAGACAGACAAAAATTACAACACGCGAACGAAGTAGCGCGGTTCGGCTAGTTTAATATGTAATCTAATTAAGAGCTAACGATTGAAAGTTGAAGGAACGTCGTCGTAGCTAAATGGAAATCTCGATACGCAGCAAAATGACCTCAAAATGGCGACGCTTCCCCCTCCACCGCGTGTGATGTATCACATTCCTTACTTAGCGTAATCAATCCTTTAGCTATCCAGTGGTGGAATTGAATATTGGATGAAGACCCAAATGGTAAAAACGGGACCGTATTACTAAGACTCCGCTGTCCGTCCGTCGATCTGTCTGTTAGCAGGCTGTATCTCATGAACCGTGTTACCTAGACAGTTGAAATTTTCGCAAATGATGTATTTTTCTTGCCCCCATCACAACAAATACTAATAAAAACATAAAGTTTAAAAAAACTATCTAACATAACATCTCCATGTAACACACAGACTGAATTATTTTCTTATTTCGTCCTTTTCAGACCACTTTTTTACGTAGTCGGGTTATAGTTTTTTAAACTTTATTTTTTTATTTAATAGTTTTCCGTTTTTTGATCGAGATAGCCTTTATAATCTCATGTAATGTTGGTTTTTATTTGCTTAAACGAGTGAATAACTGCAACGACTGGATCACACGGAATATATATGTTGACATAAACAATAACATATATATATATATATATATATATGTCGGAGCATAGTAAAAGATTATCGATTAGTCGAATCGTTATCATTGTCTATGGCGTTGGAGTGGGGTAGTATTCACTTCCGTTGTTTTGACAGTATCTACCCTCGACCCTTTATATGCGATCGACAGTCTAACTGAAGTCTTAGTCGTGCGCGGTCTCTCAAGAAGTGAACATCTAAGTAGTGATAGTGATAGTGTCAAGTGCAGTGTAGTGTGGAAGTGCTGTCCAACTAAGGTCACGTAAGTCCTTACAATTTAATTGCCACGTGGTTAAGTAAACACAATGTTAGGTTAGGTTAGCCTTAGGTTAGGTTAGCCTTGTGTTAGATTCGGTTTATGTGCCTTTAACCTTGGGTTTAAATAGAGAGCCTAGCAGTGGAGGCGAGTGTTGTAATTACTTAAAGGATATCCTTAAGCCTACACCTTGGTCACAAGTCCAAGGCACTGCTTAGGTTTCTCTCGTAATTGTTAGAGATCATTTGATAATTTATCGGTTCAATAGGAGTATCTACGTTGCGTTTACCCAATATTCCATTCAATACCATCACCCCCTTTTAGTGTTCCCCAATATTCCCCATCTTCCTCCTTTCATCTCCTTTTCACATCGTTTTAAAATCCCCGACATCAGAAGTGGGATCACAAGCCCAATAGTTCACGTTTAGGGTTTTTTGCGTATCATCTTGACGGTTATCTTAGTGTCAATGCTAGAGAAATAGTTTTTGAAAAATTTAAAGTGGGTAGTACAAAAAAAAAGAATTCAGAAATAGTTGAAATCAGAAATAGTTGCGAAGGTAGTTTAAAATCTTAAAATCGTAATTATTATTTGAAGTAGGTACGCCTTCGTTTTACATGAGGCTCATCAGCCGTTTCGGTAGTAAATTGTGGTGTTGACAGTTTTTACGCATTGTGTTTGGAAATTACTGATCATATTAACGTTTTATTAGTGCGACAGAGAGCTTTTACGCTTTGTCGGAAAGATGTACTGGAAGCGTTGTCGCTTTGTTGTTATTGAGCCGTTGTAAGGTGGCTTTGTAGGCCCCGACGGTTGGGGCTGAAAGCTGTTACGCTTTGCTACGAATTTGAGATGTTTTCTGTAAAGAGTGTTGAGAGCTCTTTGTTTCTTTGTGTGTTAATGATTGAAATTCTTATGTCTAGTGGAATATAGTGCTGAAAGCTGTCACACTTTAACGAAGTTATTGGTCTATGAAACTAGTGTTACGTGTTACGTATTTTGAAACTGTGTAAAGGCAACGCGAGAGCGCGTTGATTATCAGAATGGCCGTGTCGGAGCATAGTAAAAGATTATCGATTAGTCGAATCGTTATCATTGTCTATGGCGTTGGAGTGGGGTAGTATTCACTTCCGTTGTTTTGACAGTATCTACCCTCGACCCTTTATATGCGATCGACAGTCTAACTGAAGTCTTAGTCGTGCGCAGTCTCTCAAGAAGTGAACATCTAAGTAGTGATAGTGATAGTGTCAAGTGCAGTGTAGTGTGGAAGTGCTGTCCAACTAAGGTCACGTAAGTCCTTACAATTTAATTGCCACGTGGTTAAGTAAACACAATGTTAGGTTAGGTTAGCCTTAGGTTAGGTTAGCCTTGTGTTAGATTCGGTTTATGTGCCTTTAACCTTGGGTTTAAATAGAGAGCCTAGCAGTGGAGGCGAGTGTTGTAATTACTTAAAGGATATCCTTAAGCCTACACCTTGGTCACAAGTCCAAGGCACTGCTTAGGTTTCTCTCGTAATTGTTAGAGATCATTTGATAATTTATCGGTTCAATAGGAGTATCTACGTTGCGTTTACCCAATATTCCATTCAATACCATCACCCCCTTTTAGTGTTCCCCAATATTCCCCATCTTCCTCCTTTCATCTCCTTTTCACATCGTTTTAAAATCCCCGACATCAGAAGTGGGATCACAAGCCCAATAGTTCACGTTTAGGGTTTTTTGCGTATCATCTTGACGGTTATCTTAGTGTCAATGCTAGAGAAATAGTGCTGAAAGCTGTCACACTTTAACGAAGTTATTGGTCTATGAAACTAGTGTTACGTGTTACGTATTTTGAAACTGTGTAAAGGCAACGCGAGAGCGCGTTGATTATCAGAATGGCCGTGTCGGAGCATAGTAAAAGATTATCGATTAGTCGAATCGTTATCATTGTCTATGGCGTTGGAGTGGGGTAGTATTCACTTCCGTTGTTTTGACAGTATCTACCCTCGACCCTTTATATGCGATCGACAGTCTAACTGAAGTCTTAGTCGTGCGCAGTCTCTCAAGAAGTGAACATCTAAGTAGTGATAGTGATAGTGTCAAGTGCAGTGTAGTGTGGAAGTGCTGTCCAACTAAGGTCACGTAAGTCCTTACAATTTAATTGCCACGTGGTTAAGTAAACACAATGTTAGGTTAGGTTAGCCTTAGGTTAGGTTAGCCTTGTGTTAGATTCGGTTTATGTGCCTTTAACCTTGGGTTTAAATAGAGAGCCTAGCAGTGGAGGCGAGTGTTGTAATTACTTAAAGGATATCCTTAAGCCTACACCTTGGTCACAAGTCCAAGGCACTGCTTAGGTTTCTCTCGTAATTGTTAGAGATCATTTGATAATTTATCGGTTCAATAGGAGTATCTACGTTGCGTTTACCCAATATTCCATTCAATACCATCACCCCCTTTTAGTGTTCCCCAATATTCCCCATCTTCCTCCTTTCATCTCCTTTTCACATCGTTTTAAAATCCCCGACATCAGAAGTGGGATCACAAGCCCAATAGTTCACGTTTAGGGTTTTTTGCGTATCATCTTGACGGTTATCTTAGTGTCAATGCTAGAGAAATAGTGCTGAAAGCTGTCACACTTTAACGAAGTTATTGGTCTATGAAACTAGTGTTACGTGTTACGTATTTTGAAACTGTGTAAAGGCAACGCGAGAGCGCGTTGATTATCAGAATGGCCGTGTCGGAGCATAGTAAAAGATTATCGATTAGTCGAATCGTTATCATTGTCTATGGCGTTGGAGTGGGGTAGTATTCACTTCCGTTGTTTTGACAGTATCTACCCTCGACCCTTTATATGCGATCGACAGTCTAACTGAAGTCTTAGTCGTGCGCAGTCTCTCAAGAAGTGAACATCTAAGTAGTGATAGTGATAGTGTCAAGTGCAGTGTAGTGTGGAAGTGCTGTCCAACTAAGGTCACGTAAGTCCTTACAATTTAATTGCCACGTGGTTAAGTAAACACAATGTTAGGTTAGGTTAGCCTTAGGTTAGGTTAGCCTTGTGTTAGATTCGGTTTATGTGCCTTTAACCTTGGGTTTAAATAGAGAGCCTAGCAGTGGAGGCGAGTGTTGTAATTACTTAAAGGATATCCTTAAGCCTACACCTTGGTCACAAGTCCAAGGCACAGCTTAGGTTTCTCTCGTAATTGTTAGAGATCATTTGATAATTTATCGGTTCAATAGGAGTATCTACGTTGCGTTTACCCAATATTCCATTCAATACCATCACCCCCTTTTCACATCGTTTTAAAATCCCCGACATATATATATATATATATATATATATACATATTTGTAATGTACTCGCCTAGACCTTTCTTTTGATACCAAACACGTGATAATCAGTTAAGTTTAAATTTTTTCGAGGTTAGAATCTGAGGTATAATTTCATTATAAAAAAATCATTAAATTTTTATAGCCTATGTCACCCGCTCCATTATCACAAATCTATTGACACCTCACTCATGAAAATTGGTTCAGTAGTTTAGGCGCTAGAGTGGATCATACAAACATACATACATAGACTGCCAAAATCATAATCCTTCCTTTTGGCTTCGCCGTAGTCGGGTAAAAAGGAAAAGTTGAAGGATCAACATAAAAGAGGATTTTGTTCTGTTTTTATTTTTTGCAGTCCCTTAAAAAATCTTGAAAGCTTGTTGTCATGTATAAAGATAAATGTCCTCAAATTGGTCCATTATAAGTTCCAAAAAACTTGGCGATTCAGTAGTTAAAGCAATCAATTTACATTTAAAATTGCTATACAATCGATATTTTTGATTTATTGTAGTTTTGAACCTTTATAATTATTATTATGGTATTATGTATCCTTTTAATGATCTCGTTTGACTTGTTTTTGTATACTTTTATTTTTATAAGATATGACTAGCGACCCGCTTCCGGCTTCGTATGGTTTCTTTCCCTACTATAATATGTATGTATTATACATATAAACCTTCCTCTTGAATTACTCTATCTATAAAAAAAACCGCATCAAAATCTGTTTCGTAGTTTTAAAGATCTAAGCATACATAGGGACAGACAGCGAGAAGTGACTTTGTTTTATACATTTATAAAAGAATAATATATAAAAAAATTGTTTGAAAAGTTCAGTCCCATTCGAATAATATAATAATCGATAAGTTAGTACAAGTTGTGAAATAAGAATCGATCTTTTAACTACTAGCTCGGTTTAATTGAAAATCGAGATCCTGAGATTGAGATTCTAGTGAGTGCAATTTAGATCGGTTTTTATTCAATAATATATAGTAATGATTCAACGAAGATTCTATTATTTAAGATTTGATAAATCATTTTTAGATCAATAAGTAAATATTATACTGTGAGTCGGAAATCGATCTTTTAATGCATAATTTAATCTATCTTTTAAGACTCGATTAATCATTTTTAGATCAATAAGTAAATATTATACTATGAACCGGTAATCGATCTTTTAATGCATAATTTAATCTATCTTTTAAGACTCGATAAATCATTTTTAGATCAATAAGTAAATATTATACTGTGAATCGGAAATCGATCTTTTAATGCATAATTTAGTCTATCTTTTAAGACTCGATAAATCATTTTTAGATCAATAAGTAAATATTATACTGTGAATCAGCAATCGATCTTTTAATGCATAATTTAGTCTATCTTTTAAGACTCGATAAATCATTTTTAGATCAATAAGTAAATATTATACTGTGAATCAGCAATCGATCTTTTAATGCATAATTTAGTCTATCTTTTAAGACTCGATAAATCATTTTTAGATCAATAAGTAAATATTATACTGTGAATCGGAAATCGATCTTTTAATGCATAATTTAATCTATCTTTTAAGACTCGATGAATCATTTTTAGATCAATAAGTAAATATTATACTGTGAATCGGAAATCGATCTTTTAATGCATAATTTAGTCTATCTTTTAAGACTCGATAAATCATTTTTAGATCAATAAGTAAATATCATACTGTGAATCGGAAATCGATCTTTTAATGCATAATTTAATCTGTCTTTTAAGGCTCGATGAATCATTTTTAGATCAATAAGTAAATATTATACTGTGAATCGGAAATCGATCATTTAATGCATAGTTTAATCTATCTTTTAAGACTCGATAAATCATTTTTAGATCAATAAGTAAATATTATACTGCGAATCGGAAATCGATCTTTTAATGCATAATTTAATCTATCTTTTAAGACTCGATAAATTATGTTTAGATCAATAAGTAAATATTATACTATGAATCGGTAATCGATGCTGATACACTGCTTTCCGAACTGGCGGTAGCTTCAGACAAACTGACTGACTGACCAATTTTGACGTGTCAAAACTTTTTAAAAAAAAGTCTATTTGAATAAAATATTTTGAGTTTTGAGTTTGAATGCATAATTTAATCTATCTTTTAAGACTCGATTAATCATTTTTAGATCTATAAATACTAAAGTGTGAATCGGGTATCGATCCTATAATGCATATTTAAGGACTAGAGAATATATTTTAATAACTTGAAAAATTAATTTTTAGATTGATAATCAAGTTGTGAATCGAGAATCGATCTTGGCTGGATTTAATTGAAAAACCGAGATTCATGTATTAAAGTTTTGGTGCGTCAAATTCTGGACTCATGCTTATCTTAGGCCTCGTAATTATAAACTATTTTACACATTTTTTTTTTGGATCTTGCCGTATTATAAGGTAAAAATTTACCTATCCTCACTCAAAGTGTCAAATGAAGCGCTTCTATTGGTTATAAAAAAAACAGATTCCTCGCTACGCATCTTCGCTCATCTCTGGTGGAGATCATCTCATCGGATTAAATATCATTCTGATTAGAATACCACAAAGTTTGTTAGACTATAAAAATTAAATAGAGTTTCATTATTTTTTTTTTTAATTAGAATTGTTATATTCATAATTCATATTAATTACATACATAATAAATAATTATACAATACAAATATACGTATTTGTTTAAATAATTAGTAACAAGCAGATGTTAGCATTTACAGATTTGCTTGATTTATATGATTATTAATATTAATTTTTGGTTTAGTAATGGTATAATTGTTTCTATGTTTATTCAAGTTATTATAATACTTCGATCAATACGAGTATAATAAGCAGTAGATACACAAAAAAAATCATTAATAACCATACTTTTAGATCATTAAAAATTATGAATTTCTTTCAAAAAATAATTCTTTTTATTTCTGCGTCGTATTAGAGAGAGGGAGAGCTCATCACTACATAGTATAAAACAAAGTCGCTTCCCGCTGTCTTTCTGTCTATGTATGCTTAGAATTTTAAAACTGAGCAACGGATTTTGATGCGGTTTTTTTTAATAGATACAGTGATTCAAGAGGAAGGTTTATATGTATAATACATGCATATTATAGTAAATAAACACTGATAATTTTAGAGGTTTCTAATGTGATGTGGTAATAAACACATTTTGTTGCGCTTACATTATAAACGCTGGCTGAACCTTACGAGATAGATCAAAATAATGAACTACAGTATTGTACACCTTAAAAAGGTCTACAAAAAAGTCCGCGATGGTATATGTCTATCTCTTAGGGATAACCCACAATAACCATTTTTTATCCTTTACTTCTTACGAGAAATAATAGCTTGTTTACGAAGCGATTTTAAACGATACAGCATTAATCCTTATCCAATTAGGTACCTTAAATACATTGTGCATTTAATATAGATCAATATGGCCCTTTACAGTATGTAATTTAAATGAATATTTTCGAAGATATTAAAGATTTAAAATGCAGGGACATAGCGGTTACACGGTCTAAAGACAAAAAAGCTTTGAACGTTGTATAAAAAGACTTCTGTGGAACCCAGGACGGGTTGCTAGTAATGCATATAAACGCAATAGTGTAGCACTGAACGCAATGAACAAAGAGTAGCTGCTCTACTTAATCCTACTACACTCACTATCCTTTTATAGCAAATATCTATCTATAACTACTTATAGTTAACCGAGGATAGTCAAATATAATTTTCTATGAGACTGTGCATCTAGTTCTTATTTGGTATATTATCCAAATATTGTACAAACAACCTAAATAAGACGTAAACATGATTTTGTATTCAATGTCGTCTAATAAGCGCGGCAGCGTAATTAGCGTCTTTTGTGATTATTTACTTAATGACAAGGATACGAAAATAATTATATTATTGGAAGTTTGCTTTATTTAGTTAGAAATAATAGGCCTACGTTATTTTGTAGTAAATACTTTATTTATAAAAACATCATTAGATTGCAAGATCAAGCTACTGAACCTGGATTTCCAGGCCCTGCCTCCTAACTGAAGCGAGAGAATAGCTAGGAAAGCTAAATAAGATGGTTACTGTGTGAAATCATTTGACAGAATGCCTGAGATATATAGGGATAGAGGTTATATAGTGTTTAGACGTGGAAGCAATAGAAACTAATCGCCAATCCAACATTATCATAGTACAGTATTGCTACTGAACAATAGGTTCATCTTTTTCAACTTATTTTTGACTTCCCTCGATCCACGATGGACATTTAACACACCGGCGCGTCGGCGAGTATTTTTTATTTATATTGACATTTTTAATTTCGTAATATCTATTGAATGGAATGTCCGATTTAAATTATTCAAAAAGTAATCAACAGGTATTGAAACAGTCTTGAATACAAAATAATTTATTTGGATAAAAATTAATACAAAGATATGGATAACATGGTCTGATTTTGATAGGTATTTCTATGAACTTTTAAAATGTAAAAAAGTAGTTATGGACATATGGTGTCGCGAAGTTTTTTGTAGATATTGATACATTCTATAATATTGTAGAACATTTTTTTGTCGTATCATCAACACTTTTCCCAGCGCATGCGATGAAAGACATTTTATGGCTAATTTTTATGCACCTTGGGTTGGTTTTAGTAAGAATTTCTGAGGATCTTTAATGTTTTCTAGTAATAAATATAGCCTATGTTACTCAGGGATAATGTAGCTTTCTAACGGCAAAAGAATTTTTGAAATCGGTCCAGTAGTTTTTAAGTATAGATATAGATAGTGTCCAAGAAGTTATGTTTTGATCTGAATATCTACGCATCGTCTTCCCTCATTTGGTATTTAATTTCCAATATTTTTTTAAAGGTGTTAGTTATTGTTGGAAACATTAATTTGAGTAGCATTTCACTTTCGAAATTGGTACAACTAACCAAATAAATACGAGAGTAATTAGCTCTGTGTCTAACGTATAACCCTCGGGTGCAATATTCAAGTCAACAAGCCTTGACACTGGTGGTTTGCGTGTATAGTATAATCCTCATTAACTACGAGTCGTAACTCTTGATAATGATGCAAGTGAAATAAATTCCGCGCGAATCAACAATAGAATATCCAGGAAAGCTAAATTAGATCATTTGCATTGCAAAAAGTTTTTCACACCTGCAGTTTTAATTACTCCATCTGGCTCGCTTCCAGTCGCTTTGTTACGGTGTGCTATGCGAGTGTGCTTTAGCTTTTATTTAAACCAATTTGTACATTTTGTTTTACATCTCGTATCATAAGTGAAATAATTCTAACCATTTTTTTCACGTCTTGTGTACATAAATAGCTATATCGTTTACTTTTTTAGTTTTCTATAGCAACTTTCAAACAAGAGAGAAGATCACACAGCTCGACGCGCACTATGACCTAAATTTCAACCCCTTAAAGCCTTTTGTACGCAATATAACGTAGGCGTTGTCCTTTTGCAAGCTCTTGTCAATATCTGTACCAAATTTCATCAATATCGGTTTAGTGGTTTAAGCTTGAAAGCGTAACAGCCAGATAGACTGAGTTAATTTCGCGTTTATGATAATAAAAATGTGGTATTAATAAATTAAAAATAAAAATAGTATGAACGTAATCCGTCTTTTTGTGATGGCGGCCATCTTGGATTTGAAAATTATCACAGTTTATAGTATTTTATTAGTTAATCCTTTTCATGTGACACCCATATTGAGGAAGTAGTAAAAAAATATAAAAAATATGTAATTCGCCATTTTGTGGCGGCAACCATCTTAGACCGATTTTCATTAAATATAGCTAAGGACACTCCCGACTAATTCATCTTTTAAAAAAATCAGAATCGATTTATTCGTTCAGGAGCTACTATGCCACAGACACGTTAAACTTGTAACACCCCGTCGCTAGACGATTTTTAAATAGAATGGATCGAATCGAAAGAAAGTAAAACGTACTTAATAATAAAATGGTTCGAATAAAAATTAAAGGCGACAGAAAGAAATGGTAAAGAACAATTTAGAACAATCCGGAATGAGTAATAGAAAAAAAATAATTAAACAAAACTGAAGTAGCAGTAGTGTAGGCGACCATTACCAAATAGAATCTTTTATTTCTTATGATGACATTGCTCTGTCAGTATTTTAAACAATGCGTTGCAGGAGTAGCATCTTACATTGACGACATGGTTCATCATATCCTGGAATTGAGCAGATAGATTGGTCTGTTCATATATTGACTCCAAATTGTAGCTATAGCAGAGTTTACTAACTTTTTTGTTATGGCTGTGGCAGCAGGCAGGTAAATGAGCAGACTACCCGCTTGATGGTAAATGGCCACCGTTGTCGATAAACATCAGCAATACGAAAACCCAGAACCGCAGCATTAATAGGATGAAAGGGGAGCCCACACGAGGCTAGACCGGAACGCGTCAATTACACTTAGTGGTCTCAAGCCAGTCAGGGAACAGACCCCTACCACCAAGGGGTGTTAGGTTACTCGGCTCCTACGAGATGCTCTCCCAGAGGCAGAGGGGAATTGTATTCCAATCCGTTTCCTCACTGGCAATAACCTGATCCATTGTAATGTCAAAATCGCCATATTTGCAAAACGCAATTGAAAAGTAAACATCCACCGATAAAACATTGTTAAAAACAAATTGTACAGGAAAATGTGTCTGTCGGCTTTGACAAATTGTACAAAAATTAAATGTTTTTTGGGAGAAGTTTTTAACACTACGAAGGAAATAATGCAGTGTTGTAAAAATATAATTCTGGCGAGCGACCAAAAACACATCTCGGTAGGGAATTAAAATTTAAGGTACAAACGTTAGACCCGCGCATGTTTAACTAACAACTTTAAATTTATAATGTTAGTTGTTTCTTGTTCTTTGGTAGTTTGTTTTTAACTCCCATCTAAAAAAATCACAAGCTAAACATACATATTCAGCCGTTTATAAATTAGTATTCGCAGGTAGTTCTTTTTATTTTATTCCTTGTTGCGATAGATTAGTGTGTGAAACTAGTATGTGGTTTGTATATATAAGAAGTGTATTGCTGTACAGTAATAGGTTTCATTCCTCTCTCATTATATGACAACATTGAGTAAATAATATATATTTGATCCAAAAACTTATCCATTTCGTTTAAAATTTATTCATCTATTTCCGCGTAATATTTAAAGTTGCATAATATTCAGCTCCTATTGGTCTAAGCGTGATGATACATAGCCTACAGAATTCCTTGATAAATGGGCTATCTGACATTGTTTGAAAGTTTAATTTGTAAAACACCGTCTTGGTCCAGCAAAAATAATTGATACTTAAACCGATTGAACTAAAACGTCTTCTTTCTCGTTTTTGATTATTAACTATATTTTTTTAAGGATAAATAAGTACTAATTGGAAACACCTTTTTTTACGGAGGGTTTTGGAACAATTCTTTAGCTAAATGCATTCGCAGATAAAACTATTCAGCTGTAAAGTCTAGACTAAAACAATCCTACGATTTGTATTCGTAGAAACTGCAAAGATTACTTAGACTAAACTAAACAAAATAGTGTTCTTTGAAATGTAACATATGATATTTAGAAACATTTATTGTTCAAAATATTTCTTTCGAAAATTAGTCTCAAAAACAATTTTCTTTTTTTTTAAAAAAAACTACAATTTGAGTCTTCTAAAAAATTAGTTACTTTTTATTTAAAATTTGACTTCAATTTGTCATCAAAAAATTTTTATTCCTTTTTATTTAAAATTTCACTTCAATTTGTTACCAAAAAAATTTGTTCCTTATTTGTTTAGAAATTTGAATTTTATGAAGAAAATATTTTTTTTTCAAATGTCTTAAATTTGAGATTTTCGCATGTTGAATCGTAGTTCCTATTAAAACATAGTTATACCGTTTTAACAACCCTTTCTAAAATAATAAACATCCAGTTCTGTGTAGTGTAATAAAAAATATGTCTATTAGTTTAACAGAGTTATTTTAAATGAATTTGCGCAGGAAATAACTAGTTATTTAACTTAAGTCGGTGTCGTTCTCATAGCCCAGTCCAAATTAGCATCCATTCACAAAGTTTCGTATTGAAATTCTAGGTCCTTTCTTTAACTTGTAGTCAATTAAAACGGCTTTTCTGTTAACTAAATATACAACATTTTAGCTATTACGGAAATGGCCATTTGCATTTAGTATAAAAGGGATAATTTTAGATAAATAATTTGCATTATTTATAATTTTTATAAGTCCTAATAATTGATGTCATCATCAACGGATGGTAGGTTGGTTGCGGATTTTGCTAGACTTCTTTTCTGTCTCTCTATTCACCTCTACACCCCTCATATCATTATAATTTGATAAAATCTGCCCATTGGAGAATTTTGACCTCCTAATCTCCTTTGCACCACACGACCATAAATCTTGTTTCAGACCATATGCCCAAACATTTCAAGAATTTGCAGGATTAAGACCTTATCTAGGTACAAAGGATAAAAGTTTCTTACAATTCTTCCTCCTAATTCTCACCTTAGTGATCTCTAGATATTTTAAAGTCCATAACATCTTGTACATAAAATATAAAAAACAGTAGAATAAAGCCAGTCATCTAAAATGAACAAAGTACATATGAAAGGAATTTGCCAAACGGTATATCATTCCCACAGGAAAAGCCAAGTAACGTTAGGCAAGCGTGTCTCCAAGTTGTTACACGTCTGAACTATTTAGAGAATTTGTGAACATTGTGTGCACTGAACGGTCTGTGGAGAACAGAAACAATTCTGTATTTCTAAGTTTACTTGATGAAATACTACTACTATGTACATTGTACAGCAGCTAATATTATAAAGCACTGGAACTGAACATTATTTTCTAAATATTTTGTGTCTGCTTCTACCACTATTATGTCAATTAGTCTTTTCAGTTTCTAATAATGATTAATTGATAATTACCTTACATGTAGTAGCCCTCAGTTACCTTTAGGTCTGAGAAAAAATTGTAAAGGATTCCCGTACTCCCTGCTAAAAAGGTTAAACCTAAAAGTCAAACCTATACTTATGTGCTGGTAGCCTTACCTCCTACAACTTTCTTACTTTGACAATCCCTAAAGAACTATATATCTATTTTTTTTAATCTTCCTTGATTCTAAATTTTTCTGGTCATTTTGGACTTCTTTTTAAAGAAATATTTATTTATAATACACTAACTTTTTGATTTCTGAACAGACTTTTCTTTGATCTTCTTCTGATGTGATAAATGTTACAAGGCCAGCAACAACAATTGATATACTCCTATGGGTCGTAGCGCGATGTTATATAGTCTCATAGTTAGTAGTACATAGTATAGTTTTCAATTCGAACCAGTGTCTGAATCTAGCATCTAGAAA
Source organism: Limenitis camilla (assembly GCA_905147385.1). Classification (NCBI taxonomy): domain Eukaryota; kingdom Metazoa; phylum Arthropoda; class Insecta; order Lepidoptera; family Nymphalidae; genus Limenitis; species Limenitis camilla. Next base: position 7,851,816 of record LR990249.1, on the reverse strand, counting down.
ATTGGAATATTACTCTTCTCCTAATGATTCTATTATCTTTTTATATCTAAACCGTGTAACTTATATAGATGAGACGGAGAAGAAGAAAAAATTGAAAAAAAGGGCTATTTAATTCTGAATTTAGGAATATAAAAATTCATCATTCAGTTTTAATAATCAAAGTAGGACATCCATGGTAACGTAGTTGAAGCTGGAGTCCGCAACTATTATGTTATTTACGCGCAACTTCGTCTGCGTCATATAAAGGAACCCTCCCAGGGTTACAGAGAGTGGGGCGTAGGCACTTACAATACAACTTCTGTCCGCTTCTATGGTTATATAGCCTTGTACATTGGATGAGTGACATATTTGAATGTATAGATAAAGGAACAGAATTTTTCAGCAAAAGCGAAAAATCACTTCAAAGGAGGTCGTGCGAAAATAAATATTACATCCAGTAGTATCAGAGTAAAATACGTGAATTTGAGCACCACGCACGAACGCTTCGTAGATAAAGTAGACCTTATCTTTCTCCAATATTCAAATACAATGCTCTACTCTGCCAACAATGTTATGCAGACTGTATTTACTATTTTAATACTTCTCTGCTGTATGTCTGTGGCATCGTAGCGTCCAAGATAATGGACCGATTTTGAAGAAGCTGTATTGGCTTGAAAGGTAATTTAATCGAGATGCTTCTTAGCTATAATATGTTAAGACCTTGTCAGTTCTTTGAAGACTAATCAACTAATTTCTTACTTGAGAGACTGCTATAACAATCTTGTAACCGTGGTCATAATAATATTGCTTAATAACCTTCCTTTCGATATCAAGTATGAAATAGAATCGATTATAAAGCTTTTTAAAAGTACGTAACCGTATTTATTTTATCTATAATTTCATTTTACATTTTTAGAATATTTGTTAAGTCTATATTGTTTCTATATTTCATTTACTCCAATATAAAAGGATCGACTTATACAAATTAATATCATTTCCCCTAAATCGATGTCGTGTGTTTAACGATACTTTGTGACTATCCCAGCTTCGTTTCATAAATAGTGTGAAATAAGTGTCAGTACAGATATTTTTTTCAAAATTATCTTATTGTTAGATTCGTCATTTTGACGCGCTTTAGCTATCTAGTTATAAATTACACGTAAGTTCCAAATTTCATACATTTAATCAAACATTACACTTACCTACGTAATGGTCCTGAAAATTCTTCGAACATTGGAATCGTGATAGAAGGCATTTTCTTTGTAGTTTATCCAAGAATATTAATGAGCCTTTAAGCCCAAATGGGCCTCGTGACAGCGGCTTGATGGAGGCAGACGAATTGCTTCACTTTTATTATCTTACTTAGCTTTGTCTTTGCAGTATTGCGCATTGGAACTTTTAGATTATTTGATTACTGTCAATTCTATTTCAGTATAAAAAGCCGTTTAAGTATTACGTAAGCCTTAAAGGAGGGCGGAGGGTCCTTGTTTAGCTTATTTATGATGAAATGGAGAATGGGGGTTCTGCTTAATTATTACGTCAGCGTAAAACTAAACACTCACATCGAAACGTGAATATTCTATCTCTGAATGAGGAGGGAGAAAATGCATGCACCAATGTTTACGCAAGCACAGAGGGGAGGGGTTAGGTTAGGTTAGGCTTACTTTTATTGTTTTGACGCTAACATCGAAAGCCGTTGCTAATTCAGCTGTAGATTGATAATCATCAGCTTACCTATTATATTGTATTGTTGATGTCTATGAGCAACAAAGACCATATGCTCGTGTGTATCTCATCTACATATATGTATTTCGGCGTTAGTTATGTTTAAGCAGTTGGCATTGAAGTGTCAGTAGCTCAGTGGTTTGGGCGTTGGATTCACGGTCTACTGACGTGGCCCACTCCTGACACAAGCTATTTATTAGCTTACTAGAAGGGGTAAAGTGAATGCTAGTAGTATGTGATCCATACAGCTAGTAATCTTAAAAAAAAAAAGCAGTGAAACTAATTAATGGCAGTGAGTGTTAGAATTCTGTCAAGGTAGAAGGTCACAAGTCCAAGGCACTGTTTAGGTTCCTGTCGTAATTGTAAGAGATCAAAATTTGCGTTGCGTTGCGAGAAGGTTCTTATGTAAGAAAAAAATAAAAAACTTGCGCGGAAAATTAGAAAATTTAAGAAAACTTAACGATAGTATTGACTTTGAATACGTGAAGCAAAAACTTTGTTCCCCTTTTTACAAAATTGCGCGGACAGAGGAATAAGAAAATTCCCCTACTTATAGTTTATATAGAGAAGGAGTGCTGAATGCTAATAATTTTTTTAGTTAAGCATAAAAATACATTGAATCAATAAAAAAACATTACACACACTACCATGTATAAATACTCTTCTGTTTATTGTTAGAAGAATTTCAATTTTGGTCGAATTTCGACCACTACGCGACCACTAGTATCAATAAATATGAGATAATTAAAACCGATACGGTTGGGAAATAATTTTTTTGGTGACAACAAAGTCTTAGAACAAGAAAACAGAACATATCAACAACATTAATTATCTATTATAACTAGTCGACCCGTCCCAGCTTCGCCCGGGTGCAATTAAACACGTGTATGTAGCCGTAACCGCTATGTCCCTGCATTTTAAATATGTAATATCTTCGAAAATATTCATTTAAATTCCATGCTGTAAAGGGCCATATTAATCTATATAAAATACACAATATATTTAAGGTATCTAATTGGAAAAGGATTAATGCTGTATTGTTTAAAATCGCTTCGTAAATAAGCCATTATTTCTCGTAAAAAGTAAAAGATGAAAAATGGTTATTGTGGGTTAGGTTTATCTAAAAGATAGATTTATCTCTATACCATTCAGGACTTTTTTGAAGACCTTTTTAAGGTGTACAATACTGTAGTACATTATTTTGATCTATCTCTAAGGGTTCAGCCAGCGTTTGCAATGAAAGCGCAAAAAAATGTGTTGATGTACGACATCACATTAGAAACCTCTAAAATGATCAGTGTTTCTCTACTATATTATGTATGTATTAAACATATAAACCTTACTCTTGAATCACTCTGTCTATAAAAAAAACCGCATCAAAATCCGTTGCTTAGTTTTTAACATCTAAGCATACATAGAGACTGACAGACAGACAGCAGTAAGCGACTTTGTTTTATACATTTAATCGTTTTTATCGGAAAAAATTAGTTATTTATAATTTCTGGATATTGTTAATGAGCTGTAATGTTATGTTTTTGTAAAATATTACTTACTTCTTTAATTAATTAAAAGGTGATTTAAAAAGACTTGTCTATACTAAAATTATAAAAATAAAAAAAGATTTGTATTTTTGTATGTAACTAATACACTAAAAAACTACTGGACCAATTTCAAAAATTCTTTTGTCGTTAGAAAGCTACAGTATCCCTATGTAACATAGGCTATATTTATTACTAGAAATAATTAGAGGTCTTCAGAAATTCTTACTAAAACCAACCCAAGGTGTAAAAAAATTAGCAGTAAAATATCTTTCATCGCATGCGCTGCGGAAAGTATTGATGATGGAACAAAAAATGTTCTACAATATTATAGAACGGATCAATATCTATAAAAATCTTTGTGCGTGTCCAACTATTGTAGTTATCTCACTATAACTACTTTTGTACATTTTAAAAGTTGATAGAAATGCCAATCACAATCAGAGCATGAAATCCATACCTTTGTATTAATTCTTATCCAAATAAATTATTTCGTATGCAAGACTGTTTCAATACCTGTTTATTACTTTTTGAATTATTTAAATTGGATATTGAATTCAAAAGATATAACAAAATAAAAATGTTAACATAAACAAAAAATACACTTCGACGGCTCTGGGTGAGACGCGCCACGCAGCGCAGCGAGCAACGCGTCGAGAGGGGCCACCGAAATGCGGGTGAGCCAAAATGTTTAAAAAAAATTGTCCACCCCTGCGAAGCCGTGACGGGCCGCTTGTTATATATAAAAATGGGAATCACAAATGAACGACTGAACTGATTTCTCTATCATTTTTTGTTGTATTTGTTATTGTCAGAAGAAGGTTCTTATGTAAGAAAAAATTAAGAAAATTGCGAGGAAAATTAGAAAATAAAAAAAAGTAATATATTATGAATACTTAAAAAACATATTCGTTTTTTACTTATGAGTCGACCCGCGGGACTTTGTCCGCGTGTAGCTCCGCTCCTATTGGTCTTAGAGTGATGATATATAGCCTATAGCCTTCCTCGATACATGGGCTATCTAACACTGAAGAAATTTTTCAAATCGGACCAGTAGTTCCTGAGATTAGCGCGTTCAAGCAAACAAAAAACTCTTCAGCTTTATATATTAGTATAGATGTAGACATTGGGTTAATAACATGTCATTAAGCTAGAATGAATGAGTATAATAATCCAATAAAAAGTAGGTATAAGCAATCATTACATTGAATCCCATGACCGATCACAGTAACGCAATAGCTGTTCTGTACGACTATACAAATGCACGACAGTACGAGTGTACGAGTGTACGTGCACCACAAAACTGCTTTAAACGTAATATAAACGCGATTTGCAAAATGTTCTGCTCGTTACTGTCCCACAAAGAGAAGCTTTGTGATGCAGAAGCTACATTCTGAATTGAATTTAGAAATGAAACTTGCTCTATATTAAATGTTTTTATATTTAAAATAACGTGGACGTCAAGAATTTTTATACTTTTCACAGCTACATGATTACATGACGGCGCTCTTAAACTTCAGATATTATAAAGAGAAAGATTTGTATTTTTATATGTTTGCAACGAAATATCTCAAACTACTGGACTGATTTCGATAATTCTTTCACCATTATAATACTACGTTATCCCTGAGTAACATAGGTTATATTTTTTACTGGAAAAAAATAGATATCCTCACTAAAATTTCAATAATGTAACCCAAGGTATTAAAAAATTAGTAATAAAAAGTCTTTCATCGCATGCGCTGCGGAAAGTATTGATAATAGAACAAAAAAATGTTATACAATATTATAGAACGTCTCAATATCTACAAAAAACTCTATGAGACCATATGTCCAACTATTGTAGTTATGTCAATATAACTATTATTTTATATTTTAAAAGTTGATAAAAATGCTGACCAAAATCAGACCATGTTATCCATATATTTGTATTAATTCTTATCCAAATATTTCGTACTAAAGACAGTTTTAATACCTGTAAATCAACCACTCTAAATTTAAAGTAGATAATACTAGTCGATCTAGGTAAGAGACAAACGAGCAGACGGTCCACCTGATGGAAAGTGGCCACCGTCGCCCATGGACATCGACAAAAGGGTATCTCTTGTTTTGTCGATGCGTTGCCGCCTCGAAGATAGACTGAGGAGGGGGAAGGAAGAGAAGACTGCTGCGTTTTCAGTGGACCCTGAACAAGAACCTGGTTTTCACTGGAACTACAGCATTAATGGGATGGAAATGTATTTTGTAATTGTGTAGTATTTCATTATTAAAAAAAAGAGAGAGTGAAAAAAAGGTATAAAAAAAAATGATGGAAATAAAAGAAAAGTGAGAGAAATAATCAAAAGAAAGAAAGTGAAAAGAGACTGATCATTCTGGACAGAAAGATGATAAAAATTTAAGAGAGAAAAAAGGGAGAGGATGAGACAGATAGTGTTTTGAATTATTTAAATCGGACATTCCGTTCAAAAGATGCAACGAATTTAAATGCAAATATAAACAAAATAATAATAGTGAATGTAGAGTAGAGTAACATTGGTTAGTCTCGCGAAAAAGGAATAATCTTATCAAAATTAAAAGTCCCATCGAAATCGATATCCTATCAAACCAAGTTTGTTTTATATTATTGTTAAATTTTTCGCTTTATCTTATTATTAGATAATGTAAGTTATCCCTTCAATCCAATAGATTACAATTTCAATACCTTAAATAAACTTTGATAGCTGGAGCAGTATAAGTCGCAATCGTTATCTAATACGAGGGCCGCAACCCACAAGTAGTTTCCAAGAACCAAAGTTCGACCGCTAATGGAGAATCAATGGAACGCATTAGTTCCCGCAACCAAACCAACTTCCGCTCAAATCTAGATATTTTAATGTATGACTATTGTATTATTTGGTTTTGTGAATATGTTTTGCTTAACTTTACTGTGAAATACATAAAATTTTGAGCTTATTAAGGAAGTGTGTTAAAATGTGTCACAAAGATTATTTAAAGCTACGTTTCCATTATTGCTTGTTTTACGTACAAAAATCTCGCTCCGTGCGTCAGAGTGTGTGTCAAATTTATCGATCCTATTGGTTCTCAAACACATTCCTTGCACACATTTCTCACTTGCTTTGTGTACAAAAACCTCGCATCTGTGTCAGTCTGTCAGATGAAGCGCTTCTGTTGATTGCCGGCGCAAAATAAGGGAATCACTGTAAGCCTAAGGTTAAGCTAACATAAACCTAACCTTACACGAGACGTGGCAACTACATTGTAAGGTACTCACGTAACCTTAATCGGACTGCACTGCATAACACTAACAATATCCAGAGACTACTTCACTCCTTGAGAGACCGCACAAGACTAAGATCACATTCCGACTGTCGAAGGTATATAAAGGGTCGAGACTATCAAACCGACGGAAGTGACTACTACCCTACTCCATAAATAGCGATGACGATTCGATAATTCGATAATCTTTTACTATTCTCCGACATATTAATAATACTAAAAAATATATACATGTCGGTATACTAATTAAAAAGGAAGGATATACAATCAATTACTAAGCATCGTATTTTCACAACGGATGGCCTATACCTATATAGACAGGAATCAAGCAGTGCCCTGGACTTGTGACCAAAGTGGCTTATGGAATTCCTTTATTCGATCGAGACACTCACCTCCACTACTTAGTTTCACTATTTAAGTCTAATATAAGACTAACACAAGGCCAACCTAACCTAAGGGCAACCACGTGGAAATTACATTGATAGAACTTACGTACCTTAATCAGACAGCACTCCTAGCAGTAACACAGCACTGCACTTAAAACTTCACTAGCACTATCTAAAGACTACTTCACTCCGCGCAACAGTAAGACTACAGTTAGACTGTCGAAGGCATATAAAGGTCGAGACTAGCTAGTATTCCCCTCCACGGGTGGGGTAGACGGAAGTGATTATTATTTTACTCTAGCGCCATAGATACCGATAACGATTCTATTATTCGATTAATCTTTTAGTCGTTCCCGACATACAGCTTACTCTTAAGAAAATTCAAAATATATTAAACCTATACATAGTTCTTAGAAAATATTTAAAATCCCACAATGTTTTTATACTCATATTTCCTGGACAATAATATTCGCTAGGAATTGTATATAATTCGATCCAATATATGAAATTTATAATTAAGTAAAAAGATTAGGTTACAATCTTTGCATTTATAAATTACAATTAAAATAAAAAAATTATGGATTAGAACTTTTTTAACTGCATTAAATACCATGCAAACTAAAGCGCGGTTTAATATATTACTTACGCCATCTATTGACGGATAGATGGTCTCTGTCTGTCTGGTACACAATCACGCTTAAATCACATAACCGATTTTGAAGAAATTTTGTACAGAGATAGATTACAGCTTGGAGAACGATATGTGCTTATGTTTTATCGCGAAGAAAATACTTAAGAATACAAAGTAAATAAATTAGTGAGCGATCAATTGGGGATAAAGTTCATGTCGAGCTGAAAATAGTAAACGATTATCGAATAACTGAATCGTCATCGCCATGTATGGCGCTGGAGTAGGCACTTCTGTCATTTTGACAGTCTCGACTCCTAAATACCCTTGATAGTCTGACTGTAATCTTATTTGCGCGGTCTTTTAAGGAGTGAAGTAGTCCCTGGATAGTGTCAGTGCTGGGATTGCTGTTCGATTAAAATCACGTGAGTACCTTACAATGTAGTTGCCACGTTAGTTTGGAATATTAAAATATAAAATATAGTGAGTTTATTCTAGTAGACTTTAATGTGCATCATTTATTACAACATCACCATTATAAATTCATATTATAAGTTTTAGTTCGCGAAACTTTCAACGGATGTTCTTGTTAGCGTGTTAAAGCTTTGATATACAATCCTTCACGTCTGTAACATCCCGGATATTATTTAATACTTTATTCTCCATTTAGTAAAAAGCATGGTAATTTAATATTACTAAAATAAGCATTGTCCTATAATAATAGCACGAAAAAGTGTCTGAGAAGAAGAGAGAGCTCGTAAATATTTTTAAACTGTCTTCCGATCTTTCGTAAAATATTCATAATAATCGGTAAGTTTTTTTAATGCAACGTGATCTAGGGTTATTGGTAAAGAAGTGTAAATAGTGATGTATTTTTATCTATACTATCTATACTAATATTATAAAGAGGAAAGATTTGAATTTTCAAAAATTCATTAGAAAGCTACATTATCCCTGAGTAACATAGGCTATATTTATTACGGGAAAAAATTAGAGACCCTCAGAAATTATTACTAAAACCAAGGCAAGGTGCAAAAAAATTAGCCATAAAATATCTTTCATCGCATGCGCTGCGAAAAGTATTGATGATAGAACAAAAAAATGTTATACAATATTATAGAACGTATCAATATCTACAAAAAACTCCGCGAGACCATATGTCCAACTATTGTAGTTAAGTCACTATAACTACTTTTTTACATTTTAAAAGATAAAAATGCCTATCAAAATCAGACCATGTTTTCCATAACTTTGTATTAATTCTTATCCAAATAAATTATTTCGTAATGAAGACTGTTTCAATACCTGTTAATTACTATTTGAATTATTGAAATCGGACATTCCAGTCAAAAGATATTACGAAATAAAAATATCAAGATAAATAAAAAATAATCCCAGACGGGCCGCCGGCGCGGTGTGGCGTGCCTCGCAGCGCAGCGAGTAACGCGGCAATAGAGGAGCGACAGAATGCGGGAGCCAAAATGTTAAAAAAAAATTATCCACGCGTGCGAAGCCGGGACGGGCCCCTAGTATATTATATAGAAAGTAAACAATTATAATAAAAGGTCCATCCACTTCACTATATATATAATAACTTCGCGTCGCCACTTCAGCGATTTCCCATATGAATTCTTACTTTAAAAATAAAAATATATTTTTAAAAACAACCGAGCCAAACAATTCAATGTTTTGCTACTGTTTTATAAATATTTTTAAACCGTCCGTTTTGTGCGGAATAAAATAAAAGTTCTTCAAATATTTGGTTTTCAATCTGGAGTTTTGGTTTAAAAATATTGTTTTTAAAGCGTCAGCACCTTATTCAGATTACAAAATAAAATAAGAAACAATAAAAGAGAAAATATAATCTATTTAAAAATAGTATTTAAATACAAAAATATACTAAAATTGTTAAAGAGTACCAAAAACATGACTTTTTAATTAAAATGATAAAATTTTTAGAAATTAATTCTGGAGCACACTGTGACGTCACGCCGTGTAGAAAATTGTATTGAAATACACAAATATACTAAAATAGTTAATGATTACCAAAAACTTGAATATTTATTTAAATGCATAATAATATAATTACAAAATTTTTAGAAAATAATTCAGGAACACAGTGTGACGTCACGCCGTGTAGATCTCGGCATTTTAGTACTGTAATAAGCAAATAATCCACATGCATTAGTGTTGCCATACAATGACAATAATTGAGTGACGTCACGACGTTCGGACACTTTAAACAAATTTTCGAAAATTCATAATATTTATGTCAGTGTTAAAAAAATGTCATGCGAAGTAGATGTTATATATTCTGTATTTACTTCCAAAAACCCTTAATGATACGTTATAACATTCACCGAGCCATACATTGTGCAGACGCCATATTGTTTTTATTTTTTTTAGTCGTCGCTCACTTTAATTGACAGACGCGACCATTTCGATTTGCGAGTTAAAGCGCTCAACTTTATGTGTTAGGGTTCCGTGTTAAAAGGTTTTATTATATAATCTAAGCAGAAATAGTGAAGATAATTGTGCACTGACAGCGAGCTGCCTGCCTGCATTGGTAGTTCAATCCACGACGCCTACAATTTTGACAAGTCGCCGATCTGTCGCGTAAGAAGCAATAACAATCTATTGCGCATTCAAAGTTAAAATTATAGATACTTAGATGCCGACAGCTATACACTAAATGAACTCTAAATATAATCTTCTACGAGCACTAATGGCTATAGATACGAAAACAGACAATGTTGCCAACTATCGATAAAAGCTTGTCCATTATGGCGCCAAAATAGCAGTGACTACTACTTCAAAGTAGATTTTTTAATCTGATGATAGACGAGTGTTTCTTCTAGAGACTTCCAATAAATTTACATTTAATTCACAAGTTCCAGGCACTGCTCGGGTTCCAGTTATGTCGTTTAGTAAATTATTAGAGTAATTCGTCATTCACTACATCGAATAGGTATAGATAATATTATTTTATTATATTTATGACTAATTTCTAAAGTCATAAATGGTCACACAGCTCTCTAATATATTATGCACTTTATCTGCTATTTAAACCCTACCAACTAAAATCAACCAACCAAATTTCATCAAAATCGGTTCAGTGGTTTAAGCGTGCAAGCGTTACAGATTGACACACAGAGTTATATCAAAGTTCTCGTAAGAAACTAAATCAATATCTTAGCACTAACACGTGGCGCCATCTCTTGTCAGATTAATAAATTTTTGACAATAGGAAAAATATAATTCTAATAAGTAGGAAATAGCATCTTGTTAAACAAATTCAATAACAAAGAAGCTCTTCAATGTATTATATATTTCTAGAATAAATCCTATTGTATAATGAACCCTTCAAGAAAGAAATACTCGCGCTTAGTGGCTATGTCAAGTAGATTGACTACTGGGATGATTGCTTAATAGAAATACTAGATTTTCTCCCAGCTTCTTTAAGATCTAGGTTATTTATTAAAAGTTCTTGTTTTATATATATTATTTAAGTTTAAATAAATTGTCATGATCAGCCTCAGTCTTGGTCATTTAACAAGAGACTTTTTTATAGAAAAATATGTTACGATAATTAAGAAATTTAAAAATCTTTTCTTTGTGTTAAATACCTAAAAGAATTGAAAACAGTTTTTTTTTTAGTATTATAACCATATTATTCAGATATGTATACCGCGGATATTATAAGTATAGTAGTTTTTATGTAAAGTTTTAATCTTTCATCGTTAAGGTAGTGTTTGTATGTTTTTTTCCGACTTACATTGCAAATTCTACCACGAAAAAATCTTTACATTATTCGGGTTAATATATACCCTATGACATTCACAAATAATGTAGCTTTCTATTGGTAAAAGAATTTTCAAAATCGGTTCAGTAGATCCAGAGATTACAACCTCACAAACTTTACCTCTTTATAAAATGTAAAAAGTTTAATATGATTGTACATGCAAACAGACAGTATTTCTATTATATATACTGTGAGATCAAACAATGTTAACATAAGACGTCGTTAGTTGTCAAAGAATATGATTTCACTTGACTACTCGTGTTGCTGGTATATAAGATTTAATTAATAGAACTGGTTAGAACATGATTGTACTTGATCGAACTATTTCAAAGAAAAATATAAAGCTGAATAGTTTGTTTGTTTGAACGCGCTAATCTCAGGAATTACTGGACCGATTTGAAAAATTATTTCAGTCTTAGATAGCCCATTTATCGAGGAAGGCTAAAGGCTATATATCATCACGCTAAGACCAATAGGAGCGGAGCTACACGCAGACGAAGTCGCGCGGGTCGACTAGTTATTCATAAAGGAGATCACTTGCTATGTTTATTTAATTTCTATAGTCAAACAATTCTTCTAGCATCTAAATATACAATCTTTAAAAACATTCAAGTGACTTCAAAAAGAGGGTTAAAAATTCGTTGGAATCTTCTTTTATGTCTGTTCACCGATTACTCAGACGTTTGAACCTATTTTGAAAATTCTTTCTTTTCGAAAACATCTTTAGCGGCCTTGTGCAGTTGTGTACATTATTTTTGGGATGGGTAAAAAAATTAAAATCGCGTCAGGACACGTGACCTGATCGAAAATTCGTAAGCGACAGATCTCAATAATACAGTTCGGTTTTTTGAATAAAAAATTATAATTTTTTTATTGTAAAAAATTCAGTTATTTGAAAGTTTTTTGCGTCAGTCCAAAATATCCAAAATTATTTAAATTTTGTTCTTAAGCCGTAGAATTATATTTTCTTTCCAAAGTCCTGTGACACGTTCTGGTCTCGCCGTATGTAAGCCAGATCTCAACACTTCAAAATATTCAATAATGCACAACGTTCAAGTTTTCACTTCTGTCCGCACTTCTTCAGTGCAACACGTTTTTTTGTTTACACTTCCTAGGTGATCCAGCATAGCAGTTTTTAAAAAATCAAGAATAATCTAAATTCCTACAAAAATTCATAGCATGCATAGCAAGAATATGTTTAATATTTTATACTTATAAAAAAAGCTTTTAAAAGCACGTTTAAAAGCACAAAAGAAAATGTTTAAACGCGTCAATTTTAAGCCTTTTATACCATCGGTCATTGTAATATTTGGTAGCGAGGGCGAGCGGTTGAGGTGAGAGTTTGTGCATAGTAGAAGACGTCTTTATACCTGCTCATGGGGTCTCAAGCCCAAGGCTTGCATCTAGCTATCTAGATCATGTTAATATTGTCATTTGAGTTTTACTGCGTAATATAGCTCCTCTTATATTAAAATATGCACAAGTGACGTCAGTAGAATGTTCAGTTAATCAATGGAATGTCAGAACTTGTTGCGTGTGCTGGAAAATATTGCTCGGGAAATTGTGCAACGCTACAGTTTTGGATTTTTTAAAATAAAAACGATATAATAAAATTTATAAATAACGCCTGTTAGAGCGAAAGTTAGATTAAAAATGGCGACCAATTTTGAGTTATTTAACTCTATAGTCAATATATACTTTTAATTATATATTTGTATAGTTAGTTCTATGATAGCATCAAAACTACAATAACACCCAATTTAGTTTCATTCCCGATTTTCTCTATAAATGGAATCGTTTCATTTCGCTCAGTGCGCCAAATTAAGCGATTCTATTGGTTCTTTACACACACATTCCACGCTACATATTCTCGCACATCTCTGACAGAAACAGCCTAAAAATAGTCATAATTAAGTAACCTTATTGTGTAAGCGTTATTAAAATATTTAAAGGTAGATCATATTCACTTGGCAATATAGGCCTACGACCCCACCTGTCACATGTAAGTTAAGAAAGTTCTACGTTTTAGGATGTGAGTCGTTAAATCGGATAGTTATAGTAAGAGCTAACACTATTTTTATAAAATAACTAAAATCTAATCGAAGTAAGGATTATTTTCAATAATATTTTGCAATCTATAATCTATACTATTATATAAAGAGGAAAGATTTGATTGTTTGTATGTTTGTTTGTTTGTTGTGAATAGGCTCGAAAAGTACTGAACCGATTTTGAAAATTCTTTCACCGATAGGAAGCTACATCCTTTCCGGGTAACATAGGCTATGGGGTGTTGCCATAAATACTCTAATTAAAAAGATATGGCCATTTAAGAGCCATAAGGTGGTCATTTTGTAAATTGAAGAGCTTCTCAGGAACAACAAATCCGATTTAAAAAATTCTTTCACTGAGAGAAAACTACACTATTCGTGAGTGACAAATGTGATTTAGTGTTGCCATATACATTTTTTAATCAATAGAACACGGCCATTTTGTAGCTACTGATCCGATTTTTAAAATTCTTTCACTGAGAGAAGTCTTTAGTATTTTCGTCCGTTTCTTTCTCTTATAATACTATCATTGTCTCTCATCCTCTCTCTTTTTTCTCACTTTAATTTTTATTTTTATCTGTTCAGAATGATTAGCCTCTTTTCACTTTCTTTCTTTCGATAATTTCTCTCTTTCTCTCTCTCCTTTACCCATTCAATTTTAGTTCTGCTCTGTCCTCCCTCTTTTATCATCTGTCGCTTTTCTTTAATTTTGTTTCTATTATTTTTCTTTTTATAACTTTTTCTTACTCTTTCTAATTTTTCAAATCATTAAAAACTACACAATTACAGAGTGACAATTTAAGGACATCAATTATAATATTGCTTGAAATACCCGAAACGAAGCGAGGGCAGCCCTCTAGTATAAAATAAATCCCGTCTCCCACGTGTGTTACTAAAAAGGATGCTAGACCCAAGATAAGAATCATTATTTTCTTGGTAATTTTAATCCATAGCGGAGTTTAACATCTTGGCGAAGTGAAAATATCCCAGTAGGATTTATATTGATTCAAGTTAGCGAGGTCTAAAGCATAAATAAAGTCCCAAATACTTAAGCATTCCACCCGACGCGCGTCGTCTCGTTTCCTTGGTATAAACGATAATAATCCAATCAGTAAGTTCGATAAGATCAGCTTTATCTAACGCCGTAAACATAAATGTTAATGTAGGAAAATTATAGTTCACTGTTTCTAACACAAGTGTCGGACTAGCATTAATATTTGGATTTACTTACATTTAGCCGACTCACATAACAACAAACTTTTGTTGAAAGAAGTACCTTTAATATACTTAAAGGAAAATCCAACAAGCACAAGAAAATAACGATTTATTTCTGAGTTAAATTGATATTTCAAAATTATTAATATCTTTTAAAAATCATGTACATTATAAAACTATACTTTATAAAATATTTTATCTCCGAATCTTAAAAACAGTTCTAAGGATTTAGATAAAAGTAAAATTTAGATAACTTTATCGATACCGATTAATTTACAGACAAAAAAATTTACAAGACCCATTTATATATTTGCTCTCATGATAGCTAGCCTTGCTTGATCACTGACACTGATATCAGAAACTGTCACGTCTGATAGCAGGAGCTATTCAGACTAATGTCCACGTGACGTACCAACATATACTTTAGACCAAAGAGCAGGTTTAGGGACGACATTCATCCTTTACTCAATTAAACTTTTCACTATGTGATAACTCTGCCAATACAAAGTTATCAACAGTGCAGCTAGCGTTATACTAGTTTTTCAAGATTGTGTATCTATTTTGTATCTAGAATCTAAAATATTTAACTTTATCTATTCTCTGGTTTCTGTATAACATTTTTAACCAGAGTTTTACACACCATTAGACGTCGCTTTCACGCTATTTTATTTTAAAATGTTGCTCGCTGCAGCAGCTGATAAGTTTCTAGAAAAACTGAAATACTTTTACTATTTTAATTAAATATTAAAACACGCAGATTTTCGTTTATATATATATATGTCGGAACATAGTAAAAGATTATCGATTAATCGAATCGTTATCGTTGTCTATGGCGTTGGAGTGGGGTAGTAGTCACTTCCGTTGTTTTGACAGTCTCTACCCTCGACCCTTTATATGCGATCGACAGTCTAACTGAAGTTTTAGTCGTGCGCGGTCTCTCAAGAAGTGAACATCATCTAAGTAGTGCTAGTGATAGTGATAGTGTCAAGTGCAGTGTAGTGTGGAAGTGCTTCCCAACTACCCATAAATGATCAAATATGATCTCTAACAATTACGAGAGAAACCTAAGCAGTGCCTTGGACTTGTGACCAAGGTGTAGGCTTAAGGATATCCTTTAAATGATCATAACACTCACCTCCACTGCTAGGCTCTCTGTTTAAACCCAAGGTTAAACGCACATAGACCGAATCTAACACAAGGCTAACCTAACCTAAGGCTAACCTAACCTGACATTGTGTTTACTTAACCACGTGGCAATTACATTGTAAGGACTTACGTGACCTTAGTTGGACAGCACTTCCACACTACACTGCACTTGACACTATCACTATCACTAGCACTACTTAGATGTTCACTTCTTGAGAGACCGCGCACGATTAAGACTTCAGTTAGACTGTCGATCGCATATAAAGGGTCGAGGGTAGAAACTGTCAAAACAACGGAAGTGACTACTACCCCACTCCAACGCCATAGACAACGATAACGATTCGATTAATCGATAATCTTTTACTATGCTCCGACATATATATTTCGGCGATTTATTATTATTTATGTAGATTTTGGAGTGATTTTCTTTTCTTTGTCACTGTAAAAAGTGTACAAAGCCAAGTGAAATCGATAATGTACATGTTTTTTCACTGAAGTAGAATATAGGAAAGTTATATGTGTACTTTCTTTTTTGGATATTGGGTATATATTTAATATTGTAGATATTGATATATCAAGCCAAATCAAACGGTTCAGATGTTCTTTTTATTTTCGTAATTAATTTATTTTTTTCTAGTATTCCTAAATATTGCCTCTCTTAAAACACTTCACTTACACAGACTCCAACACAGATACTTCACACTAAGTCACTTTATAATTAACTATTTTAGTCGATTATTAAATAAATTAGAATAAAATATTAGTGTTAATTGACGACTATTTTCCGATGGATCAGATACAGTTTGACAAGTAATTACATTACGAGTTAATTTTGATTTTCCTAAGGAACGTGGTATCGGGTTTTCTGTAATGTGGATCATTGACTTTATTGCTCAGTTTAGTCAAATATTAGTTACAAGGTCAAGCAGTGGAGGCGAGAATACCATAAAATATTATGTTCTGATTGTATAAAAAAAATAATTCAATCTTAAGGAAAGCTTTTAAAGGTCTGTAAACCCGGATGATGTTACAAAATCATTATTTTAGATGTTAAGGAAATTTCGTACAAAAATAATAAGAATGTAACAAAATATCACGTGTAAGGATAACTTTTACTTTATTTGAGTTCGGAGATAGAAAATTGTTCAAAGGATATTTTCATCAATGTTCAATTCGAAAGGATTTCCTTCTGTATTGGGAAATATAAAGATATGAACTACACGACAATATTATCTACTTGTATATGAACATAATATTAAAATATTATTGTCATATACAAGGGAGGATAAGATGAGAGTTTTGCAAAAAAATGTTGGTCGCTTATGATAAATTAACACAGTTGCCATCGTTACTTTTCACATTAGTATATGTATTTTAAATATCGTTATTTTTGTTAGCAATACTGTGGTCTTTGTTTTTTAATTATAATTGTCATACTCACAAGTTTCATTATCATTAGTAGTTCCTGTTAATTTATTAAAAAATGGTTATAAAATCAATTAAAAAAAAAAAAGTTCAGAGACAGTATTAGGAGTGATATCGTTTTTTTTATGTATATAAAAAGCAAACGAGCAGATGGTCCACCTGATGGTAAGTGGCCACCATCGCCCATGGACAAGAGATCTCCTGTTTTGTCGATGCGTTGCATCCTCGAAGATAAAGTGGGGAGGGGGAGTGAAGAAAAAAATGCTGCTGTTTCAACGGACCCTGAGCAAGAACCTAGAGTCCACTAGATCCGCAGCATTAATGGGATGGAAGAAGAAGGGAGTAAGTCTGGCCCACATGCGGCTCGTTCGGAATGCGTCTATGACACTTGTCGCAAGCCAATCGGGGAACAGATCTCCTGCCACCAAGGGGGTGCTGGGTTACTCAGCTCTTACGAGATGCTCTTCCAGCGGTAGAGGGAAATAGTATTCTAACCCGCCCCCTCACGGGGACATTCATAGAGTGAATATTAATTATCAAAGTGAAGTGAAATGAAATTGAAAGTGTTCATTGAAAAAAGGCATTATAACCTTACTCATGGATCATAAGCCCTAGACAGTTCTTCGCTTGTCTAAAGTGCATGTTATTACGGTCTTTTACCATAAATATTAGAATCTAGCGTGTCTATATATTGAAGTGAGAGATAGATAAGTTTAACCTAAATACATAATGAGAGTAACTAATAGCGTACTAATTGAAATTTCTAGGACGTAATTAGGCACTAGTTTTGTAGGGAAAGTTATAAAGTATATCTAGTCCATTTCATAACTCAGGATTAAATTAACTACACAGTATTTTTATTTATCTTTGATCTCGCTGACCTATTTGCATTTCACGATGCGGTCAGAGAGTACTGCTTTGAAAATATAAAAGTAGGTCTTCCTTACAGCGCTAATTATATCTATCTAGCAACACTGTGTCTAATTAAATATCGTATTTTTTTTAATTAATTGTCAAAATTCATTTACACATACGTTACAATCAATGTAAAGTATTTGTGTTGGAGTCTGTGTAAGTGAAGTGTTTTTGACATCGTGTAACGAAAGTGACTTTTAGTGTTCACTTAATGTTGTTAAAGATTTTGCTAATACTTGTTTGAGTATAGAAATTTTATAATGTATCAAATAATAATCTATTAGTATTACGTAGACAATGTGACAGATTATTTTTTTTTTTGTAAATATTACAAAAATTATCGTAACCTCGCAATCATCAAGCCAACGCTATAATCGATGAACCGAACTGTGAACTATTGATAGATATCAATTTTCTGTCTGTTTCTCAGCATGTTGCGTCTAAACCACGCAATGGACTTAAGTACCGCTTTTAAAAGAATAAATGCGGTACTAAAATCCATTGCGTGATTTCCAAGAAAGGTGTCCAAGAGGAAAGAGTGAAAAGCAAAAAGGTTTGTATAAATTACTAATTGTAAGTATTTTGTACGAAATGACTATTTTATGAATTTACATATTTTTATCATACCGACTGCGCCATATTGTTTTTATATATTGAGTTAGTGAAGTCAATATATGTACAATATAAAAAAAATATTTAATTTTTTAAAGAAAACTATTTAGATTAGTAGAAACTGAAGCTGTTGAGGCGAAACATGAAGTAGATTCTGAGAAAGCTATAACTGTTTATGTCACAACAAGTTAAGTTCTTGCGTACAGTATCAATCTACATACGAAATGAGTTATAGGATAATTACACCAATTTTCATATTATAGTTATACAATTATGTTAATTTGACTGCTTTTACTATAAAATAAAAATTAAATGGATAAACAAATAAATTTTAAATGGCAATTAGTTTTTTATTGCAATTGGATTAAATGTTTTTGAACAATTTTGCTGATGATGAGAATTTGATTACTATTAGTTTAGACTTTCCTAAAAAAAAATAGGTTAAAGTATTCTTTTAATATTACAATAATTTCGACTTTCTTTCTCTTCTGCTTCAGCAGAAATGACTGTAACTACAATCAGCTGAAGAAAAATTACTTAAGCGCTTAAATATGAAGACAATTACATTAATAAAACAGAGGATCGATTATATTGGCAACACTTATATAAACACAAAATTAAGTTCAATTGAAATAACAAGTGTGAGAGGCAACAGAAACTTTGCAAAGTTCAAAGTTAGTTATTAAATAACATAACACTACGTCCGAATGGATCACAAGCCCCAGGCGTTGTTTGGAATCCTCTTATAACTTGGAGATGAACTATTACTTGTTACCGTTTAGTGTAAAATATATACCCAACAATAACAACGTGAGAACAAAAATATTACAGTATTTTATCGGAAACTCATACTAACATTAGAAATCAAATAAAAGCATGCAATCGTTAAGCTATGAATTATTAATGTTTGATGTTAGTAAAAGGGTTTTGATATTGGTTTATACTTATAAATATTTATGAATTTAAGTATTACTTACTTTACTTATAAATAGTTACTGCCTTCGCTTTACTTTGGTGTGTGTGTGATGTTGTCACAATTGTACAAAATCATATTTTTTGAAATTGAAACAGCCTAAAATAGATACTATTTATTTATTTCCAATTATTTAATATCAATTAAAATATCTATTTTTGTAACTGCCAGATCCATCAAACCAACAAACACTTTCCCGTAACACATAAATAAATTATTATCAACGATATATACAATACGATTATACACAATATTGATGCTATCGAGAGCTTATTTCATATGTTATGATTATCATATATGTTTGTATATAATAAATATCTAATACTATACATAAACTTATTTAATTTAAATGAAACAAATATACTTCACTTATAATCACTTTCTATTCACGCGCTAACTACACCACGCACGGTATCTATACTAATAAATAAAGCTGAAAAGTTTGCTTGTTTGCATAAATGACGCAATCTCAGAAACTACTGGTCCGATTTGAAAAATTCTTTCAGTGTTAGATAGGCCATTTATCGAGGAAGAATATAGGCATATCATAGAATGTATCATCACGCTAACACATATAGGAGCGGAGCATTACGTGGACGAAGTTGCAAGGGTCAGGTAGTAATGAATAATTCTATAAGTTTAGTTTAGTTCCGTTCTCTTCGTTCTTAAGTCACTTTAAACTATTGAAAGTAATCGTCATTGAAATTTATATTATAATTTAAATATAAAATAATCAATGTTACATACTAGAATTCCAGTCTGTGTAAGTAAAGTGATATTGATATCATATGAGAGTGATCGAGCTAAAAAGTTGATCGACTACACAAATTAATTACGTTTATTTATACTAATATTATAAAGAGGTCAAGTTTGTGGGATTGTAGGGGGTAATCTCTGGATCTACTGAACCAATTTAAATCTTATCAATAGAAAGCCACAATATTCAAGCAAGCGTCAGTAGGTCAGTGGTTGAGGCGTTGGGTCCACGATAGATTGGTAGAGGGTGAGTGTCATAGGCTGTGCTGTAGTTTGGAGGAAAACGTAAGTCTAACAATAACGTTTCTTACGAACGCTGCCTTAACGATGAGAGGTGTATGATTTATAGTTCCGAGTAGAGTGTGAATGACCAAATGTATGTGAGTGAGTAAACAATTTGAATATGCCTGACCGAAGCGACAGCTGGTCGGTTATTAGAAATAATAAATTATCAAATAATCTGTTTGTATTTTACCTGTATATACACACAAACCTAGTCCTTAAATCACTGATGACCACTTGCCACATATTTTCACGCAAACGTTCTCACAGGGAGAGCCCCAAAGCGGAAATCAATCGATAAGGGTTAGGGGATACTATTATCAGCATATAGAGGATGAGACGTATCTTGGTTGGACCCTTTCGGATTACAAGATGGAGATAAAAATGATCTCTGGGGCCGATAAATTATGTAGCTTGAGTAGGATATGTCTACCGTCTTAAGGATATATCTTACTTTATCAGTTTGCGATGTCTAAGATCAATAATTAATTAAAGCTTCTAGACTTTTTTGAAAAATGCATAGAGGACAAATATTCTTTTTGTACATCTAGAGTTAAAATGGTTATAATTAAAAAATACTGGATTTGTTGCAGAAGACGATAGAAGACAACGAAAAAAGTACAGAAAAATAAAGTCTGAAGTGGGATAAATTTATTTATTTTATGTTATTTATTTATGCAAAATTTCAGCATTTTAATCAAAAAGCAGAATATTAACAAGACACCGGTTTAAGGGGCACCTTTACTGTGCACTAACTCTTGCCTCTACTTTTTGACACCGCTGACAAATATTTAATTAAACCAGTATCAGTACCTAAGACTCAGATGATCTTCAATATAGGTAACATCTCTTCAGACTGGACTTGACAATGAAAGTCAATATTTAATCTATGAAACTAGTAATTTAACTACCGCAAATCAGTTGTAACAAAGCTAATACATTGTTATGGAGTCGGTGGGTAGTTTTGGATTAACACATATGTGTACTTTAAAGTTTATTAGATTGAAGTCGACAGAATTCAACTTAGAACTCTATTTAAATTGTAACTTTCTTCACATTACCATTTTAGCAGAACAGCTTAGGGAAAATGTCACGAAATTGCACAGAATTTTAAGTATTTCGCTGCATAATTTACATGTATACTTCTTACTTACATTCGCGTAAGTTTAAGTACTTTGCATATGAATAACCTTATCTTCTGGATATCTAAATGGTTCGTAATCACCGTCGCGTCGTTAAAATCAAGATGCTATACAGGCTGTTTTTTTAACTGGGACAGTATGCGAAAATCCTAAATCATTGGAGATACAGGAAAACTTTTTAAAAATTATTAGGTTTTTTTGTAAAATCAAACTTGAGTAGTCCAAAGAAATGTATGAAATTGGTAATTTTTGTTTAATTTAGATCGACCCAGTTTGATGTCAGGATAACTTTGTTGTATCGGAGGAAAATATCACGGTTGATGCTCATGATTGATTACCATACGATGCTTATTAATGGATCCTCTTAATACTGTTTATGTATATTTTGGAGAAGTGGAGGGGCAGTTGAAAGGTAAGCAATCAGCTCCTGCAGAAGCCAGGATACTTCACTGCACTGAACGGGATTAGTTTCCGGCAAAGTTGTAAATGATCAACTTGGATCCGGACTTTCTGGATCTATACCATTGCCACTGGACTTAATTAACGCCTAAGGAACCATGATTGCGCTATACCATTGTTATTTTTATAATTATAAAAATTTAGAATTCATTTTTCTTTCTTCTCCTACTTTAACTATTAAAATTAGTCTATAATGATATCGTTTTGTTAAGTGTCTTTATAAAATATAACTCAGTAGGTATAATGTGGAGAAACAATCCCACTTCTGAATTGTGACATGTACATTAAGTGCTATATAGCGCCACACCATATAGCATCACACTCTATATAGCTATATAGCACTCTATATTGCATCTTATCTAATTACAATACTTGTTATATTTTAAACGGTCACATTTTTTAAACTCGTTTGAAACTGTGTAAGTGAAGTGCTTTGGCGTAGTGTAAACGTGATAACAAAAGTGAATAGTACAAGTCTTTTAGGTTTTATTGTAAAGTGTTTGTCATGTCAAAGATTGTTTATTTAAATAATATGAGCATTATTTGACTATAGGATATTAAATAAATGTGTCAAATGAAATATAGTGCGAGTAAAATAAACGAAACTAGATGTGTTGAATTGAAGTGTCGATTATATATTTCCCTTTTATAATATTACTTAGATATATATAAACGTTGTTATTGTATTGACCTTCCTCTAGTAATTTACTTTGATTATTGCCTACACATATCGATAAACGTTTATCGTTTGTATTTTTCATTATTCGATCTATCACTGACATATGTTTATTCACACGAATCTTTACAGTAAAATAATTTTTTTTGTAAAGATTTATTTTTGGATCCAAATACGTTTTCTGTTTCCACGAAGTTGGTGTTATAAATAGGTAAACTAATGACGGTTCATCTCAAAGTAGAACTCCTATTATATTGAGCTGATAAATCATTCTTAGAGAGGGTGATTTAATTACAATCAGTTTAGCCATTACACACTGTTTGGTGGCATCAGAAAATTTAATAAACACTGAAAAATATGAGTACGTTTTCTACAGAAAGTGCTAAAACAACAGCATTCATCACTACTGAACTCGAGCAATGAAAAAATCTCTTAAAACCTTCTCCTGGGTTTTAAGCCCCAGGCATTACTCAAGATCCTGTTTAAAGTGTGCATTATTATTTTCAAAATACAAATTTTACAACGAAAACGTAAAAGACTAGCGACCAGCTAGCCAACGACACTTAATTTACACAGACTCAAACAGAAATGCTTAAAGTTTATTCACTTTACAATTAACGTTATTAACGACCATACAACGTCCGTCGTCCACGACGGTCACCAGTAGAAAATAAAGTAGAAAAGATCACTCTCTTTTTATGTGTTAGCTATTATATTATTATACCCAAATAAGATTTAAGCGACATATTTCACTTTCACTCTGTAATTAACAAAATCATTGACAGACTTTAATCACTACCACATCCAGTAGTTGCGTCCTGGAGATGTGCCTCCTCCACGGGTGACAAGAAAGTGAAGTACCATTACAAGATTGAACATCGACATATTTCACTTTCACTCTGTAATTAACAAAATCATTGACAGACTTTAATCACTACCACATCCAGTAGTTGCGTCCTGGAGATGTGCCTCCTCCACGGGTGACAAGAAAGTGAAGTACCATTACAAGATTGAACATCGACATATTTCACTTTCACTCTGTAATTAACAAAATCATTGACAGACTTTAATCACTACCACATCCAGTAGTTGCGTCCTGGAGATGTGCCTCCTCCACGGGTGACAAGAAAGTGAAGTACCATTACAAGATTGAACATCGACATATTTCACTTTCACTCTGTAATTAACAAAATCATTGACAGACTTTAATCACTACCACATCCAGTAGTTGCGTCCTGGAGATGTGCCTCCTCCACGGGTGACAAGAAAGTGAAGTACCATTACAAGATTGAACATCGATATATTTCACTTTCACTCTGTAATTAACAAAATCATTGACAGACTTTAATCACTACCACATCCAGTAGTTGCGTCCTGGAGATGTGCCTCCTCCACGGGTGACAAGAAAGTGAAGTACCATTACAAGATTGAACATCGACATATTTCACTTTCACTCTGTAATTCACAAGATCTGTGACAGACTTTATGTCAGCATAAATTTCGTCCAGAGGTCGAGAACAAATGGAATTCCGACATCCTATCCCTTAACGGCGCCGTAAAGTACAAGACAGATTATACTATTGCCTATTGGTTACTATTACTCAAAAATATACCTTATCTAAAGGTTATAAGAGCTACAAAAAATCGGTGCTTTTGAAGTTTTTATGAGTCTCACACTTTTGCAAATTGTAGTGGTTTATATCAAAAATTGGTGGAAGTAATTGAAATGAAAATGAATTTTTTATTGTTTATTGTAATCGAATTATATGTAGTATCTTTTTTTTACTTATCACCACTATATATTATAAAACAGTTCCGACGTTCAAGGCTCCACTTGAGTCCGTCTATCTGTTCGCGATATACTCAAAAACTGCTGAAGAGATTTTTATGCAGTTTTTTGAGGAATAAGAGATCCAATTTCACTTTAGTCAATTCCACACAATACTTTAAACTGCTCAAGAAATTTTAAGAAGGTAGATTTAGATTATCAATTTAAAGTATTTTCAATGTTCAGAAAAATAAAAATGTATACCTATTGTTAGTAACACCGTTTTTAAAATAATATTGGCGGGTAGATCATTTTATATTATGTCAACTATACCGACTTGTAGCAAATAGATTAGGCTTAGTCTCTCTGGTGTTTTGTTGTGAGAGTAAAAATATTATGAAAGAGCTATTTAAACCTGCTCCTGGGTCGCAAACCCCAGGCACTGCTTGGCTCCGTCTAAATTACATGTGTGACCTCTCTCATTCTATGACTGATTCTATTGTTAGTAACACCGTTTATAAATTAGTTTTTGCGGGTAGTTCCTTTTCTATTATTTAAAATATATCCACGTGTAGACAATATATAACGCTTAGAGCGATAGATTAGTCAGTCTCTCTGTTATTGTAGTGCAATGTACTTGGAAGTTAGTATTATAGTGACGCGGTTAGGTCACCCTTCTTGAGGTCTTCTTGAGCTCTTCTTGAGGAGGTTAGTGTTAGGGCAGCGAAGGGAATTATTACGACCATCCGAAAATATTTTTGTGCTCGCTTTGGACATTAAATGACTAGACTATATCTAAAATTATGACGTCTCACTTCGTCCAAGTTAGTCCAGTATCGTATCTAGTATATTCATTAGAATAGGAGTTTCAAACTTTTAATGGGTTTAATAAAGTTCTACAACAACAATCTATTCATCGATTTCTGCATAAACTTATGGTGATTAGAATCTTAATAATATTATGTACTAACCCGTCCCGGCTTCGCACGGGTGGACAAATTTTTGAAGTGATAACTTCTTATGGGAGGGTAAACTGCTTCGTAACGTAACGCGTTACGGCGCCAATATGTCTGGCTTCCCTTTCTCTCACGCATATTGCAGCAGTAGGCAGGCTGCTCCTCTCTCACTATAACCCACAGCGCGAGCCGTATTTCGGACAGACGCTTCCCCCTCTCTCTACTCAGTGTTTAGTATGCGATAGACAAAATGTTAACAGTGAGAATATAACCTAAAACTGTCACCGAAACTAATCAACTTAGATTAGTTGAAGTTATCACTTCTGTCGAGCGTCCCTGCTGCGTAGAGTCACACCGGCGCATCGGCGTGTATTTCTTGTTTTTATTGATATTTTTAATTTCGTAATATCTTTTGAATGCAATGTCCGATTTTAATAATTCAAAATGTAATCAACAGGTATTGAAACAGTCTTGAATTCTAAATAATTTATTTGGAT
Source organism: Limenitis camilla (assembly GCA_905147385.1). Lineage (NCBI taxonomy): Eukaryota > Metazoa > Arthropoda > Insecta > Lepidoptera > Nymphalidae > Limenitis > Limenitis camilla. The sequence goes on along the minus strand of LR990249.1, from coordinate 7,825,612 downwards.
AAGAATGAATACAAAGGTATGGTTAACATGGTCTGATTTTGATAGGCATTTCTATCAACTATTAAAATGTAAAAAAGTAGTTATAGTGACACAAGTTGTATATTCTAGAACATTTTTTTGTTCTATCATCAATACTTTCCGCAGCGCATGCGATGAAAGACATTTTATGGCTAATTTTTTTACACTTTGGCTTGGTTTTAGTAAGAATTTCTGAGGATCTCTATTTTTTTCTTGTAATAAATATAGCCTATGTTACTCAGGGATAATGTAGCTTTCTAATAGTGAAAGAATTTTTGAAATCGCTCCAATAGTTTTTAAGTTTATTTGTTACATACAAAAATACAATTTTTTTCTCTTTATACTATTAGTATAGATACGGCTGAACGGATTTCAATGAAATTTGACACAGTAGGCTACATTTTATCTCGAAAATGATAAGATTCTGTTACTATTTGTATACCGGAATAGGAAGTTGATGCGTGAGTATCTTTCAATCTATTTTAGAACCTATTCAGAAGTTTTCGCGAACAAAGTCACGTGAAGAAACTAGTATATACATAAAATTTTATGCAACACCATTTTTGATTAGCTAACCAATAACGAGCTTAGTTTTGTGGGTATTTAGTCTTAGTTTTACTATGTTCTTTGTTGTTAATGTAAAGATCTACGAAAACCAGCAACTGGGTCACAATCCCCAAGCCTTTTATGTATCGTCCTACATATAGGAAGTATAGGAATTACTTTTCCTTAACCATGACTGAACTTCATTTATTTCCACACTTGGCACAGAAACAAAAATAATATCTAAGATACCCAATTTTATGAGTCAGCGGTTCTCAAATGGTTATAGTGTGGTAGAAGGGAAGCTTTGAATTGTTATTACACCTCAGTAGTAAAACGTCACTTTGAATAGGACTTCCGGGTACGAATCTACTTTGGGAACTACGTGAAAACTTAGGTCTGTAAAGTAGAATCATAAACTTCTCTTATTTAGGTAGCTGAAATTTTGGCTCTACTATTTAATTGTGAAGGTAGTTATGAAATTAATTTCTCACTAGAATAGATACACTAACATTAAAAGTTGCTTTCTGTCTTTTCTTCCTTTTTTCCTTCTTCTTTTTAAAGGATTTCCTGCGGAAGTTAACAGGATTTCCGTAGGTTTGATTTTTGAAAATAATTTCCGTACTGACCTTATCTGATGTTTCAGGAAATCAGAGTAGAAAATGTTACTGTTTAAGACATCAAAAACCAAATAATCGGAGCAGCAGACATGGGAAACAAGTCAGACTTACAGATGCAGTAAAACGAGAGTAAGCTACAGAAACAGGAACAGTCGTAAATTATAATCATGGAAAGGGATATGAAGACGTCAGGAAAAACAAATCCAACCATAGAATAGTAGATAAAGAAGTCAAGTCAAGATTATAAATTGCAGCACCTGAAGAGTGAACAAAAGATTGCCAATACCAAAATATGGGAGCAGCAAAATAACAACAGATTTTGAAAGGGAGATGAACAAGACGGAATTATAAGTGAGAACACTTGAAGAAAATAATGCCAAAGCCAAATCAATCTTATTCATAGATATGTGTGCTTTTTAAGATATTATCAAAATGATAATCACTCTACTCATATCTGTCAATAAAATATTTATAACTATTGACACCATGCACCCCACGCGTTTTTTAAATAAAATAATTTTTTTTTATTTACACTATTATTAATTTATATTTATTGAAATTTTTAACACTATTCTTATTTTAAATTTATTAAAATTTATTTTCTATTTTTTAGTTTGGTTTTCTATAATAAAAAGCGTGTTTTTAGTTTTTTTAAACTATTATTTATTTTTTACTTTTTAGTTTGATTTATTTATAAAAGCGTGATTTTTTTTTAGTTTTTTTTTAAACTAAAAAAAATCACGCTTGAGAAACGGCTACCAGAACCAAGGAAGGCCGCAGGCGCGCAAATTACCCACGGAGAGTTACATACTGACATACTGACAGACTGACATACTGACATACAAGTGAAGCTAATAAAAAGCGTGTAAAAAAGAGGAAGGCAGTTTGCCTGAATTAGTAAAATTAAAACTTTTATTCGATACGTGGACGATACGTGATATCGAAAGAAAGATATCAAGATATACCGTTTCATCTGTACTCAGTGTAAGCAATGTGCTGATAGTCTACAAACGGCTGACAAAATCTTCATAAATTATAGCTAAAACCATCTTGATTAAATTGCAAATAAAATTTCATTAGAATTGGTCCATTACCTTTGGCGTCACAGACAGTTACACGTGTGTATGACACATTAAACTTATAACATCCAGTCGTCGTAGCGTCGGAGGTCAAAAAACATTAAGAATCATCAGATAAAATATAGATGTAAACTCTTTACTAACAAATATGGCGTAACTTGTGGTAAACAACGATTTACATTTATATAAACACATTTACATATTTAGGACGTTCTACTAAATATTGTCGTAAATTCTGCCTCAAATGTGGCCAACGTATTTAGTCCATCATGGCGCTCAGCCCATAACTTATTGTTAGGATGATTAGCCTAATTTTGTTGTAACTCTTCTTAAAGCTAAATATTATAGGGCTTTAGGGGGCGTTATTGTAGCTTAATAAATTTTTTCTTTTGGTTTTTAAGTTAACTCCTGATTATGATGTCCATCAATATTGTGTTAGTTCTATACACGCAGATCGGCAGTGTCACGGCTTTACTATAATATTATTCCTGGGGGGTACCTTAGACACAAGGATCCAGAATTACTTCCAGATTTCTCGCGATGTTATAATAATGATTTCTGTCATGGCGGCGTATTTATTTGGTTGTCTCTTATCATTTCGTTGATAGAATTGATGTATTCAATTTGTGCTAACTTCGAAGGTCAAATGCTCACTCACTCACTCAGATCATTGTTGGCAACATCGTAATTATCAATAGCGTATGTTTCCTTATTATTATATAAATAGAGAAGTCTATTATAGATATGTTTAAATTTGTAAAATAGATGCTCCCTTAGATACTTACTAAAATAACTGCCCGGTTTTACATCTCACAGCTTTTTACAGTCAAAAGACTTCATTGCAAAAGTTCACGTCTTTTACAGTTTCTGTTTTTATTATAGAGTTTTCTTGCAAGTTAAAAAACCTTTACGTGTCTTTTAGACTTATTTAAATGTCCGTCATTTCTTTTATTTGATGAATTTAGATGTTTGTTACTCTTTCACGCAAATACTACTAAATGGATTTTAATGAAACTTTACAATAATATAGCTGATATATTAGAATAACACATAGACTATAATATATAAAGATATAGTGGGAATTCTATTTACTAGTAATATTATAATCTGCCCAACGAATTGTTTTGTCACTTAAAATGAAATAAAGGAATTTATTTATGTTTGCTTTGTATAATTTTGAAGCAAAATAAATATTTCTTTTTTATCTATGAAATAATAAATCCAATTTTATAACAATTTTGAGGCTTTGCGATATATAGGAGACAACCAAAATAATAAAACGTAAGCCCACGCTTTCCATCATCGTGATGGAATTAGACGAAGAAATCGTATTCAAGACTAACATACGATAGAAGACTCAGAGAGCTACAAAGGTATTACTAGCTCAAAAAAACGTTAGTATACGACATGGATATATAAGAAATATGTCTGTTTTTTCTTTTATAATTTTTTTTAAACGAAAAACAGACTGTTTGGTCCCTACATCCTCAAAATTTTAAGTAAATCCACTGAGTGATTATTTACTTATTATTGTGTATTACTTGCCGATAGATTGCTACTACTAGTCTTCTCAACCCCCTCCAACTAAGCTAGTCGTGAATCCAACGTCTGAACTACTGAGCTACTGTCTGTCTGATTATTATTTCAGTAGAGGTATCTAGTGTATCGTCAGGCTACAAACTCCACAATAATATTACCCGGTTTCCTATTTTTATGATCCAATAAAACTGTAAGAAGACATAATATTCGGAGACGTGTCAAGAGTACACTTGACATAAAGCCTGAGGGGATTGCTTTCAGATAACATACGTAATATTATGAGTTTATCCTCACTTCGCTAAGGTATCTTAAGTTGATAAATAAATAAAATACTCCAGGAAACATCCTGGAAAAAGGAGCATAGACAATCTGTAATTTACTATTTAAAATAAACAGGCAAATCCTATTTGGGAAATTGTAACCACCAACATCTCATGTCTCTCACGATTGGTTTATTTTAAAAATATCCTCCACCGACTTGAGAAGTCCTTACCTCAGTTTCAATACTTCAGCAACAGTTTGACTAGTAGTTTCTTGTAATTAATAATAGAATTTGTTTACCTAAACTAAAAGTCAGAAACCCAAAACGTAAGTTTTTTTACTCCGGTACTGGTTAAAGGGATCCCTGAATAATATTGGCAATCTTTGATTCATGAATAGATTTAATTGCTTTATTTTAGAAATACCCACACCAAAATCCAAGTCAGTTTGACGAGTAGTTTTATAGTATTGATAATACTATAATAGTGAAGTGAGTCTTTGATATTGCTTGTGTTGTCTACATGGGAACGATGCAGCACAGTAACGCGTTTAAGACAACGGTCTTGGAATAAAATAAAAAGGACTATCCCAGAATATAAAGTTATCGTAGTTTTTAATGAATTTAATACACATACCGACATTATGTAGTATAATGGCAACACTCAATAGGCCCACATTTATATGTAAATGCGGACATTACAAGCGAGATGGAACAAGTAGAAAAGGGTCGTTTTATGCTCCGAACGGTTGTGATTCATATCATGGGGTTCTTTTCATTTTTGATATTTATTGTCATTATTTGAATTTAAAAAAAAACAATATTTTCTATTCCTATCTCTTTAGTTAGTGTAAAATATAAAGATGGGATTTTAATATAATATAAAGATTTTAAATCCTAATTAATATTATAATTTCGAAAGTAACACTTAAGAAATAGTATAGCCGGGTTTCTATGGGATATCTGCCCTTGGGTCCTTTTCTATTCGTAGTTAGGGGTTCACTTTTCAATTTCCCGTGGCCTTGTCCCTTTAGCAGGAGAGTGGAACACCCCTGATGGTTTTGCGGATCGGGCTGCCTCCTTCCGAAGCAGTGTTAGGCTGTCTCCTTCAGAGGCACTTACACCAACCCCGCATAACATTCATAAGTCCCTGCTTGGGGAAGTATCTATAAGCAGATTCCTTCGGGTAAAAAAAAAAGTTTTTAATTAAAAAAAGTTTTAATTATTTTTATTCATAACCTAAATGAACCCCTAAGCACCTAATAGTAAAGGGCTTAAGGGCAGATATCCCATAAAACCCGCCTATACAGTTTAGGTAATACTTAAGAAAACAAACTAAACAAACGAAAGTGCGATTACTACTTACGCCATCTATTGACGAACAGTTGCCGTCTGTCTGTTACACAATCACGCTTAAACCACTGAACCGATTTTCATGAAATATAATACAGAGATAAAGTAGAGCTTGAGGAAGGATATAGGCTTTGTTTTATCGCGACAAAAATACTTATGAATACTTAGTAAACAAATGAGTGTACTCGTACGCCATCTATCGGCGTGGGGGTGAAGTGCATGTCGAGCTGTGAGTCCGTTGTGTTGGAAAGTAGTCATATATAAAGTATATAAGTAATTTAAATTATTCTAGAAATTGCAACACTGATACCAATTCAAGGGATTGCTTTAAAACTCATATTAAAGCTTACCTTCATTCAATTTGTCTCTTACAAACAGTAACTGATAGAAAATAAATTTGAAATTTGAATTTTCTATACACGAATTTAAATTTGAAATCCATTTTCAATATAATCCAAAAATTTTGGATTGAGATTGATTATTAATTTCGGCCGTTAGATAACAAAGTCATTGTCAGATCAACAAAACACTTATATTTGAGTAGCATCTCTTCTTGAAGGTTTGCCAACTGATAAACACAAATCAAGGAAGTAGGGATTGTAAAATAAATACGCCGTCACGACGGAATAATGATGGATTACATCGCGAGTATTCTAGCCGTAACTCTGAAGCTCTGAGTCTTAAGTATAACCCCCAGAAGAATATTCTAGTCAAGCCGCCATACTGTTAGTATGCCTAAAGACTACAACTCTTATTCTTCTCTCTTTTATTAATTAACATTATAAATATGTTTTAGCCCAGCGAAGCGAGGTCCGAACGGGTCCGCTATTTTATTATAATAATGATTTATTTTAAATAAATAAAACGGAATTAATTTATTTTTCGATTGTACAAAATGGCCACCTGAGCGCTTCACTGGTCGCGTAATACTCATTTCATTTGTATTGCAATTATTTTCGAAAGTTGTATTCAAATTGTATTTATATATAAAATTTAAAATGCTTTATCAAGCTTTTATATAAGAAATATATAAAAGCTTGATAAAGCATTTTAAATTACTTTTGACTCAAGAGCAAAAACTATAGTTTGTCTAGGTCTAACTATAGTTTTGGCCACATTCGTTCATCATTAGGGAGAAAACTCTCAACTATAACTCTCTTTCATAAAGGGTGAAAAGCAGAAAAAACGATCGAAAGAAAACGTTTGTTGCATTGGTAGAGCATGAAAGAATAAATGAGTGAGTGTTTGCGTGAGTGAACAGTTTTAATACACCTCAGCGAAGCGAGAGCGGACCGGATATTTCATAATATAGGGAATAGAGCCGAAAGATCTACCTTGAGTTCGATCGCATTCGGTCACCATCAGGGAGTGAACACTCAAATATAACAGAAAAATCCGAGTCCTTGTCCATTTATAATATAGGGAATGGAGTTGGAAGGTCTAACTATAGTTTCGACCGCATGCAGTGAATTTCAGGGAGTGAACATTATCAACTATAATATAAAAATTCGACTCCTCGTTTGAATTGAAAGCTCTGAATTCTCGCTCCACCAATTCTTTGCATGCATTATCGTTGAATTATATTTTAGACTAGCCGACCCGCGCGACTTTGTTCGCGTGTTGCTCCGCTCCTATGGGTCGTAGCGAGATGTTAAATAGCCTAAGTTACCCCTTGTTACATCAGCTATCTGCCAGTGAAAGTCTCATTTATTTGTATGGATAATGGAGTAGGAAGGGCTAAACCATCAGTAACGAACTCAAACCTTTAGATCTTATTATCTATGTGAGTAACCATAAAATTATATCATTAAAAATTAGTAAAAATAATCTAAATTATTATATTAAAAAATTACGATATCAAAACTTCAAAACCAGCTCTGATCTATAGAGGAAAATTGACTAGATTTTTCTTCAGAGATAAGCAGTTTAAAAGATTTTCACCTACAAAAGGTAACCCTCCATGACCTGGTTTTTGTTAAAAAAATATTATCAAACTTAATTTCGGCGTGACTTTGTGAAATGGCTCTGATTTAAGCGATCTTTTTTGATGTCACTCGTCTCTTTGACATTAATCTTTCTTAAATATTTATTCGTCAAGCTGTATTCTTTATAATATCTTACTTTAAAAGAAAACTAACGAGTCAATAAAAATAATATTATTATACTATGGATGTCAGAGAGAAAGCTGTGTAGTATCTAGGGCTTGTGCTTCACTTCGCTATCTAATAAAATTGTGTCGGAAATTATACTAATTCTCAAAATAACTCTGTACTTACAAAGATATTCCTTAAACCATCGTCTTATTCAAAATTCTCAGCTTAGTATATAGATGGGATCTTGATAAAGAACACATTTACTACGACTATATATAATTGGGTAGTGGGTGCTATTGGTTCCATTTTAAGAAAAACTAACTTAATAATACAATTATACAAGTAATTACATACAATTAAAATCTAAGTAGTGCTAGTGATATGGTTGCCGCACCAAACATTTTCTGCGCCGTCGTGCTAAATATTCATGAAGGTCTATATTTTTTTAAACCCCAATTTTCACTGACACAATATAAAATAATAGGTTGAAGAAAAAGTTTCTTCGCATTTTTAAAAAATATTCAAAACATTTTTTAATATAGTTTATTTACATTGATCCCATTTCTAAAGAAATTTTGGGGCTTCTGATCAAAAAACCGCGACAAGTAGTTTTGGCAGTCCTCTCGTGATGTTAACCTGACACTGCCTAAAGAATTCTGAAGAGACCGAAACAGGTGGAAATCTTAAGGTGCATGGTCAGGACTATACGGCGGATGCATTAACTACTCCCAGCCAAACTCTCTTAATTTTTGCTGAGTGGCTAAAGATGTGTGAGGTCTAGCGTTATCATGATGAAAAACCACACCCCTTCTGTTGATTAATTCTGCCCACTTTCTCTCAACTTCTTGCTTTAATCTCATCAGTTGTTCGCAGTAGAGTTCAGAATCGACAGTTCTGCCTGGTGGTAACAGCTCATAATGAATAATGCCCTTCCATTGCCACCACACACACAGCATCACCTTGTTGCGAGTTAACCCGGGTTTCGCCCCAGTCTGTGAAGCCTGACCTGCCTTTGACCACGACCTTTTTCACACGTTCTTGTCGTACCTGATCCATTTTTCATCACTAGTTATCAGCTTCTTCAAAAATGGTTCGGTTTCATTACGTCGTAATAAAGAATCACAAATGAGTATACGGGTCATTAGGTTTCTTTCAGTGAGCTCGTGAGGTACCCAAATATCGAGCGTTTTTGTGTACCCAGTTTTTTTCAAATGCGCCAAAACTGTTTTGTGGTCAATTCCCAGTTCTTCAGCTACGTCGTAACTACTAATATGCCCATCTTGCTCCACATTTTCAAAAATGGCATCCATTTCATCCGTATTTCCGGATTGAAAACGCTTAAACCAAATTTGTGCTACTCTCACAGACACTGCACTAGCTCCATAAATATCGCAAATCTTTTTCGCGCTTTGCGTTGCATTTTTACCAAATCTTCATTAGATTAACTCATCTTCACAGTACGAAAAACAAATAAAAATCACACATTATCCTAACTTGAATTTGGAATTGTAAACTTGTAATGATACCAAAACCAGGCAGATACAAATAGTATAGCCGAAGAGATTTTATTACAAGTTCATACATACTATAATGCGAAAAGACTTTTTCCCTAACCTATTATATATTTCAGAGAATGGTAAACGATTATCGAATAATCGAATGTTCATCGCCATGTATGGAGCTGGAGACGGGTAGTAGTCACTTCCGTCATTTTGACAGTCTTGTCTCTTTATATGCCACTTGAGTACTTTACAATGTAATTGTCACAGCGTTAAGTTAGGTTAGCCTTGTGTAAGGTTAGGTTTATGTTAGCCTAACCTTGAGCTTACAAATTGATTCACTTATTTTGCTCCGACATATAGTCAGTGCCAGCTGCTGGCATGTAGACAAAAAAAGGTAATTAATTCCTTAAAGTATATGCAATAGTTGACCAGCCGCTTTACTTAATGCAGTTTGTGGACCCATTTTGTTTATTTTGAATCATATCATTATCTTTTTGGCGTCCCCTAAAAACTTCACGTTGCCTTCAAAGATGTCGTAAAAGCTTTAGCAATCGGGCGCCGTCATGCGTCGCACAATTTCGCACGTATACATGGTGCGTCCCTGGTGTAATAGGTATCATATCGTATTTAGGGTACTGTAATAGGTATCATTCCTTGTTATAAATAATAATGAAATAGAACCAAACACTTACATAATATTCCATATAATTAACAAAATAAACAATTTAATTCCTAATAATAGTACAACTAATTAATTATATCCACAGAGTATGTTGCGTAAAGTACAAGCTAATTAAGCTCATTATAATAACAACATGACTCTTATTAGTGTTTTATACTTGCGTTGTAAGGCTGGGGAGAATTATTACTTGAAACTTTATCTAAACAATTTGTATAATAGCTTGTTGAAGAATATCGTTCAGATTAAAATTAGATGCTCAAATAAAATGTATTTATACATAACAAAAAGCCATTACATTGAAGTAGTGGATACTAAGACTTTTAGGCGAGTTCAAACATAGCAAAAATAAGATAATAGAAAAGTTGAAAGGGAACTAGAAATAGCAAGATTACAGCTGAACCTGAAAACAAAAAGAAAAGAAACAGCATGAATACATCGAGACCTAAAAGTAGGAAGAACAGAATCATAACTGGAAATAGACATAACTGAGTTAGACGTAGAAATAGGAGGAAGACAAGATAAACTGAAAAGAGAAATATCAGAGGCATAGCTAGAAGGAAATAATAAAATAAATTTTGATTAAAACCAGCATATTTTTTTAGAAACATGAAGACGAAAAGACTAATCGCAGAGCGAGAAACGACAAGAACAAAGCCAGAGCAAGAAATAGTAAGCCAATGTAAGAAGCATCAAGAACAGAGTCAAAGCAGGAAACCGAAAAATCAGAAGTAAAGCTAGAAATAGGAATAGATATTACTTTTTTTATATGTTTTATATATTATGTAAATGTATATCAATACTAATATCATAAAGAGGAAAGTTTGATCTTTTTGTGTGTTTGTAACGAAAAAATTCAAAAAGTACTGGACTGATTTCAAAAATTCTTTTATTGTTAGAAAGGTACATTATCCCTGAGTAACATAGGCTATATTTGTTATAGGATAAAATTAGGTTTCCCTACTAAAATTTGAATAATGTAACCCAAGGTGTAAAAAAAGTAGTGGCCTCCAAAAACCTCAGTTTTTTTTCTTCCATAGATCCATGCTGAGAACCTCAGAGAAGAGAAGAATTTTAGCAATTAGCCGCTTATCCACAAAAGAATATACCTTCACGTTAATCTGCACTATATCCGTTTTTATAACCGGGGGATAACGTGTTCGTCGGGTCGAAGATATCGTCGACCTACTTTCAGAAACGACTTGTGATCTCTTTAATCTGGTAGTGCTATTATCTAGAAAATAAAGATTTTTATATCTAAACTCCCTTCTCTAATACTTCGTTGTCTTAATGCAACATTACATATTTTTACAAATAAATAACATTCACTTCTACTGATCGTCTTCTAATCTCACCGAGTGCGATTTAATATACTACTTACGCCATCTATCGATAGATAAATGGTCAGTGTGTCTGTTACGTAATCACGCTTTAGTTACTGAACCGATCTTTATGGAATTCGGTCCAGATATAGATTAAAGCTTGAGAAAGGACACAGGCTGTGTTTTATCGCAAAAAAAATAATTAAGTGTGCTCGTACGCCATCTATCGGTGTTGAGATGAAGTGAATGTCGAGCTGTGTGGCCATTATGTCTTTGGGAATAGTCACATATAAATTAAAATGTAAAATATAATAATATCCACGTGGTAAATTGCACCCGGGTGAAGCCAGGATAGATCGACTAGTTCACTTTATAACTACTAGTTTTGACGAAAAATTTCGTAGAATAAATATGAACTATCATAGTGAAGGCTAGTGTTGTTGTAGTGAGCGTAAAAGCTCTTTATAACCTGCTCCTAGGTCTCAAGCCTTAGGCACTGTTTAGTGTATACACCCTCATTTATCCCTAAGGAGTTATACAACCGGTTGTATATCAATAAGAAGTGTAAATATTATTTATAAGTTATACCTAATTACTTAAGCAAATCTCGTCTCAAAACAAAGTAACTTTATATAATCCAATCTCCAGAGATTGCTAACAGGACGACGTCGCTGTTTAAATATAGATATAACAAGTAACTAAACAAAACTCAAACACTGTAACTTATACTGTATAATCTTCAATAGTATAGAGATCGGGTCTTCATATAAATATCACGAAAAAAGTGTCCGATGCTTGTGTATAACTAATTATCTATACTAACCTAACTCCTCACTTATTTCTTATGTAGTCTAATATTGTAGGACAAATTGAATAATTTTTTTTTCCAAAAATTGTTGTAATGCTTTTGTTAGCAATACTGTTTATAATTTAATATTTAGTATACAATATATAACTTTCGTTTCGATTCGATTCAGTTAGTCTGTCAAGTGATATCGCATCGAACAACACAACACTACTTTAATGTATACTGCGTGACACCACCTAACAGACTGAATTAAATTTACCGGAACAGATGTTATATATTGTCTATATATAAAATAAAAGAAAGTACCCGCGAATACTAAGTTATCAACATTGTTGCTAGCTAATATATGTAGTAATAGTTTCTAGTAAAAAAATGTAGTATTAGTGATGGAAGTACCCGCATTAATTCGTAGATTGAAGTAGATTTCCAATATCAAAGTACCCTCCACTGCTGGCTCGTCGCCACGCTCGTCTTGTTCGCTGAGAGCATCGTGACGTATTGGATTTGCTGACTCCGCTGGATTCCAGTGGATTAAAACCTGACAAGCGTTCATGAATTAAATATTTTTACTAACTAATCTTTATATTTTAAATTTACTCACTCACTTGGTCATTAGCACACACTCAACTTACCTATTCACTCACTCACTCTTTCACTTCGCCATTATGTCCTAAAGATTTCTCAAGTTATAATGTAACTAAAATAAATTAAGATTTGTTAGTGTACTAGCGACCCAGCCCGGCTTCGCACGGTTTCTCTATTATTATGTATGTATTATACACAGGGCTGGACAGTATTTCAATTACTTTCTAAAAAATACTTTTTCAAAAAATACATAGATGGTTAATCAATTGTGTTAAACAACGTTGCAAGTTAATATATAAAGCTGAAGAGTTTGTTTGTTTGAAGGCGCTAATCTCAGGAACTACTAGTCCAATTTGATAAATTCTTTCACTGTTGGATAGCCCATTTATCGAGCAAAGCTATAGTTTATATATCATCACGCTAAGACCAATAGGAGCTGCGCATCACGCGGACTAAGTCGCGCGGGAAAAATGGAACGTCGCTGTAATAAAGCCAAAATTAGATGGCAGCACTGAATGTCAAATGTCATTTTGATTCGCGGTTTTCTTGATTGATTCCGTTTTTATTTACTTGTAGTTTATACGTAATTTTTAATTTTTACGGAACTTTTACGCACTTATTGTGAAATAAACTAAATTTGCTTGCAAAAATTAAATTTGCGTAAATTTTGTTTAGTAAAAAGTTTTTTGTTGTAAAGAAGAGTGTCTCAAAGTTACATCAAAATCTAAAATTGTTCAACGACATTTTTTTTTAATTTTCACGACGATGAATTCTTATGGAACCCTTTTAGAATTTCATTTTATGTATTTTGTATTTTATATTTTAAATACTTGTGAATAAGTATTTTGTTATTTGTATTTCAATTACAGCAAATCATGTATTTCGCCCAGCATTGATTATATATGTAAACCTTCCTCTTGAATCACTCTATCTGATACTGAAAACTGCATTAAAATCCGTTCAGTAGTTTAAAAGATCAAAGCGAACAAACAGCGGAAGCGACTTCATTTTATACTATGTAAAGATGTTGATACCGTTTGACAAGCTCACTTCCTATTATTTAGCCATAGTTTGATGAATAATTCCGACTAAGTGTATGGTAAAGAGATTGAGCAGTGTAGGCGTGTGTTTTTGCAATCTAAAAAAACCTTGTAAACCGCTTCTTCGATCTCAAGAACTTTAACAAATAAAAAGTTGTAAATCTAAATATAATTACTCAACAAAACGTCAAAATTTAGTAAAAACACAATAAAAATTTGAAACCGGATGACATTAATAACTACCCACATTATAATACATCCGTACAAGGTGAAGTATAGTAAGTGAAGTATGTTCTGGTTTTGTTGGAGATAAAGCGGTATACGAGTGTAGGGACCTCCTGGAAAGATTAAATTATTACCTTCCACCTTTCTTTATTTTTTTTAATTCAAATATACTAAATTTAATATTCAGTCTATTTAAATTTAAAATCTAAAATAATAGCTTTGATTGTATATTTAACTTATTTATAAAAAACCGGCCAAGTGCGAGCTGGACTCGTTCACGAAGCGTTGTATGGGAGCCCCTCTTAAATATTAATTTTATTCAGTTTTTAGTATTTGTTGGTTTAAGAGCAACAGAAATACATCATTAATAAAAATTTCAACTGTCTAGCTATCACGGTTCATGAGATACAGACAGACGGACGGACGGACAGCGGAGTCTTAGTAATAGAGGACTATTTTTACTCTATTAATATAATACTATTTAAAAAGAGAATTCAGACTCTTTGCAAGGAATTATGCGTTCATCGCACGCGGGCGGCACTTCTAAAAATCATCAAAATGAGATCCTGCTTCAATGGCCAGCCTCACACTAGGGCAAACTAAGACTTTGTCCTTCCTGCTCGTCTACTTTAACGCCCTGAGCGACGCATATAAAATTACTATTACTGCTCGATCTTGTGTTGACGGTTAGTGAGAGTTGTCTTACTATCCAGCTAGATGGCGTTGCGCGTCTTAAAATCGACTCTACCAGGCTGATTTTTGAGAAATATTAAATCTGAAGAAGAACAAGAGCCAGCTCCAGGAGTTACATTTTGCAAATCAGAAGAAGAAAGAAAGAAAAGCCTTTATTTACAGAACACCACAATATTTGATACTACTAGTGAATTAAGTAGGTATTTAAAACTAAAATATACAAAACTATATTAAATAAATGATAAAACATATATAGTGGTGTTCATGCAGCACCATTCACCACTCAGCTTACTAGAGGATTAACCACAGGTTACCCCCTATACTGATTTTCTGTGACCCCCTCTATTAACGTGAGGATACATCTTTTGCCATTTTGCTACAATTACTTTGCTTTTTCAGAACTTTTTTGAGAAACATCCCTTTTACAGCAAAACATGAAGGTTCTGTTGATTGTTGATACTTTAATGGAGGAGGCAGCGGTATCATTGTATTGCACCCGGGCGTACACAACCTTATCAGCGGGCCTGAGAGAAGTACCATTTCATGTACTTAATCAGTTTAATATCTCATAGTATACAAAAATAATTCAACTATTAACAAAACAGGTAGTCGAAAAGTGCCTGCCGAAAATGACTAGTCAAACTGTCATGTATCTTTTTTTGCCGGTGTGTTGCCGCCTCGAAGATAGAGTGAGGAGAGGGAGCAAAGAGAAGAATGCTACGGTTTAAGTGGACCCTCAGCAAGAACCCAAAGTACATTGGAACCGCAGCATTAATGGGATGGGAGAGGGAGGGGGTAGATCTGGCCCACAAGCGGCTCGACCGGAACGCGTCAGAAACACTTGGCGGTCACATTCGCATGCTGGTGTTCGCAAGCCAGTTGGGGAACAGATCCCCTACCACCAATGGGAGTGCTCTCCCAGCGGCAGAGGGTTTGTATTCTAACCCGTTCCCTCATGGGTAGTATCTATCGTAACAGTTTATATTAATTAATTATAAAATATTTTTTTATGATCCAATATAAACTACAAGCCAATCAAATACTTTAAATATTAGACAGTGTTGCTAGCATAGTTAATTAGTAACTCTAAATATATGAACACGACAAACTCATTAGCTGCAGCCAGATATTAGATTTGAGTGTTTAAAACTAGTTAACGGGAATATTATTTGCGGTTCCCAAACTTTATAATCGGGGTCGAAGTGACCGACCGCTTTCATTAAACTTTAAAGGTTTCCTATTTGAGGAACTAAAATGTCGCACATTGTGTAAAAAAAGTCGCGATTAAAACGTCGAAATACTTATGATCTCCAGGTAGCGTCATTCGTTTTAACGACAAATTTTTATATGGAGATTATTTATATATATTGTTCCACCATTTCAAAACATTCTAAAAAAATCCATACAAATAAATAAAATTGGAGTGTCTGTTTGTAATATTAAAATAACTGCTTTTTAGTCAGTGCATATGGATTATAATTGATTTTTTTACAATTTTTGTCTGTCTGCTTGTTCCGGCTAATCTCTGAAATGGCTGGACCGACTTTGACGGGACTTTCATTGGCAGATATTTGATGTAACAACGGGTAACTAAGGCTATTTAACATCTCGCTACGACCCATAGGAGCGGAGCAACACGCGAACGAAGTCGCGCAGTCGGCTCAATATGAAAGAGACTGAAAGACATTTTCTGACAAAATTCGGTGTGTCACTTAATACTGAAAAAGATTGAAATTTTATTTCTTCCGCCAAAAATCACCTTTTTTTAAAGAATCATTACTAAAATATTTTTATCATGTCTTTTACTCTTAAGAATGGGGGAAAAAAATAGTGGTTTTCATTTTTACAATGAGAAAAAAAAAATTAAATCGTAAAAAAATACTTTTAAGAAAAAAAAGAAAACTGTTTATATAAATTGGCAGATTTTTTTTTATACGTGACCTAAATGAATCCCTAAGTACAAGTAGAAGATATCCTATAGAAAAAAAAATATCCTTTGCACAGATAAAAATTCAATAAAATATTTGTCGTCGAAGTTAAATGTTGATGTTTAAACATAACTTCTGTTGTAACATAGCTGGAATTAAACTTGTCGTAGCTAGAAGACATGGTAGCCCAATAAAAACACCAAAGGTGTACCAAATTGAGTTTCAATAATCCTTAATGATAGATAATAGCGTTGTTTAGTATCAGTGCGTTGATAACTTTAAATTCGCGGGTAGTACCTTTTATTTAATTCCAAGTCAGTGTAGTATAACCTCTGCTCCGATACACTTCAGCCGGTTGTCAAACGGAGCTCTCCTGGTGACTATGTCTGGTTTAGGGTAAGTTTCTTATATTGGTTTCTAGGTTTCCGTATTAAGTGCATATTATTATTAACTTTGCGTGTTTTAAATTGTCATTAATTTATTTATTATTCTGTCATCGAACTTCCATTGTAATTGAAATATATTTTCTCTCCAGTCCGGCGGTGGCTAGCTTGAACGACGCGAGCGTGGTAACAAAAGTTAGTTATATAATTAGTATTAACACTAGTCTTTTAATTTTAATTGTAAAGAAAAATTCTTACTATAAAAATTTATCTCTAAAAAGTTTATAAATTGGTATTCGCAGGTAGTTTATTTTATCTTATTTCGAGTAGACAATATATAACTTTTAGTCTAATAGATTAGAATCTCTCTGGTGTATTCGCGCAGTGCTCATGGTATTTAGCGAAGCCGAATGGTGGAGGTGAAAGTTAATGTATTATGAACTAGCTGAGCCCCGCGGTATCACCCCCTTTATTTTTTAGATATTTCATACTATATGATTATAAATTATAGCCTATATATTATTCTGTTGTGTAAGCTATATTATTGTAAAGTTTCATCAAAATCCATTCAGTAGTTTTTGCGTGAAAGAGTAACAAACATCCATACATTCTTACAAATTTCGCGTTTATAATATTAGTAGGATGAGCCCTTCAAACCTGTTCTTGGGTCTCAAGCCCTAGGCACTATTCTTAATAGGTACTATTTCTCTCTTATTCTATGACACTAGTAATTTTGTTTGTCTTTTACAATCGTGTTTCTAACGTTTTTATAGCAGTATTTGTATCTCGTACGAAAGATACACTCCACGTGTCGTATACAAGTCCCATAAATTTTAAAATAGATCACTGTGGTAACGAGGATTCTCTGACGGTAATTTACGAGATCGGATACTATTGGCTTAGGGCAATAATCATTCCGGTCTGATTAATTATGACTATTGGATGAGAGCTATAAACTTGATAAATGTTTTATAAGATCTACTATTTATATTTTATATGGAAACTATACAGCACAGTAACACGTAAAAGACAATAATAATAATAATCGAAACCTAACAAATAATAAAACACAACTTTGATGCTCACCGTGCAACATCACTTTGACAACTGGCTCAAAACTATTAAAACGGAGGATATATATTGCCTACGCATGGGTATTCTCGAAATAAAATTAAAGGAACTACCCGCGAATACAAAGTTGTAGTTCATTTTATCTTATTCAATTGAGAGTAAGAGTGTAATGTTGTTTATTGCTGTGGTAAGTAATTTACATTATTATTTCAATATTTAATAGTGAGGTCGAGCGGTGAAGGTGAGAATTTGTGCATAGTAGAAGAAGTCTAAAGCTGCTCCTGGGTCTCAAGCCCCAGGCACTGATCGGCTTCTATCTAAATTACATATTAATATGGTCGTTTTAATTGTTACTATGCTCATACTCTAAAAAATACTATATTTAATTAGTGTTTCATGATCAAACAATATAGTACGGTTGTTTAAAAAGATGTAACGAGCGACAGTTCAAAGTTCAGTGACCTTTAATACTATATTTTATTATTATTGTGTTATGATATTTTTATAGGTTCAAGTTGATATTCCTTTTTAGTTATCGATAAGTTATCAGTCACTTAGATAAATGTCTCCATAAACCTAATTTTTAATAACTCTATTGTTGGTATCATGATATAATCACTACTTATTGTAATATAAAGTCCATCGTCATTCAAAATCTACTGAACGGCTTTTCATGAAGTTTGCATTAATAGATAGAGTGATTAATGAGGAAGATTTAAGAGTTAAATTTTTGTGAGGTTCCATATATTTTTTTTGAGATATGACGATAATTGTTGAAAAGGTCGGCTGAAGCCGCACCTACTAGGAGTTTCTTTCTAATCCTCTAATCTAATTTTTGAGATAAAACAAAAACTATGTATAGTGGGATATATGAAGCCATAATATACTCTAGCATCTATTCAAACCGGGGACAGATCGCAAGTAAAATTATACTGAACAATAAAAACATACACACAATTTAACATATACAGCAGTCGTTCATTAAACTCAGGCCGTGTACAAAAGTACAAAATTGCGCAAACATTTTTAATACATTACATTCGAAACAGTTAACTATAAATCAACTGGAAAATAGTCTTTATGTCTATCTAGATAAAGGTTATAGTAAAATAGTTTCATGATTGCAATCAACTAGTTTAGGCTTTTTTATTCCCTGTATAATGAATGTTTCGTTCACTATTAATTAACGTTTGTATTTCGAAATATTTAATATCGTAGTGCATGTAAGGTTACATTGCCATAGAAATTAAAAGGAACTAAAAAAAATCAATCCAACTGCTATGAATTAAATTATCTCTATAGTAATATATAACCTAATTAGTCGACCATTGCGCATTCGTCCGCGTGTAGCTCCGCTCCTATTGGTCTTAGAGTGATGATATATACCTTATAGCCTTCCTCGATAAATGGGCTATCTAACCCTGAAAGTACTTTTCAAATCGGATCGGTTGATCCTGAGATTAGCGCGTTCAAGCAAACAAACTCTTCAGCTTTATACATACATTAGTATAGATTATCATAATTGCAGAGGATTGCAGTGCATTTTTGTTTGTAAAATGATGAAAATACTCGAAAATTTTAAATGATAAACAAATACTGTCAATCATTATTTTCGGGTGTTTTTTTTTGATAAAAGTAGTTCCGCTGCAACACCCAAAAATCTATAAAGTTTGCTACAAAAAAGTCTAATGTATTATTAATAAAATTGGAACCTTTTAGTTTTGAGCAACATATTCGATAACTTAGTATTCGCGGGTAGTTTCTTTTATCTTATTTCGACTATACCCACGCAAACTATATATAGCCTTCGCTCCGAGAAAATTGAGCCAGTCTGATAAGTGGTGTCGCGCAGTACATATTAAAGTAGTGAGACTAATAGGCTTTGGTGGCGTGATGCTAGGACTGTGTTATCGAGACGTACGTAAGTAATATTATTTTAATATTCCGAAGGAGGTAAGAAAATCTAAAATACACACACAAACATCAGTTAATTTCATGTACATTTAATAATTAATACATGATAAGTAATACAATTTGCATAGAAATACGTCCTTACAAAGTTATACAGTAACTTAATTTTAGAACATTGTTCACGGACTGTTCAGTTCAGGCTTTTGATCTCGTATTGAAAGTAAAGAGTAATTAAAACATCAAAAAGGATGTGTTACAGAGGAATAATTGCCTGTTAATTGTATGTGAAATACTTGGGAACGGTCTTAATTTAGATTTTGAATTAAGTAGGTATTAAAAGTGTTGACGACTTAAATTAAAGCTATTAATGTATAAGTAATATGAATATCAAGAGCAAAATCTGAGGCTGTCTGAATAAAACAGTAAATAGTAAAGACAATAAAGTGGATCAAGTTAATTTAATTAGATACCTCAGCAAAGGAAGGTTTACACAAAAAAAGAAAAAACGTTAATTGAACATGAACGTTGTGCATTTTTGAGTATTTTGTAATGGTTAGGGAATTGCTTTATTTATCAGTATAAAAATACTATCATTTATGTGGTTAAATACAATATTCATCTATTGCGCTATCATACACAAATTTAAATTCAGTTTTGTATAAACGTGCTACCAATTAAGAGTGCTAGCGCCGACTTACGAACTTTCGATCAGGTTACTTTTCCTGACGCGAGTTTAACATTTTTTACCCATCCCAAAAGTGCACAACGCAGCTAAAGAAGTTTTCTTCAAAGCTTACTTCGTTTGCGATACAGTAGATCGTCCGTTTACATATTTAATAATTTTATGAGGTAGTCATACTAACCCTTTATCCCCTTAGGGATAATTTTCGAAAATAATATTTTAACCGTGTTTCATAACTTTCGATGAAATAACTTTGATGAAAGAACCTTCATACAGAATTTCATTCAAATAACTTCAAAAAAGACAAAGTTTCATACTAACTTTTCATCCCCGTTTTCCCCCATAGGGGGTGAATTTTTAAAATATAATTTTTAAAATTAAAATATAAATAAAATTCCCTTTCTTAGTGCTCCCTTACGTTAGAAAAATACAAAATTTTGTTAAAATAACTTTGAAAATCAGAGAACTTTCAAACTAATTTTGAACCCCCTTTTTTATCCTCTTAAGGAATGATTTTCGAAAAAAATATTTTAACCGTGTTTCATAACTTTCAATGAAGAACCTTGATACTGAGTTTCATTTGAATAACTTCACAAATGGCACCCTTATTTTGCCCCTTTAGAGGGTGAATTTTCAAAAATTCTTCCTTAGTTCTCCTCTATGTTATAAACGGAATCCCTGTGCAAAATTTCAACCCTCATAGTTTAGGCCCTGCGTTGATATGTCAGTCAGTCAGTTAGCGTCTCCTTTTATATAGTGAAGTGTTTAAAGAATTTACTTTATGCCATAAAACTCAGGCAATGGTGTCATTTGTCAAATTGTTATTATTATACGTATTTCCAAGCAGAGCATGTAGTTAAATATTGGTATTGATTTTCCAACAAACACACAGATGAACGGTCTTGACCTTTAGTGTAAATATTCGCTCAAGATAATCGTATTCTCACTCTTTCCGTTAACTAAGCGAGTTTTTCCTGAAGCTTTATTTAGAGTGATGGATTAGTTCCGTATAAATTGACAGCTGACGCCTATTCCTCCAGATAACCTTTTTTTGGGCAAAATTATTAGTAATGCTGGCATTTATTTGTAATTATCTTTTTACAAGTTTTCCATATAATAATAAAATGTAAAAAAAATTGTACACTCTTTGAAGTATATTCTTTTTTTTGTGATTAAGGGGCAAACGAGCAGACGGGCCACCTGATGGAAAATGGCCACCATCGCCCATGGACATCGGCAAAACTAGAGGGTATCTCTTGTTTTCCCATGCGTTGCCGCTTCGAAGTGGGTGAAGTGAGAAGGGAGAGTCAAGAGAAGAATGCTGCGGTTTCAGTGAAACACCGGGGGTTCATTGGAACCGCAGCAATATTAGGATGAGAGAGGAAGGGGGTAGATCTACCCCCTAGATGTAGATAAAGATTCTATGAAACATACTACTGTTGATCTATCAGAATCATCATCATCACAACCCACTCATGGGGCACTGCTAAGCCGGGTCTCCTCCTCAGTATTAGGCTATAGTCCACCACGCTGGCCCAGTGCGGGTTGGCAGACTTCACACACCTTTGAGAACTTTTAGGGAACTCTCAGGAGTGCAGGTTTCATTGCAATGTTTTCCTTCACCGTTTAAGCAAGTAATATTTAATTGCTTAAAACACATATAACTCAGTCAGATAGAAAAGTCAGAAGTGTGTTTTAATTATCAAGGTTGTGGTAACATTTACCAACAAACCAATAGAAACTTTTAGCCAATCAAATAAACAACTGTTGATAACGCTTTATTGGCTGTACTGACAGACTGACAAAAATACTGGCCACAGATAAACAAAAAGCTTATTTTGGTCGTCTTCTTCTAACAAATAATTAGTCACTATCGTTTGTAAAAGCATTTCAATTTATAAATCGCCAGCCTCACTTTCCTCTTGTTAAAATGTTTGTACGCAATTGCTTTTGATTTATATCATCTAGGAGTCAAGTGTTTGAGAGCTTTATTATTTATTAAGAGTCGTCATTAAGATCGTCTGTCTATACAACTTTGATACGAAGCAAATAAACCAAATGATGAGACAATATTGATTTTTGTAGTGAAATGTAAGTTTTATTCATTGATTATTATAGTGAAATGTAACTATTATTAATTGATTATTATAGTATGATTTAACTATTAATAATTGATTATTATAGCGAATTGTAACTATAATTAATTAATTATTTTAGTGGAATGTAACTATTATTAATTGAATATTATAGTGAAATGTAACTATAATTAATTAATTATTTTAGTGGAATGTAACTATTATTCATTGATTATTATAGTGAGATTTAACTATTATTAATTGATTATTATAGTGAAATGTATGTGTTATTAATTGATTATTGTAGTGAGATTTAACTATTATTAATTGAATATAGTGAAATGTAACTATTATTAATTGATTATTATAGTATGATTTAACTATTATTAATTGATTATTATAGCGAATTGTAACTATAATTAATTTATTATTTTAGTGGAATGTAACTATTATTAATTGATTATTATAGTGTAATGAACCTATTATTAATTGAATATTATAGTGAAATGTAACTATAATTAATTAATTATTTTAGTGGAATGTAACTATTATTCATTGATTATTATAGTGAGATTTAACTATTATTAATTGATTATTATAGTGAAATGTATGTGTTATTAATTGATTATTGTAGTGAGATTTAACTATTATTAATTGAATATTATAGTGAAATGTAACTATTATTAATTGATTATTATAGTGAGAGTTAACTATTATTGAATTATGACAGAGAAGGTAATCAATTATTAATAAATTATTATAGTGGCATATTACTAATATCACGAAGTCATATAAGTTAAAAAAAAATTAATAAAATAAAGTAACCCCTATGCAAGTTATTGGTGTCTTTTATGTAAGACCAGTGCATAATAAGGAGCTTAAGAGCTTTAAAAAAAAGTATCATATTTTTTTTCTCGTAAAACCGGAAATCTGAATTTTAAGAGACATTTTTTCACGAGTTTTGGATCAACGTAGAAAACTGACCTTACTAAATGCTCTCAAGAAAGCTTACTTGACTTTATTATGACTAGTGTAGTTTATTGTCGAAGTTCAACTAAATGAATAGTGTGTAATGTCCCCACTATTTTTTTTATTTGTTACAACTAGCAACACTGTAGATAATGTTTTGCGATTGGTTTATTTGAAAAAGGCACCGGCTAGACAATTTATAATCTCGAAGTGTGTAATAAGTAAAGTGACCATTTAAGTTAAATCGAGAGTGTTTTTTCAATTTGGAAGAATTATACCCCCACTAGTCACAATTGACTACCGTAGTTAAGTGGTACACTTATTGAGGATCATGTGAGACTTTTATTAAAATTAACTAGCCAGGTGGAGCAGTGTAGGTAATCGTTTATGCATTCGACATAAAAATATATTAAGACTTACTACTTACTATGATTCTGTTTATACTGGTTTTAGACACTTTTTCGTAATATTTATATGAAGATCTATTTTCAATATGTATTATTACGATATTGATTAGAAATTGTTGAAGTTTTTTTTTATTTAAGTAGCTCTAACCTTACCTAATACATTAGAAAAGTTCAAGGGCGTGTATTTCAAGAGCCCTAAACTCACTGTGAACATAAAACACTTCTACGTTCCTACAAAGTTCTAACAATAACAAGAACTGATTCCCTTTACGAACGGAAATTATTCATCAAATAATAATTGAGTTGCAACTTTTGTACTTTTTTTACACAACTCACACTTGACCATTTCTTATTTTAGTCACAAAATTTTGATTTTATATTAACTGTTTGGTAATCTTCTTATATATGTCGGAAGAAGTACTCAGTAAAGAGTTATGTTTGAACTGGTTGCTAATTTAACATACGATTTTAATTATTTAGTAACACTACTTGTAAATTTTAATTTAATTTAGTCTTAATTAATCTATATTCACATAATTTTTATATTCTTCGAATTGTTATTTTTTAATTTGAAATTACTATATTGTTTATGTAATATCGCTCTATGGAAGTCTGAGGATCAAATTATGTTTGTACAATTGTTCATTTTAAAAGTAGATTTCGTAGTTAACTTGCTGAAGCTTGTTATTAAATCCTAATTTATTTTTGTCTAATTTAAACTAGATTTTTGTCATTTTTATATTGTTTGGATTTTAACTCTTTTAATTTAAAAATTACTATATTGTTAACGTATTACTATCGCCCTACGGAAGCACCGTCTATTGAATTAAGTATGTACAGTAATTCATTTTATAACTTCTTTTCTATAGCTTAATAAAACATGTTATTATGTCTTTATGTATTAAGGTTTAATTTAATTTAGATTTCTAATATTTTACTAGTTAAGATTCTTATCTTTTTTTGTTTAAAGTTTGTTACATTGTATTATTGTTGAATGACGACTTAGGATCAAATTATGACTTGAATTTATTGTAAATTATAAAGGAAATTTCTGTAGCTGACTAAACCATGTTAAAAGACCCTAATTTAATTTAGTTTAAATTAATCTAGATTTATTTCATTTTAATATCATTTAAATTGTAACCTTTTCATAAAAAGTTGTTCTCAGAGGTAAACCTCGAGCGAGGTCGAGGAGC
This sequence comes from Limenitis camilla, assembly GCA_905147385.1. Classification (NCBI taxonomy): domain Eukaryota; kingdom Metazoa; phylum Arthropoda; class Insecta; order Lepidoptera; family Nymphalidae; genus Limenitis; species Limenitis camilla. The sequence continues at coordinate 7,800,632 of LR990249.1, read as the reverse complement.
CATCTTAACTTGAGCAGTAGAATAGTCTGTCGGGAATACGGTATTAATTTTGGAGGCTTCGATGGAGGGGGTTGGTACGGGAGTATATTCTGAAAAGCTAGAATAAGTTTCGATTGGTGTCGCGAACTCGCTGCTCAGATATTATTAATTTCTTCATGTTATCTAACTATTGTAAAATAAAGTAAAATTAATATTTAGTAACTTTGTTTTGTGCTTGCACTTAGCCCTAATGACGCCCACGAGACCAGCAATTACTAAAGAAGCCGAAGCCAATACGCCTTCTCCGATATCAGAAGTTGGAACGGTGCAGGCACAAAATATGGACAAACCGACTGGAGATAACTGGCTGGCGCGCTCTATTCGAAGCTCAACAAAATAGCATGCAACTACTCATCGAGGCGATGCGGAACCCACCGGCTTCAGAAGGGAAGAATATTACGTTGCCTGAATTCCAGCCAGAAAATGCAGATGCAGACGCCCGGGCCTGGCTAGCAACAGCGGATATCTGCTTGTCTGACCGTGATTTGCAGGGGAGTACATTGATTTTAATTATTAGTAAGGCAATGAAAGGTTCGGCTGCGACATGGTTTTCCCAAGTTGCATTTCCTAGTATGAAGTGGGTAGATTTTAAAGAAATTTTTCTTTCTCGTTTTGACTCAATAACAAGTGCAGCGACGGTTTTAAAAGTGATATCAGATAAACCTCGAGATAATGAATGTCTTGCAGCATATGCTAGCCGTTTATATACATCACTTATGTCGCGATGGGGTAGTTTAGATAAGGAAGAAATGGTCGTATCCTTAGTCCTTGCTCACGTGGGACAAATCGAACCACGACTGCAACACAACATTTTTTCTGAGGAAATAACTACTCGTAGCAAAATGCAACGTGAACTTATGGCATATTCTTATCGTAAGCGAAGTTATCAAGATGGTATGAAAATCGGTTCAAATACTATGGTGGGCAGCAAGCGCCCTAGATTAAATCTTACTTCTCTAAAATGTTATCATTGTGGAAAATTTGGTCATAGATCTTTTGAATGTTTCAGCCGTACTCCAGACAAGCAGCAAGTGGCAGCACGCAACCAGTCTATCCGCCTAGCAATGTAAAAAGAGTGGATGTATGTGGCGTGAAGCCTGTCACCGCAGTGATGACACAATTTGGTGAGCAGTTTTCATTTTGCTTTGATTCTGGTTCCGATTGTTCCTTAATAAAAGAGTGTCTCACGTAAACTTGTCGGTACAATACAACACGCGGTTGTTAGTTTAATAGGTGTGGGTAAATATAGTGTTTTATGTGATTTGCAAATTTTATCTCGGATTACTCTCTGTGGCTATGATGTAGAAATTTTATTTTACGTTATACCTGATGATTCATTAAGCTATGACATTTTAATTGGTCGCGATTTATTAGCTTTAGGGTTTTCTGTCCATTTATGAAATGATAAACTTTATATAACAGAAAAATCTTCTACCGTTAATATCTGCGAAGTGGGCAAAGCTGTCACTGATCTTGCTAATAATGTAAATACTGACATCTCGAATATTTTGAAACCACAATTAGCAGAACTACTTAAATCTTTTAAGACCTCGTTTGTAGAAGGTACACCCACTAGCAGGGTGAAAACAGGCAATTTAGAAATCAAATTAGTAGATCCCTGCAAAATCGTACAACGGCGGCCGTACCATTTAAGCGCTGAAGAACGAACGATAGTACGCAACAAATGTAATGAGTTATTAATAGCTGGAGTTATTAGACCTAGTAAGTCTCCATTTTCTAGCCCGATATTATTAGTAATAAAGCGAGATGGCACTGATCGAATGTGCGTAGATTATAGAGAATTGAATTCTAACACTATACCTGATCGCTATCCTCTACCCCTAATTTGTGATCAAGTTCAAAGATTAGCAGGTTCAAGTCTTTATTCATGTCTTGATATGGCTAGTGGTTTTTATCAAATACCTATAAATAAGGAATCTAACTCTATAGAAAAAACTGCTTTCATTACTCCCGATGCTCATTACGAATTCACTGCCATGCCCTTTGGCTTAAGGAATGCTCCTGCCGTTTATCAAAGAGCTATTAATAATGCTTTGGGAGAGCTAGCCTACTCCTATGCGATAGTTTATATGGACGATTTAATTATACCGGCGATTAATGAAGAGCAGGGTTTAGAAAGATTACATACGGTATTGAAAACCCTTAGTGATGCGGGTTTCTCTTTTAATATAAATAAATGTGCATTCCTTAAGAAAAAAGTTCAGTTTTTAGGTTACGAAATATCGGAAGGTGAAATAAGACCTAATCCTCGTAAGATAATTGCATTAAGTAATTCCTTACCACCAGAGACAGTTACTCAGCTAAGACAATTCCTAGGTTTAGCGTCATATTTTCGGCAATTCGTTAAAAACTTTTCGATAAAAATGGCTCCACTCTATAGACTCTTAGGTAACAATAACTCTAAAATATTATGGACAACAGAACACGAAAAAATTAGGCAAGATATAATCTCGATTTTAACTTTATCGCCCGTCCTAATGCTTTTTAACCCAGAATTGCCAATAGAGCTTCATACGGACGCTAGTAGTACAGGTTACGGTGCGATCCTCCTTCAAAGAGCCGACTCTAAACTATATCCTGTAGAGTATTACAATAAGCGAACAACCAACGCGGAGTCTCGATACCATTCCTATGAATTGGAAACGCTGGCAGTGGTTAATTCGGTGAAACATTTTAGACACTATTTGTACGGTAGAAATTTCACGGTCGTTACCGATTGCAATTCTTTAAAAGCTTCTCGAGCTAAAATAGACCTTACCCCTAGAGTACATCGGTGGTGGGCCTTTCTCCAAGCGTTTGATTTCGATATTTAGTATAGGGAAGGCAAGAGAATGGCTCACGTTGACTTTTTCCCTAGAAATTATTTGCCGGAAATAGACAATACTAAACTTAATAGTCCAAATGTAGTTAATGTAGTAAATGTAGAGGAAAAACGAGTCAATATAGCTGAATTATCGCCTAATTGGTTACAAGCGGAGCAGCGACGTGATCCTGAATGCAATCAAATTATTTGTAAGCTTGAGAATGATGGCCTTGATTTAGATAATTGTAAAATTTACGAGTTACGTTCTAATATACTCTACAGGAAGATACAAAGGAACAATCGTAATACGTGGCTACCGATTGTACCAATCGTAAGGTAACGATATTGTAAGCAATTAAATATCACTTGCTTTAACGGTGAAGGAAAACATCGTGAGGAAACCTGCACTCCTGAGAGTTCCCAAAAAGTTCTCAAAGGTGTGTGAAGTCTGCCAACCCGCACTGGGCCAGCGTGGTGGACTATGGCCTAATACCCTCCTCATTCTGAGGAGGAGACCCGGCTCAACAGTGGGCCATTGAAGGGTCGTGATGATGACCGATTGTACCCAGAGCCTTCCGATGGTCCGTTATAAATCATGTTCATGAGTCTATTAATCACATGGGTTGGGATAAAACTTTAGATAAGGTCTATCAGCATTTTTGGGTACCTAATATGTCTAAATATGTAAGAAAATTTGTTGACAATTGTATAACATGTAGAGTAGCTAAATCAAACAGCGGTAAACGGCAGGTACAATTGCACCCCATCCCAAAGATTAGCGTACCATGGCACACGATTCACGTAGATGTCACAGGCAAGCTCAGTGGCAAAAATAATTTGAAAGAATATGTTTTTGTTCTCGTAGAGTGAAAAATGCAATTAGCGCACTCAAATCGTCCATATGTCTTTTTGGTACTCCCATGCGTATAATAGTAGATCAGGGCAGATGCTTCGCGAATAAAGAATTTAAAGATTACTGTAATACCCATAATATTCAATTACATTTAATAGCAACAGGATCTTGTCGCGCGAATGGTCAAGTAGAACGGATAATGAGTACTCTCAAAAACATGTTAACCGTTGTAGAAGTTAGTCCGAATAGATCCTGGCAGGATGCTTTAGACGATATTCAACTTTCTATCAATAGTACGATTCATTGAGTGACTAAGGCTAGCCCATTAGAGTTATTAATTGGAAGAGTAGCGAGATCACTAGATTTATTACTTTTGATGACAATGAAATTGAAATAGATTTAGAGAAGGTTAGAGAACAGGCTAGTAAATTAATGAAAGACAATGAGCATCTTGATAAAATACGATTTGATAAAAGTAAAGCTCGAGTGATATCTTTTACTGTAGGAGATTATGTCTTGATTGAAAATCATGAACGGAATCAAACCAAATTGGATCCTAAATTTAAAGGACCTTATGAGGTTATTGAAGTATTAGACGGTGACAGGTATCATCTTAAAAATTTAAACTCTAATCGCACTTATAAGTATGCTAGAGACCGTTTACGTCCACTCCCAAAATCCTACATCCCTACTGAACTGGACCCATGCTTGTCAGACAATGTTGATGGTAAGACATATGTCGCTTTATATTAAAAACATTTTTTTGTTATTACGCATTAATATTATTATGCAAAGATTAGGACGAATGTGTAAGCAGTTGTGATTATCAAGTTAGGTTAAATTGAAAGGTGTTTAAGGTGAAAATAGTTATTTTAAAGGTGTAATAATAGTTTTGTCTATAGAGGCGAGGTGGCCATTTAGACGGTGTAAATAATGGTGTCTATAGAGGCGAGGTGGCCATTTAGACGGTGTAAATAATGGTGTAAAGAGGCGAGGTGGCCATTTAGACAGTTGAATAGGTTTTCTAAAGTGGCGAGGAGGCCATTTAGATTGAGTGATGAGCCTGTTATATAGGATAATATTTTTTTGCGATTAAGTTTTAATGTAAAACGTAAACAGTGATGTGACATGTTTTGGAAATAATTATTTTATTAATTCTATGGCATAGAATGTACTTAAGAGTAAAGTTGATGAATGATTTAAAAATAATTTGTCAGGAGTGGCCGAACTATGGTCACCAAAGTATTGTTTCGTATTTACAGAAAACGATGATGTTTGTCCCTCAACCTCACACGAGGGCGTGTGACACGTCAGGATGGCCGCGTCGGAAGAAGTACTCAGTAAAGAGTTATGTTTGAGCTGGTTGCTAATTTAACATACGATTTTAATTATTTAGTAACACTACTTGTAAATTTTAATTTAATTTAGTCTTAATTAATCTATATTCACATAATTTTTATATTCTTCGAATTGTTATTTTTTAATTTGAAATTACTATATTGTTTATGTAATATCGCTCTATGGAAGTCTGAGGATCAAATTATGTTTGTACAATTGTTCATTTTAAAAGTAGATTTCGTAGTTAACTTGCTGAAGCTTGTTATTAAATCCTAATTTATTTTTGTCTAATTTAAACTAGATTTTTGTCATTTTTATATTGTTTGGATTTTAACTCTTTTAATTTAAAAATTACTATATTGTTAACGTATTACTATCGCCCTACGGAAGCACCGTCTATTGAATTAAGTATGTACAGTAATTCATTTTATAACTTCTTTTCTATAGCTTAATAAAACATGTTATTATGTCTTTATGTATTAAGGTTTAATTTAATTTAGATTTCTAATATTTTACTAGTTAAGATTCTTATCTTTTTTTGTTTAAAGTTTGTTACATTGTATTATTGTTGAATGACGACTTAGGATCAAATTATGACTTGAATTTATTGTAAATTATAAAGGAGATTTCTGTAGCTGACTAAACCATGTTAAAAGACCCTAATTTAATTTAGTTTAAATTAATCTAGATTTATTTCATTTTAATATCATTTAAATTGTAACCTTTTCATAAAAAGTTGTTCTATCATGATTTACGTCCAATCAGAGCAGAGGTAAACCTCGAGCAAGGTCGAGGTGCCATCTTAACTTGAGCAGTAGAATAGTCTGTCGGGAATACGGTATTAATTTTGGAGGCTTCGATGGAGGGGGTTGGTACGGGAGTATATTCTGAAAAGCTAGAATAAGTTTCGATTGGTGTCGCGAACTCGCTGCTCAGATATTATTAATTTCTTCATGTTATCTAACTATTGTAAAATAAAGTAAAATTAATATTTAGTAACTTTGTTTTGTGCTTGCACTTAGCCCTAATGACGCCCACGAGACCAGCAATTACTAAAGAAGCCGAAGCCAATACGCCTTCTCCGATATATATAAAATTCTCGCGTCACAATGTTAGTAACCATACTCCTCCGAAACGGCTCGACCGATTGTTATGAAATTTTATATCCTTATTCAGTAGGTCTGAGAATCGGCTTCTATCTATTTTTCATACCCCTAAGCAACTAGGGTGGCCCACCCCAAATTTTTTAAATTTATATGGCAAAACGTTTGCTGGGTAAGCTAGTACTATCTTAAATTTCAAAGAATAAATACTGCCCCTCGTAGTAGTATTAGTGGAAACTATTAAAGTGGAATATAATGGTAAATAGTCCTGTAAACTTGCATCTGGATCACAAACCTCAGGTACTACTAATTGCTCATAACATGGATAAACTGACCTTTAAAAAATTCCTATCCCAGTACACAAAGCACACTGTTTTTCTTACTGGGTTATTTTGGTCATAATGGCCCACTGCTGAGCCGGTTCTCCTCCTCAGAATAAGGAGGAGACCCGGCCGGAGGAGGGGGTTAGGCCATAGTCTACCATGCTGGCCATGTGCGGGCATTGGCAGACTTCACACACCTTTGGAAAAAGAAAAGAATTATCCAAATCTATACTAATATTATAAAGTTGAAGAGTTTGGTTGAACGCGCTTTTCTCAAGAACTACTGATTCGAATTAAAAAATTATTGTAGTCTTAGATAGTCCATTTATGACTTGAGAGAGGGAGACTTAGGGTATATAACACCACGCTACGACCCATAGGAACGTACCATAAAGAGCTTCCGTAGCTTACGCTGCGTAAAAGGCGATAAAATAAAGAAAATTTTAGCTCCTTTAGCCCTCGCTTATTCTTTCTTGTTCTACTCTCTCTCCCTCTCTTTACATAGTCAATATTAAAAGGTTTCACATAAAGCAAAGATTTCCGATTAACATCTTAATTTATCGTAAAACCACACCTGAAACGGTAAAATTGACATTTATAGCGGTTTGCACTACCTAAATTCGTTTTATGGTTCTCCAAATAGCTATTTATACGTCCTCGATCCTTAGGGAACGAAGAGGAATGCTACTTGTTGGCCTCGTAAATTTACCAACAAAGATTTTTTTTTCTTTTAAATAAGTTAAATGTTAGTGGATAAATTCTTTCGCGATGTTTAAACGGAATTCTTTAAAGTCAAAAGTTTAATTTGTTCAAATTGTATCTAACTCGCTGTCATTTCAATACTTTCGGGTCTATATTATTAATCTAGATGCAATCTATATATAGATAGATATATTATAAAGAGGAAAAATTTGTTACGATAATGAATAAGTTGCAAACGAGCAGATGGTCCACCTGATGGCAAGTGGCCAACATCGCCCATGGACATCGATAAAACAAGAGATACCCTCTTGTTTTGTCGATGAGTTCCATCTTCTAAGATAGAGTGGGGATTGGGAGTGAAGAAAAAAAAAGTCACATATCACAGTCCACAAGATCCGCATGTTTTATACTTATTTTATTTAAAAAAATAAATATGAACGAAACTTACATTAATAAATTTACATTGCATTTATCAAAAAAAGGTATTGTTTGTTTGTAAGTTATCAAGGGTCATACTCGGTATTAAAACCCTTTGACTTTGAAAGTATACACGACGCTTAATTCCCCTTTTTACCACTGGGGAAGTGATTAGAGAAAAGAAACTTGAGGTAAGTAAAGTCTTTAACATGTTAACAACACTTTTAACATTCTTTGATTAGTTGGCAGCTATTTTAAGAATACATTCATTGACTTAGTTGCATTTTACCCTTGTTACGATAGATTTACGGCAGTCTGACAAGTAATTTTGTATACTATACATTGTCTAAAGTAATGCTAGTGTAATGTGGTTATATTAGATTCCTTCATTCTCCAATAATCATCTTAGACTGCCTTATTATCTAGGTCAGGTTTATTCCTTCTAAACCTGCACTAGGGTAACAAATACCAAGCTCTGCTCAGCTTCCTGTTTATCATTTCTTAAGAACAAAAAATTTATAGTTTAAGGCCTATACTTAATGTTTTATTGCTAAAGTATGTATTTGGTTAAACGCGTTAATCTCATTAACTACAGGTGCTAACTAAACAATTCTTTTCGTGCTTGATAGCCCATTTATTGAAGAAAAGTATAGACTATTTAACATCAAGCTACGACCCATAGGAGCAGAGTATCACGGGGATAAAGTCGCGCGGTTCAGCTAGTGTGAGATAAATGGACTATCTAGACTTTAAAGCAATTAAACCAAAAAAAATTTTATAACTAAAGAAAATTCTAAATAAAAAATAAATACTTTTTAAGGCTATAATTAACTATAATTTCGTGTGAACAACCCGTAATGCAGTCATAGCGTGTTCATTTAATTGTTCATAGTGGCAAAGATTTTATCGGTACATTATTTAAAAGGTTTCTCTTGTTCTTACATTTTTGTTATTTATTATTTTTAACATAATGACATTAATTATAAGTAAATTAAATCAATGTTTTTACTCGTTTTTATTATGATGCTGGCAACACTGATTTGTATGACAGCCTAATAGTTATGATGGGCAACAATAATCTGAGTAAAACTTTATATTAGAAGTTGGTACAAACTGAATATCATTCGGTTGTGGCAACGTAAAGATAAAAGCAAACCAAATAAATACGCCGCCATGATGGAAATATTTATGATAGCATCGCCATTAATCTAGGAGTAACGCTGAAGCTCTGAGTCCATATAACCCCCAAGAGGATATCCTAGTCAAGCCGCCATACTGTTAGTGCATATAATAAATTTATTGTGCTCTGACTTGAGCAGAATTGGATCTCCTTTTGCGCTTCCCTCTGACATTTTAACCACAGATTGTGTGCCATAATATTATAAATCGTTTGACGTCAAAATGGTTAAAAGCATCCAATTGAAGACCATGAGTAAAAGCCTTAAATAACAATCATAAGCTCAGCACAATTTAGTTATCCATAACAGCTTAACAAGAAGCTCTTATAAGTTCATAAAAACTACAATTTCATACAATCCATCAAAGTTCAACACTTGTAAAATTGGTTTTCCCTTCGGCGACTGCAGGACCATCATTACGTTTGATCCATAATGTTCCTATATTAGTCCTGGGTAGTTCGCGAACGACCTAGTTCAAAAGAGCGCTCCCTTAAGTGAACTATACGAACTAGTTCGTCGATTATCTCGCTCTTAGTTCTTTTTAGTTCTTATATTTTTTTTAATTGAATGAATTACTTCTAGGAATGCTTATTACTGTTTCATCCATACTTGACAACTTATTTTCTATAAAAATAAATGTGTAATAAATAAAAATAGTGGATTATTTCTAATAAAAAGTCGATACCTATTTATATATTTAAATGATAACAGAAATATCAAAATATTGTCATAAACATCGATATTTTTAAGATTAATGTTTCACTTTTGAGAATATATGTTTTTACTAAATTATAAAAAAAAAACTAATGAACTAAAAGAGCGAACCAGTTCGCCTTTGGATTACGAACTAAATATTTTTTTATTTATTTATTATTTTTACTGAATTAATTAAATAAGATCTAACAAACTAAAAGAGTCAACTAGTTCGCCATTGGAAAACGAACTAAAAGCCGCGCTCTTTTAGGCCAACTAGGCCCAAGATTAGAAAAAAGACGATTTTATTAGTTCTTTCGAACTAAAAGATCTAGCGAACTAAAAGAGCGAACTAGTTCGCCATTGGAAAACGAACTAAAAGCCGCGCTCTTTTAGGCCAACTAGGCCCAAGACTATCCTACATAATATCTTTTTTTATTATATATTTCTTGGTGAAAACGGCTCGGGATGACGATTAAATTATACATCTATAAAATAACAAGCTCATAATGAAAGTTTTTGAGCAGTATTACCAGATCACCTATTCTTATTATGGACTTACAGAGATTAAGGCTTAGTTTCCACCAGAATTGAGCGATGATGTGGGGTGGATGGGATGTGAGTGTTTGTGTGATGTGTTTCTTAAGAAAAAATAGAATTGCCGTATTAAATCTTAAATACGAATAATGTGGGAAAAGAAAAAAATTGTCAGTATCATAATTATTTTTAAGAAGGAGATTTTTTACAAGAGAAGAAAGGATAAACCTATTTTAGTAAAAATATATATAAGAAAGAGATCTTCAACATTGAAAAAGAAGTATTCAAAATATCATTTATTATTCTTTTTATTTTGGGGTACTTTAAAAGGCAAAAAGGAACCCTCTTAGCTTTCTGTCTGTCAGTTCAGTCCCTTATTCTTAGAAACTCGTGAAGGTATCAAGATGACATTAACTAATATTTAGGGCTTCGTGCTGCAAGAAAGATCAACCTAAAGAAAATAATCCAAAAAACTGTAAAATAATATATGCGGCCTATATACATGTATGGGGACAACATTTGATATGATGAGATTTTTGAAGTGTAACTTCTTTAGAATCGTTGTGATTTCAAACCGGATGCAACGGAAAAAACGACAGGTAAGAGACACAAATACAAAAATGTGTAGGAAAGAATGAGACAGAAATATACAAAACGACAGGTAAGAGACACAAATACAAAAATGTGTAGGAAAGAATGAGACAGAAGTATACAAAACGACAGGTAAGAGACACAAATACAAAAATGTGTAGGAAAGAATGAGACAGAAATAGACATACTATTTTATATTATTATATATATATTCATCTCATTCTTTTGTCGATTTACTGAAGTTTCACTTCTATCGTGTGTGAATCGCACACACAGCTTTTTTTTCTTGACCGTTTATAAATCTTGTTAATTATCCAAAACGTATAAACAGTTTTAATATTCCATGTAAGTAACTTTTACCAAAACTTCATTGTTCAACTATTATGGTTATACGTTATATCTTAAATCCTGAAAACCTTTGACCTTTAATCTATTAAGAATTTTTAAAGGTTATCAGAATTCATAAAGTGATTTTATTCAAAAAGTATTTTTTCGAAGATTTCTTCGAATCTTATTTGATTTAGGTTTGGATAAGTAGTCAATATAATTCTAATTCATGTAATACTAGTCGACCCGCTCCAGCTTCGCTCGGGTGCAATATTCCACGTGATTTAGATTTAATTTTAAACAATATTATTTTATTTTAAGCTATTTTTCAACATCAATATAATTTATATATGACTAATTCCCAAAGACATAAACGGTCATACAGCTCGACATGCACTTCATCCCCTATTTCAATCCCTTTAAGCCTTTTTTCCGCAATAAAACGTAGTCTATGCCTTTTTCCAGGTTCTAGACTATGGCTGTACCAAATTTCATCAAAATCGGTACAGTAGTTTAAGCGTAAAAGCCTAACAGAGTTACTCTCACATAATATGGTATAGAAATGGTTACGTGAAATTTTAATTTAGAAAAGATTTTATATCTGAAAATATAAAATATCTTTATTTTCCAAAGATATCAGATATTTAAAGTTGCAAAACAACCTTTGGAAGGGTAACTAGATAACATCAATTAAACAAAATAAGTTGTTATACTTAATTGTTTTAGACGCGGAGAGGCTTACCTTGTAATCGGATATTGGTTTAATACAAACAGAGTGGAATTACTGGAAAGTTATTAATAATAAATGTTTAATAGCAAGCGCTTAGTTATAGTAGTAGTAATATCATAAAACTAATGCACTTACTTACTACACAACTCAGAAACTTACACTCTTATAAACTGATGAGTATTTGAGTTTATAACCAAACGAATTCAAGAATTTATTAACTTACTATTAAGATAAGATAATTGAAGCGTCAGTAGCTCAGTAGTTCGGACGTTGGACGTTCTTTATATATATATATACTAGCGGCCCATCCCGGCTTCGCGCGGGTGGAATATTATTTTTAAAAATATATTGGCCCTCCCGCATTTCGGTGCCCCCTCTCTTGTCGCTTTACTCGCTGCGCTGCGTCGCTATACTGGCCCGTCGCGTCGTCGTGTATTTTTTGTTTATATTGATATTTTTAATTTCATAATATCTTTTGAATGGAAAGTCCGATTTTAATAATTCAAAAAGTAATTTACAGGTATTGAAATAGTCTTGAATACGAAATAATTTATTTGGATAAGGATTAATACAAAGTTATAGAAAACATGGTCTGATTTTGATAGGCATTTTTATCAACTTTTAAAATGTAAAAAGTAGTTATAGTGACGTAACTATAATAGTTGGACATATAGTCTCGCGGACTTTTTTGTAGATATTGATACATTCTATAATATTGTAAAACATTTTTTTGTTCTATCATCAATAGTTTTTGCAGCGCATGCGATGAAAGATATTTTATGGCAAATTTTTTGGCACCTTGGGTTGGTTTTCGTGAGATTTCCTAAGGATCTCTAATTTTTTCTTGTAATAAATATAGCCTATGTTACTCAGGGATAATGTAGGTGGGTCCGAGTGCTGAGGTAGAATGCTTTCCCGCGAACCCCCAGCACCCAATACGCGACGGCGGCGGTACCGATGGGTTTTAGTGGGTATTCGGCGCTTCTCGCTGTGAGTCCCACATACCCCTCCAATTCAGAGGGGATGCGTAAATAGCAAAAAAAAAACCTTCCTAATGGTGAAAGAATTTTTGAAATCGGTCCAGTAGTTTTTATGTTTATTCGTTACATACAAAAATACAAATCTTACTTCTTTATAATATTAGTATAGATAAAGAACTCGCCCCACAAACCCACAAGTTTACATTAAAGGTTCTTTGCGTAAAATTAAAGTAGGGTAGTAAAGAATAAAAATCACAAATAGTTTGAAGAAATAATATCATATTACAAAGTTGCGAAGGTGTAGTTTAAAATCGCGATAAATATTTTGACGTAGGATAGGCCGAGCTAAATAGTTTTATTTTATGTATTGGCTTCTGGAACAAGAGTGAATCGGTGTTGTGTTGCAGTAGATATCTGGTGTGAACACTACTGTAATGGTAACATGGTGATACACGTTTAGAGTTGGCCTCAGGCATCTCTATTCTAAACCATGGTGTAAACTTAACGTACACATATACCGTCACGTCTTGGGCTGATTGGTTGGTGCATTTTATAAAGTGTATACCTATAGGCTATGAGTGATACGTTGTGGTAAAGTGTGAATCAGTGGTTATCCAGATTTCAACCAATATATTTCGATACGGTTGAAAGGAATTTTGAATTATTATGTTAAGCACCTACGCCATTCGGGACGAATGGCCCCGCAGGATGGCCGTGTTAGCAACACTGTTTATAAAGTAGTTGTAGCGGGTAGATCATTTTATATAATTTCAAGTATACCGACGTGAAGACAATATATAACCTTTAGTACGATAGATTAGTCTCAGTCTCTCTGGTGTTTTCGTGCAGTAAACATGGAAGTTAGTGTTATTGTGTCGTGATCAAGGTCACCCTTCTCGAGGTCCACGTAAGTTTACTTTATTATCTATTGTCGTTAGCGAGGTCGAGTGGTGGAGGTGAGAGTTAATATATTATGAAAGAGCTCTTTAAGCCTGCTCCTGGTTCTTAAGCCCCAGGCACCGCTCGCCTCAGTCTAAATTGCATGGGTATACGTGTTGCTGTACAGTAATGCGTACCACATTTCTCTCTTATATACTTAGCAAGCTTTAGCTTAGTTGGAGGGGTAAAGGGAATACTAGTAGTATATGACCCATACTGCTAGTAATCTTTAAAAAAAAAAAGAATATGCAATATATTAACTCTCACCTCCACCACTTGACCTCACTAACCATAATGGATAATAAAGTAAGCTTACGTGGACTTCAAGAAGGGTGAGCTTAACCACAACACTATAATACTAACTTTCACGTACACTGAGCGACAACACCAGAGAGACTGATTCTAATCTATCGCAAAAAAGGTTATATATTGTCTTGAAATAAAATAAAAGGATCTACCCGCGAATACTAATTCATAAACAGTGTTACTACCTTACTAACACTACTTATTAACACGCCGACTCAGAAACATAGCAATATTAGAAATCAGTAACTCAATTACTATACGACTTAAACTTACTAACTTATTGCCATATCAAGTTGTCCACTTACCAACTCATCTAGTCAGAACTCAACTACTTTCCAACTCACCTACTAATATAAAAATATAATTATAAACGGTGTTACTACCATTACCATCTTCGCATCTTATCAACACACCGACTCACCGACTCAGAAACTCAGCTATATTAGAAATCAGTAACTCAATTACTATACGACTTAAACTTACTAACTTATCAACTTATTGCCATATCAAGTTGTCCACTTACCAACTCATCTAGTCAGAACTCAACTACTTTCCAACTCACCTACTAATATAAAAATATAATTATAAACGGTGTTACTACCATTACCATCTTCGCATCTTATCAACACACCGACTCACCGACTCAGAAACTCAGCAATATTAGAAATCAGTAACTCAATTACTATACGACTTAAACTTACTAACTTATAAACTTATTGCCATATCAAGTTGTCCACTTACCAACTCATCTAGTCAGAACTCACCTACTAATATAAAAATATAATTATAAACGGTGTTACTACCATTACCATCTCGCATCTTATCAACACACCGACTCACCGACTCAGAAACTCAGCAATATTAGAAATCAGTAACTCAATTACTATACGACTTAAACTTACTAACTTATCAACTTATTGACATATCAAGTTGTCCACTTACCAACTCATCTAGTCAGAACTCAACTACTTTCCAACTCACCTACTAATATAAAAATATAATTATAAACGGTGTTACTCCCATTACCATCTTCGCATCTTATCTACACACACCGACTCACCGACTCAGAAACTCAGCAATATTAGAAATCAGTAACTCAATTACTATACGACTTAAACTTACTAACTTATCAACTTATTGACATATCAAGATGTCCACTTACCAACTCATCTAGTCAGAACTCAACTACTTTCCAACTCATCTATTAACTAATGTAAAAATATAGGAGTTAAACTAATTAAGCTCTCTATGTGTCTCTAGTAATAAAGTGTCTCCAGTAAATGGATCCTAACATAGCAATTTAGGGGCAAGAGGCTATAAATGTAAATTTAGGAATGAAAACATTTTATTTTGTATTTTTATCTTGTTTATCAGTTTAATTAATTATCCTTTACAGAAGCGATAATTTTCATAATGGCAACGGCCGTAGACGCGCTGTCACCGGACGCGAAGTTCAACTAACTTTTCAATGTAGTAATTCACGTAGTTCATAAGAGGATTTAAAATATAAAATTTATATTATAAGTTAATAAGTAAATTCTAAAGCGCTTTTTACTCTCAAGCAATGAATAAGTAATGTGGAAACTTGCTCTTAGGACAACTTTTGGGACGAAAATCATATTTCATTAGTTAAGGATTACCTAAAAGTTCTAGCTTTTGAGACTTTTAGTTTGTTTATTGTCTGTGAAACTTTTCTACTACCTTGATTCAATTACTTACTCATTATTGATATCGAAAATGGGATTTTCTAGCCCCAGCATAAAGAAATCATATAAGTATATGATTTCTTTATGCTGGAGGATTCAGCAAAGATCTGGAAATTTCTTAAATCTCTTGGAGTTGGAAAAGCAAAGCTTAGTACTAATCCTAATAATATTAATTTAAATCGTCTTAATCAGCATTTCTCGTCTTCAGGTACACTCGATAGTACCAATAAATTAAATACTTTGAATTCTCTTTCAGCTTAATCTACTCCCAATATCCCTTACTACAATTTTAGTCAATTTTCCGTAAGTGATGTTAGGAGGAACATTATGGCCATAAATTCTGATGCCGTCGTAAGATGATAAACCTATTACTTCCCATTATCACATCCATTTTTAATTTTTCCATATTGACTAGTGAATTTCCTTCTTCATGGAAAGATAATAATACCATTACCTAAAAAGTCGAATCCGTCCTCTTTTTCTGATTATCGTCCGATATCCATCCTACCATTTCTTTTTAAACATAATTTATTAAATCCTTTGCAATCCGGCTTCCGTCCTGGTCATAGTACGACTACTGCATTAGTGAAAATTACCGATGACATTCGACAGGGTATGGATACTCAAAAGATGAATAATGAATGGAAGAGACCGCTCTGAGCGATCTCTTCCAGGCAACCTTGGCAAAAATAAGGCCGCCTATTGTACATATATTTCTTTTGTGGTGTTATTTTTTGGCTTACTTTTGTAATATTTTGTGTACAATAAAGTATATTTATTATTATTATATATAAAGCTGATGAGTTGTTTGTTTACTTGATCGCGCTAATCTCAGAATCTACTGGTCCGATTTGAAAAATTCTTTCAGTGTTAGATAGCTCATTTATCGAGAAAGGCTATAGGCTATATATCATCACGCTAAAACCAATAGGAGCGGGGCTAGACGCGGACGAATTCGCGCGGTTTGACTTGTGACATTGTAATGTTCATATAATGTACTTCATATTTTTATAAATACAAGAATTATAATCAAAAATATATATATTGGTCTATCAGAAGACAATCGACAGTTTGACAAGTATTTACATAGATTAAATAGTATTGGCTATCAAAGTGAAGATATCTAATTTAAATTCTTTGATACTGTATAATGTGGATAAGGTCGAGCAATGAGGCAAGAGTTAAGTAGTTTGGACCTTCCTATGGGTCTCAAGGAACAGTTTGGGTTCCTATCCAAAATGTATAACTCTAAAACCAACAAAAACAAAATCTAAGTTTATAGTAAAAATGTTTTGTTCAGATTTACAATCAATATGAATAGTTACAATAGACTCATCTCCATATTCAGAACAAAAATGGTATTTCATTGCAGTTTCAATAGATATAAACTATTGTTTCAGATTAGAAACTAAACAAAAATAGTATTGCATGGTTTGGATTTTAATTCTTTCTATTTTATGGAATATACCCGATCGGCGTGACTTCATCTGCGTCACATAATTCAATTCTAAAGGATCTGAAACTTTTTTTGTCTTATCACCGTTTACGCAGCGCAAACAACGGAAGCTCTTCATTAATGCTCTGCTCCTATGGGTCGTAGCGTGCTGTTATATAGCCTATATTCTTCCTCGATAAATGTGCTATCCAACACTAAAAGAATTATTCAATTCGAGTCAGTATTTTCCGAGATTAGCTCGTTCAACCAAACAAACTAAAAAATATTTACGGATTGAGATTAAAGGACAAACTTAGTTTTGCCATCAGAAAACTATTGTCCCCATACACCGATATAGATCACAATCTTAACTTGTGCTGTGAGACTTTGCTGCATATCAAAACTTATGTTTTTAGTTTTGATTCCTGTGCCAAGATGTGACTATTTAACTATAAGCGGTCTTATCTTTTGATTGAAGAAAAGGAAGATTTGTCTTGTAACATAAACAAGGCATTTCATTTAATTCAATTACTTTATGTTTTACTTTAAAAAGTGAACTTTGTAATTACGATTGAGATTACGTAATGAAGTCCCTTTATATTGCGTCACTCGTTGATTCATCCAATTTAACTTGTTGGAACTTTGTTTTATTTACGACCTTAAATTATAAAAGACTTTTATTACTTACTAATAAACAACGGTTTTAAAATCATCTAAAGAATTAAATATCTAACTTACCATGTCCTGTCTCGGCACTGTCTTGGTCATGTCTTGGTCTTATCTTGGTCCTGTCCTGGTTCTGTCTCGGCACTGTCTTGGTCTTGTCTCGGTCTTGTCTTGGTCTTGTCTTGCTCTTGTCTTGCTCTTGTCTCGCTCTTGTCTTGCTCTTGCCTTGCTCATGTCTTGCTCTGGTCTTAGTCTTGTCTTGGTATTGTCTCGGCACTGTCTTGGTCTTGTCTTGCTCTTGTCTTGCTCTTGTCTTGCTCTTGTCTTGCTCTTGTCTTGCTCTTGTCTTGCTCTTGTCTTGATCTTGTCTTGCTCTTGTCTTGCTCTTGTCTTGTCTACTATACTAGAACTCGGACAATATTTGTATCAAAAAAATACTATTCTTAATTATTTTAAAAGAAAACTTGTCAAAGTATATTTATGTTAAATTACAAACAATTAGTATAAACAATGTAGGTATTGTAATTCAATCAAATTGATGTCGATAAGGTTCTATAGAAGGTTATCTGATTAAACTATGTCAAATTAGATATAAATTATTGGGTCTAGATTAACTCTAGAATTCTAGACATATTAGTTACTATGAGTCAGGCAATTGCTAAATACGGAAATATTTAATTGTATTGTGAAATACATATTGATTCATACTTAATACATTTTATCCACCTTTTTGGTAACTTGAAATTAGGTAGTGAGAAGGAGAGAGAGAGAGTGACTTGTCACTCCCCTGGTTGTAGCTTCTATCTCTCTCCCCTGTCACTTTTCTGGACACACTGCTTACTCCAAATATTAACTCTATGATGAATGTAGTTTTATGCAATTGATGATTTACTAAGTTAATAACAAGGGTAGTGATTGTCGTATTATATGGTATTATTAGATATGTAAATATTGCTTAGGTTAACTTTGTGTTAGGTTATCCTTTCAGAACCTAGACAGTGGTAGTAAAGATTGCAATTGCTTGAAGGATGTCTTTAAGCCTACACGCATTAGAATAGAAAAAAAAAATAATGATTTGTTATCTACTGTTCGAGTAGCTTTTGAGATAGGCGATCCGCTGTGCACGTACTATGCTTATAAAACATTGTATATGCTAATTTTCTCTTCATTCTAATTTCCGACGTATATGTTATATCAGGCACCAGGAAAGTGACTAACTCACCTGATAACTATATCATGCATTAGCTTATGAGCAACATTATTTTGTGCATTTGATTATTAACGTCCAGAATACAGGGGAGTGACTACTCACTCCACTAGCAGTTCTATATACACAATTTTAATGTACAGATTATATATCATACTAAAAATCAGGAGAGGAATTACTGGAGGGTGTTTGTTCGATACCAGGGGAACCAGAAACCAGGGGAGTGAGTTCAAATTTTAATTTTTTTTTAATTAAAGATTGTACTATCAGCTTTAGATTTTTTCCATACTTGATGATGAATTGATTGCTATCATACAAAATCGATTTATTTTATAAAAACTAATGCATGCAAATTCTTATTGCATTATTAATACAGTAATTTAAATAATAAAAAAGGTGTGTGTGCGATTCACACACGATAGAAGTGAAACTTCAGTAAATCGACAAAAGAATGAGATGAATATATATAATAACTAGCGACCCATCCCGGCTTCGCGCGGGTGGAATATTATTTTTAAAAATATATTGGCCCTCCCGCATTTCGGTGCCCCCTCTCTTGCCGCTTTACTCGCTGCGCTGCGTCGCTACACTGGCCCGTCGCGTCGTCGTGTATTTTTTGTTTATATTGATATTTTTAATTACGTAATATCTTTTGAATGGAAAGTCCGATTTTAATAATTTAAAAAGTAATTTACAGGTATTGAAATAGTCTTGAATACGAAATAATTTATTTGGATAAGGATTAATACAAAGTTATAGAAAACATGGTCTGATTTTGATTAGCATTTTTATCAACTTTTAAAATGTAAAAAAGTAGTTATAGTGACGTAACTATAATAGTTGGACATATGGTCTCGCGGAGTTTTTTGTAGATATTGATACGTTCTATAATATTGTAAAACATTTTTTCGTTCTATCATCAATACTTTTTGCAGCGCATGCGATGAAAGATATTTTATGGCAAATTTTTTGGCACCTTGGGTTGGTTTTCGTGAGATTTCCTAAGGATCTCTAATTTTTTTCTTGTAATAAATATAGCCTATGTTACTCAGGGACAATGTAGCTTTCTAATGGTGAAAGAATTTTTGAAATCGGTCCAGTAGGTTTTATGTTTATTCGTTACATACAGAAATACAAATCTTACTTCTTTATAATATTAGTATAGATATAAAATAGTATGTATATTTCTGTCTCATTCTTTGCTGGCTTCATCCTACACATTTTTGTATTTGTGTCTCTTACCTGTCGTTTTTTCCGTTGCATCCGGTTTGAAATCACAACGATTCTAAAGAAGTTTCACTTCAAAAATGTTTAAGATTGTGTTAAGGTTATTAGGTTTTAGTTAAAAAAAAAAAAGGTGTGTATGCGATTCACACACGATAGAAGTGAAACTTCAGTAAATCGACAAAAGAATGAGATGAATATATATAATAATATAAAATAATATGTATATTTCTGTCTCATTCTTTCCTACACATTTTTGTATTTGTGTCTCTTACCTGTCGTTTTGTATATTTCTGTCTCATTCTTTCCTACACATTTTTTTATTTGTGTCTCTTACCTGTCGTTTTTTCCGTTGTATCCGGTTTGAAATCACAACGATTCTAAAGAAGTTTCACTTCAATAAATTATCTATTTTTATATTTAATCGAACTGTTATTATGACTTATCTATACAGTGTAACTAATTTAAAACCTGATATTGTGGACTCAATTGCACCAAAATACTTTATTTTCTCAAAAATAGTATAATTATTGTAATATGATAAATTTATAACGGGCTGATACATGGTATTTATACGTCTACCCTTCGGCCATGAATTTTTGCTTCATTAAAAATTTTTGTTACAAGTCTGCGGTTGTTTGAGGAATGTAAATAATGACTTTATTAAAAATCTGCTTTACGATCAAAATCAGTAAAATTTTGTTTAATATAACTATTATGTATTATTCTGAAATCTGAACCTTAGATTTTTTAATGTTACACAAATTCTCATCTCCTATTGCTATTTTTTTTATTTTCTATATATAAACCAGCCTTCGTCCTTTTCTAAAGTCTATTTTTATACAAAAATTTATTATAATTAGTTAAACAGGTTATGTTTAAAACAGTTACAAAAAATTTCCTTAACTCTTTAGTAGTGGGTATTAATAAAAAGGTTAATTTTAATATTTTATTTGTTTATCTATGAGTAATTATTTCACTGAGAGCCCAGTAGGTCATAAACGCTAGAAAACTCTTTGAAAACAGCCCAAAAAATCAAAACTTCGTACATTACACCATCAATAGCCAAAACAGAAATAACTATTGAAGAGTTCAACGCTTTGCCTTAGTTCTATCGTCAGTTTAACTCGAAAATACTAAATCTATTCTAATATATAAATCAGAAGAGTTTGTTTGTTTGCTTGAACGCGCTAATCTCACGATCTACTGCTCCGATTTGAAAAAATCCTTTAATGTTAGATAGCCCATTTATCGAGGGAGGCTATAGGCTATATATCATCACGCCACGATCAATAGGAGCTGAGCTTCATGCGGACAAAGTCGCGCGGGTCGAATAGTTATAAATAAAGGATAGAATAATATTAGGAATAGGATAAAATTGACTTACAAAGTTCAGTTAGTGATATATAAGCTAAAATCGCAACTATTTGTTCCAATTATAGACAAAAAAGTCTTCATAAAGTCAGCGATTAAAGCACAGCTTTAAATATTTCCTTAGCAAGGAAAAAGATGAATAAAAACAAATTGAAATGGTCGCGCTGTCAATTACACAGGCAACACTGGCGGCAGGAATAAGAAAAAAACAAACCCGACGATTATATAGCCTCGGGCAATTCACGGGAAGGAAACTTTTAAATCATTTTATTGGGTTATACAAGTATATTGCATCTGCAATGAAAAATAGTTGTAGTTGCAAACCTATACTAGCGACCTGCCTGGTTTGGCACGGTTTCTTTTCTATAATATGCATTTGCATACATATAAACCTTCCTCTTGAATCACTCTGTTGGTGAAAACCAAATTAAAATTCGTTGCGTATTTTTGAAAATTATAACTTTCGTTCGTTACCGTCCACTACTAGTCTTAGCAGCATAATTATTGAGTTGCAGCTTGTACCAACAAACTAAATACCACTAAATATACTACTTACAACATTGTCTACTTTATAAAATCAATTGTGAACGGCATTAACTCAATAAAATAAAATTAAAAACTATTGAAAGTTTCGTTAATAATACTATACTAAACTAAACTACCAACTCAAACTTCGCACATAGCTCGGACACCCAGCTTAGGAGCCGCAACGCTTTCGGCTATAGTGTATGTCACTGGCGGACCTGATGAGGGTAATACTGTGGGGGGGGGGAGTGGACTGGAAAGCCGTTGCAACTTTCTGTGAAGCCTAAAGGTTAAAGATAGAAGGATCCCTCTGCGATCCTGCTTCTCAGAAGGAGGCGGGATATGTGGACGAAAGCAGCAAAATGTTTAGTAAAAAAGTGGTGGTTGCGATTCTGTTCCCCAAATGACAATTGGACACAGGGTCTGTTCTGCGATTGGCTTGCGATCAGCAGCATGCGAATCCGCGAAACCTACCGCCAAGGGTCTTTGACAAGTTCCGGTCGAGCCAAGTGTGACTTGTTCAGGGTCTGCACAAACCGCACCTTTTTCTCTTCACTCCCTCTCCTTATCCTATCTTCAATGTTGGGACGCATCGGCAAAACAGGTTCTTGTAGATACACATATGCGCGATGGGCGACGGTGACCACTTTCCATCAGGTGAAGGACGTCTGCATGTTTGCGCCTTATATACCATAAAAAATATTTTGGTATTTGGTTTCACTATGATTTTTTGCATTTCAAAAATAATTGAGGATACAAACAACATAAAATCTATTTCTTTTCTCAGAAAATCAAACAAACGAGTAGATGACTCTTATATAATCGGCAAAAGAAATAATACTCATAATATAAAAACCGAGTAAATTGGCTATTTTTAGCGCGTAATAAACAACGGCTGGTGTTGACATTATTCCTTACGTACCCAACTCACGTTGAAATTTGTTACAGATCGTATTAATAAACATTGACGAGTTAGCAACTTCGTTGATAATTTTTGAACGGAGTACCTTTTTTCCTTTTTATTCCAAGAATGTATAACTTCTGTTCCGATCGACTTATGTTAGTAGTAAAAGCTCGCCTGGTGACCATTATGGCTATGCAGTGGTGTAGTTTCGTGATGGTGGTCTTCGTTACGACGGTTTGGAGTAAGTGTTAAATATTGGTTATTCGTTTTTCGTTTTAAGTGCATATTGTTATTGTTTTGTGCGTGTTACTGTGCGGTATCGGTCCCATGTAGATAACAGAATCACATTATATACTGTTAGTTATGTTATCATCATTGATCTGGGTAGCATTTTGCTTTTAAAGGTAGCATAATTGATAAACTTAAAAGTAAAATCTAAGAGGTAGCAGAAAACATTATTATTGAATCACGAGTAATCAAGCCGTAATGTAACCTCTGTAATATATAGTATAGTCTACTACTATACTGTATATATATGTTATATTATATCAGTTATGAGTTGGTATAATTCCTGGAATAGTAAAAAATAGACAAGTTGGTACAGAGTCTACTATAATGTATAGTCGGGAGTAATATTCTAGTCATCAAGCCGTTATAAGGTCTGTGTGAAAAGTATAACCTAAATATATGTGTCAACACGTAAGTTAGGCTTAGATTCTTCTTCTTCTTGGTCGATACGGTTTTGGCAGACCGGTCGTGGTTATTTGAATGTTGTGGCCCTCTTGACAGTACGCCTCCACTCCACGTGATCTACCACGTGCCTTAGGTTAGTCTAAGGTTAACCTAACCTTAGGTGTAAACAGTGAAACTAAGCAGTGAAGGTGAGTGTTGTCATTCAGTTGAAAGGCACCAAGGCACTGCTTTAGTTCCTGTCGTAATTGTAAGAGATCAAAATGTTTAGTCATTTATCGGTTCATTAGCAGTATCTACGTTGCCTTTACCCAATAGTGCATTCAATATCATCCACCTCTTAATGTTTTCAATACATCCCCTCTTCTTCTTTTCATTTTCTTTGAGTTATATATGTGAAATACTCCAATTTTACAGGATAACATTAATAGAACTATAACAAACCATTTCTTACTGCTCTTACTGCTATTAGTCTGCAAAATGATCAAAGTTAGCAAATAATATTCGGAGGTAAAACTTTTGTTCAGCTTAAATTTGATTAATCGATCCCTAATGTATTTGAAGTTGAACTCCTAACGTCTGTTCCAGGCGTTTTTATGAAGCTAAATAAAAAGTTTTCTTAATTTCCTTACAATATGAATTGTGGGCTGGATTGGAGATTATCCAACATTCAAAAAATGATTAGGCCTTCTTAGTTTGAGTTTGAATCCTATTAAAAACATTTTCTTACTATTTTGGCTGCACATTCCAGTAGACTTTGACTCTGTCTTATTATTACCAAAGTTCAAAAATTTTTCTTTTTTTTCCGTATTTACATCTAGATTTTCACTTTAACTAACCTAAACAGGTTAAGACTTAATCGACTTTGAGTCACTCTCACTTCAATTCTAATGAATTTTTATTTTGGCTCCTTTCATTTCATTTTCATTATTCTTATCTAAGAACTAATTCAAAACCGTTCCTCATTATTTGATATTACTCACGCTAAAAGACCTCGACCTTGTGAAAACACTGGTTTCAAACCTTGACTCTTCATTTAGAGTGCACATACTAGTCTTTGAGTTTGTGCTACATTTTTGAAAATATATCCGCCAAGTTCAATTTGTTGTTTATAATATTGAGTTATAATAAATAACACTTAATGCGAGATTTATTTCGACAAAGCTGCGATAAAATAGATTTTCCCCAAAAGGTTTTATGGGATAGTTATAATGCGCATGAATTTCCGCCATATCTTATATTATATCAGTTATGAGTTGGTATAATTCCTGGAATAGTCAAAATTTAGACAAGTTGGCACAGAGTTTATTTTATTATAGATTAAGAATATTCAAGGTTTTCAAAGGGTAAACAAGCAAGATCTATTCTGCAGCTACAGAACAGGAAGG
Source organism: Limenitis camilla (assembly GCA_905147385.1). Lineage (NCBI taxonomy): Eukaryota > Metazoa > Arthropoda > Insecta > Lepidoptera > Nymphalidae > Limenitis > Limenitis camilla. Next base: position 7,775,633 of record LR990249.1, on the reverse strand, counting down.
TCGTCTTTGTAATGCTGATACGCCACTGACCTTGATTGTATTAGGAAAAACGGTAAAGCCTCAGAGGTAGTCCCAAAGGACCCTTTTGTACGAAATTCTAAGGTCCTATTTGATATCAGATATTATTATTTAAATATCATTTCATAAGGGTAAGGTTAACGTTAGGAGGTCGCCATTTAAGAAGTCTATCAAGAGCGTTCAAGATGGCCGTTACAAATAAAGATGTACATGATCTATTGGAATATTTTACAATATTACATATCATAATTCGTTATGGCTATTTTATTATTACGACAGGACATTATGTCAGAATAATACTCAAGATTATAAAATCATTCTATAATCCAACTGTAGAGTGCAGTATTTAATTTTGTAGTAGATATGATTGGTAGAAGTAGACATGGTTCATAAATGTTACAAAACTCCAAGAACATCTTAAAATGGCAGAAAATAAGATCATTCAGTTGCAAATATAAAGGGAAACTCCTAAACCAGTTGCCCAAGCAGTTAATGATAGGAGAAACCATGCCACGCCTTAAGCGAAGGCACATTTTAGATGAGTGTCCATAAAGAAATATGAAGATTATTTAAATTTGAATAACCTTTCTCTTAATGACTCTAAAACTCATCAGCTCATAGTCAGGCTACTTCAAGCTAGAAAACTTCAAATAAAATCTTACCATCCTCTACTTATGTAGGTAACGGTACCCTGATCAACAAAATTTTGACTTAGTCCCACAATTTTATCATCAGACCAAAAACACTTAAATGTTACGTCAATATCTAAAATGTAGCAAATATTTTTATTTTCCTAAACAAGTATACCTTTTGCATTTTATTTGGAATCTAGAGGTCACTTCACATCTCGTGTGCTACACTTGCTGGCTCGAGTGACCCGCTACGTGAATTTAGGGACGATCCCCTAACATTGGTTCACCATTTTGTGCACTTTAACCGTCATTTTCTTATTTATCGATTTTATATTTGCTTAAATGTGTAATTTTATCATCATCTTGTTATATTTGTCAAGTCTCTCTTAGTTATTATATCAAAATAATTTTTTCCTTTCACAATTTTATTATTAGATTGAATTAAAAAATAGTAACTACTGAATTTGCTTGTCTGGCATTTTCTTCTCTTTTCTCTTCCTTTTTCTACGTATTTACTGTTCTCATGTGTCTATATACTTCCTTGTTGCTAAAAGTTTCTCACTTTGTCTTCACATTGTCTGTCTCTCTCTAATCCTCTTTTACCTTTTTCATGCATCCATTTTCTCGTATCTGTATTACTAATAAAACACAAAAGTTTTCATGCTTATTACCTCTCAATCTTTTTTTTATTTCTTCTCATTTTCTACATTCATTAGTCTCATTCATGTTAGTGTGACTGTGTATCTTGGGGCGTACAAATCCCATACACGTGAAAGCTGGCTGGGCCCGAGATCAGCTTTAAAATTAAGGGTTATCTTTTGTCAGTTAAGCGATAAAGACACAGTACTCACAAGTTCTTGATAATCTTGAATCTTCTTTTGAGGGCATGCCCACGCACCACAACACATAATAACACCAAACAGTTTCAAACTGCGCGCGTGCGCCTCTCTCATTGCCTACATTACGACTGACACTCAACTCCTCACTCAGCGGCGCTACTAACACCCTCCGCCCGCGCAAGCAACACCCCTCGCCCCCCCTTAAATATATTAAACATATCTATTTGTATGTATATTATACGCAGATTTATGTTAAAACAACCAGTTATAACCTAATAGCCATACAGGAAGTCTTAGAGACTGGGGATTGCGACCTACGGGCCAGTTGAAGGGAACTCTTCATTACGTACAATGACGCTAACACTCTATCTGACAATAGTGGCTCATTCATGCAACCAACGTATAGATATTTCTAGTCCTCATAACCTTAACACATATGAGTTTAATTCGGTAATAAAATGTGTAGTAGGGGTCAGTATCGTCACATTTTTCGGTAAGTGGAGAGTCCTCTGAACTTTGTACGCTTCACGAGCATGTCTCAAAAAGGGATAACATACACAACAGTATTTTTCTTTAACGTAAATTTTAAAAATGTATGTTGTTACATATTATGAATAAGTCTCACTTAGCATCATGACAGTTTGTAAGCAATAAACTGTAAATTACTGAACAGATGTTCATGCAGTTTTTACTAATAGATAGAGTGATTCATTAAGAAGGTTTAGGTATATAATTTATTAAGGTTTTGTGATTGTTCCGCTTCCCAGGTATCCCAAAGGTCTTCTTCTAGGGTCCGATCTTGTAAATATAATAATACAAAGGTGCCACTGGATACTGATTTAATTTCCCAAAGCTGGTTTCACAGAACGTATTTTTCAAAAACATCTAGCCAGCGCGATCCACGATTTAAACAGTTACAACGCCATCTAGTTTACTTAAGTTTTACTAAACAAATTATACATACATCGGCGCCATCTAGTTTACTTAAGTTTTACTAAACAAATTATACATACATCGGCCCCCAAGGGCAAAGTGAAACTTTGTCCTTTAATATACTTTTCTAATAGGAATATAAAATAACAATAAATTTTTAACAACATAATTATCGACTTCCACAATTTGACAGGTTTTACAATGTTAATCCGTTGTTACAGGCAAGAAACATAATTTAGAAACGGGTCTTTTGAGTATTCCATTTTTAGTTTTTAGAGTAAGCACGCGGACAATATTATCTGAACCAGAATGAGAAGCAATGACCTTGCCATAAAGCCAACGACATGGTGGAAGATTGTCTTCTTTTACTACGACAATATCGCCTATTTTGGGTTGATAATTATTATCAATTGCCCATTTATAACGTTGCAGGAATTTATTTAAATAGTCTTGAGACCACTTTCGCCAAAATGTTTGTAATATTCTTTGAGTGTGTTGCCATCTCCTCAGGGATCCTACATTATTATCTTCGAAATTATAATCGGGTGCAATTAAAAGAGGCTCTCCAACGAGAAAATGTCCTGGAGTTAGCACATCGAAATCGTCTAGATTTTCACTGATGCTTGACATAGGCCGAGAGTTAAGACATGCCTCCACTTGAGTCAGCACCGTAGCCATTTCTTCAAATGTCAGTGTTGAGTTTCCGATAACTCGTTTAAGATGGTATTTTACGGACTTTATTCCGGCCTCCCAAAGCCCGCCAAAGTTAGGTGCATGAGGCGGTATAAAATGCCATTCGCAATTATTATTTGCAAGGAACTCGGCTATTTCTCCCATGAATTTCTTTTCAAAAATACCACATTTCTTAAGCTCAATAGATGCTCCTGTAAAATTCGTCCCGTTATCACTCCATAAATGCGAACAGTAACCACGCCTTGCAACAAATCTCTTAAACGCTTGGAGAAAGCCTTCGGAAGTAAGATCACTTACTAACTCCAAATGTATAGCCCTGGTCGCCATACAAATAAACAAACATATGTATCCCTTCTGAGATTTGTGACCTCTACCCTTGCTTGTTCTTATTTGTATAGGTCCTGCATAATCAACGCCACTATTTTTAAATGGTCGAGATGGTGATACTCGCGCTGCAGGTAACTGACCCATTAAAGGTTGCTGAGTAGAAGCAGCGCCCTTTACGCAGGTAACACACTTGCGATAATACGATTTAACCAGCTGTTTTGCTCCTAAGATCCAATATTTTGACTGTAGATAAGTTAGGGTGATTTGTGGTCCACCATGAAGGGTCTGTAAGTGAGCATGTGCGATTAAAAGATTCGTTAAATGTGATTCCTTTGGAATCAAGATTGGATGTTTTCTATCAAAGGTAAGTGATGAAAACTTCAGTCTTCCTCCTACTCTTAATATGCCTTCATCGTCTACAAAAGGGTTCAACATCCAGATCTTACAAGATTTAGGTAAGTTTTCTCCTTTTTTTATTATACTCATTTCTTCCTTGAAATTGCTTAATTGACATTCCTTAATATATAATTTTAAAGCTTCTTTTAATTCTGTTGCTGTAATGTAGTTAGTATTTACCTTGCTTGTTGACGCCTTAGAATTGTTTATAAATCGCTTGCAATATGCTATGACTCTTATTGTTTTAGAGAGCGAAGAGAACTTATTCCAGCCTAAGTCTTCTCCGATGACATGATGAACTCTTACTGCTTCAAGTTCAGTTTGAACATCCTTTGGTTTTTTGTAAACTATATTTTCGCAACTAATGAATTTTGGACCATGAAACCATAATTCATTGTTCACTAGCTCTGACGGCCGCAGTCCACGTGAAGCACAATCTGCTGGATTTTGTTTCGATGTTACGTGACACCAATTTTGTGGATCTAAATTGGTTAAAATTTCTGAGACGCGATTTGCGACATACACGTTCCATCTATTTGGATGACTATTTAACCATGCAAGAACAATCGTGGAGTCAGTCCATGCATGAAGGTTGTGTTTTTCAATGTTCATTACCTTAGCCACTTCGAGAATCAATCTTGTGAGCATTACAGCTCCGCACAATTCCAACCGAGGAATTGAAACCTGTTTCACTGGTGCAACCTTTGTTTTGGCGGTAACCAAATATACACTGACCCTTCGTTCGGAGTTTATCACGCGAACATAAACTGCAGCTGCATATGCAGTTTTGGATGCATCGCAAAATCCGTGTAGTTCGACGTGGACATCATTTGCCTTCATTCCAACCCATCTTGGTATCCGGATTTTACTCAACATTACTTGTTCCTCGCGGTAAGTCAACCATTCTTGCAATAAGGTGTCTGGAATTTCATTGTCCCAATCCAATCCCGCTAACCAAAGCTTTTGTATCATAACCTTTGCTATAATAATGCTTGGCCCTACCCATCCTAACGGATCGTAAAGTCTAGAGATATCAGAAATAATTTTTCTTTTTGTGACAGGTAACTCCAATGGCGGAAGACTCACTGCATAGCGGAAGGTGTCATCACTACGGTTCCAGGTAAGTCCCATTATTTTCGTTATTTCGTCCTCCTTTATTCTTATTCCTTCCTTTACAGCCTCTTCCCCTTTTACTTTTCTATTCATCTCCATCACTAAGCTGTTATCATTACTGTTCCATTTTTGTAGAACAAACCCTGCTTTATGTAACAGTTGATTCATTTCTGTAAATAATTGTTTGCCTTCTTCAATGGTTTGAACGCCAGTCATTAGATCGTCTACGTAGAAATCATTAAACACTCTTTGTGCTGCCAAAGGAAATTCTGCACCGTGATCGTGAGCTACTTGTTGAAGAGCCTTGATTGCCAAATATGGAGCGGGCGATGTGCCAAAGGTAACACGAGTGTGTCTGTAATGTTTCAGAGGCTCGTTGGTATTGTTTCTCCACAGAATTCTCTGACAATCTGTATCTTCTGTTGCAACCTTGACTTGCCTATACATTTTGACAATGTCAGCTGACATGCAGATTGGTGGACATCTCCATTGCATTATTATGTGTCTCAACTCTGGCTGCAAGGTAGGTCCAATCATCAGTTGATCATTTAATGACAGATTATTTTTTCCTTTACAGGATGCATCATAAACAACTCTGACCTTTGTTGTTTCCTTATCATTTCTGATAACGGCATGATGTGGTAAGTATATAGCTATAGAAGAATCGATGTCCTTTTCAGGCACTTCTTCCATATGTTCCAGTTCAATGTATTCTGCTATAACTTCCTGGTATTTTAGTTTCAGCATCGGATCCTTATTCAGCTTCAGTTCTAAAGATTTAAAACGCCTTTCAGCTATTTCCTTGGACCCTGAAACATGTGGATATCCATTTTTGAAAGGTAGACGAACTATGTATCGTCCGTGAGGAGTTCTCTTAGTTGTCTCGGCGAATATTTCTTCACAGAGCCTTTCTTCTTCCGTAAACATACTGGACTTTGGCTTTGGAATATCTGCCTCCTGTTCCCAAAAGCGTTTCAGTAAATCATTACTTTCGCAACAATGCATAACATTAATACGCGGTGACGGTTGGGTGTTGCAGCTTACAGTGCCAGATAAAATCCAGCCGAAGCTAGTTGCTTGAGCTATTAATTTACCCCGAGGGTCCTTTTTCACACCCTCCTGGAGAATTACTCCATAAACTTCTGCTCCCAAAAGAAGATCAATTTGATTTGAATTATAATACTCCGGATCCGCTAGCACCAAATCACTAAGTTCCTGCCATTCCTTGGCTTCTACTCTTCGGGTTGGTAGAAGAGATGTTATATTTTTTAATACATGTGCTTTGATTAGGAGTTTGATGTTTGGATTGAATCGCGACCTAATTTCCATGGTCACCATCGCTTTCGAGAGAATAGCTTTATCTCCGCCCAGCCCTGTTATTTGACTTTTAGATACTGTTTTCTTCAAGCCCAAGTATTGAACCGTGGACTCGGTTACGAAAGAAGCCTGCGACCCCTGGTCTAGGAGCGCACGAATGCTGTACTCATTTCCATTTTTACTTATGGCCTTTACTAATGCGGTGGTAAGCAACACTTGTTGTATTTTGTCGGCTGCTAAACAAGAAACCACCGGAGATGATGAGACTGCATTCGAAGACGAGGTTGTGGCACCTTGTGAGGAATTGGCAATACACTCATTAATACTATTTTCCTTAGATATATTAGAACCTTTAGGATGCAACAACGAGTGATGAGTTCGTTTACACGTGGTACATCTAACATTTGATCGACACTCTTTGGCAGAGTGATTGCTTCCCAAACAATTGAAACAAATTTTATTATCATAAACAAATTTTCTACGAGCTTCAATAGTTTCTTTATGGAACATTTTACATTTGCTCAATTTATGGCCTTCCGCACAGAACGGACATACGACAGAAGTTGCGACATGAAGTGCCTTTACTTTGCTATTATTTTGAGATTTATACCCTGACCTTGAATCTGGAACCAGAAACTCGATAGCGCGAAATCTATTAGTTAAAAACTCTTTAAATTGAACGTAAGTTGGAAGTTCGTGTGACGAAATATTTGTAGTTACATAGAACTCCCACTGACGTCGAGATTCTGAATCCAGTTTCAAGGTAAGAATGTGTATTATTAAAACGTCCCAACTCTTTACATCAATACCAAGATTCATCAGAGTAGCTAAACAATCATTAGTCGTATCTACAAGATCTTTTAATGCACTCGCCGATTCCATAGAAATATTCTTTTGGCTAAGGAGTCGTTTTAAAACGTGGTGGCAGATGTATTTCTTGTTGTTATATCGTTCTTCTAATAACTGCCAACACCTTTCAAAATTTGACTCTTGAATTGGTATGTGCCTCAAGAGCTGCTCTGCTTCACCTGTTAGATAGCCTTTCAAATAATGAAGTTTTTGTACATTATCCAAAGAATTATTATCAATAATTAAACATTTAAACAGATCCTTAAAAGAGGTCCATTCTGAATAAATTCCAGAAAAATTAGGAATATTAATCTTAGGCAGTTTTACTTGAGCAGTTCCTGTGGTTACATTATCACACTTATCAACTTTAGCAGATTGAGTTATATTAACTTCTGACAACTTTGAATTCAGTTCACATTTATAATCTATGTAAATTTCTTCAGTTTCGCTATATTTATCCGATACTATGTAACTACTAGCATTTAAAATCTTTGGATCATTATTTCGCAATAAATCCTTATGACCTGACACGAATTCAGACCAAAGTTGGTTAGCAGCCTCCAATCTTCCCTCAACATGAACCTTTGTTAAGCGTTCTTTCGGACTTTTCTTAAAATTTGTTCTAGCTTTACTTAGACGCAAACAAAGATCATTTTGAAAGTTAATTAAAGACTCCATTATTAATTTTATCAAAGTTGTCAAACGTTATTAATATTTTAAAAATTTAAACAAAACAAAGCAAACAGATAGTAGTCGTAGATAAAAAAAACAGAGTACTCACAAATTCACTTCACTGAATTCAACCTTTTCACCGGGAAAAACTCACTTTTATCTCCAAGGTAGCAGTCTGTTTTCACTCCGACGCCACTGGGTCTCAGCGATCGGCGTCGTACAGCGAATGCTCCCGGCGGCAACAAATTTGCGTGGCGCGGCAATTTTACTGGGTCTCAGTAAAGTCGCGTCGTCTACGGCGACGTAATATTGACTGCGCCGTTCCAAATATGCTCAAAGACAGCAACCGCCCCAAGGTGCTTGTCTATTTCCTGAGATTACCGTTCCAAGGTACTCTCGGCTGTTGTCTGACAGTACCGCTTCAAGGTACTCGTCAGTGGCTGGACAGTACCGTACTGACAGATGTTCGTACGTACCGAGCCGCTCCACAGCGGCTGCAGCGTCAGCGGCTTCGCAGCTAGCGCCACCAACAGTTCGCTCCACAGCGGTTGCAGCGTCAGCAGGCTTCGCAGCTAGCGCCACCAACAGTTCGCTCCACAGCGGTTGCAGCGTCAGCAGGCTTCGCAGCTAGCGCCACCAACAGTTCGCTCCACAGCGCGCGCCACCAACCGTTCTTTCCACAGCTAGCGCCACCAACCGTTCTTCGTACGGACCTCCGCTCAATAAGCACTGTCAGCATTAGCGGCTTCACCAAGGGTTGTAAATCCGGCTCGAAGGACCATGTTCCGCTTCCCAGGTATCCCAAAGGTCTTCTTCTAGGGTCCGATCTTGTAAATATAATAATACAAAGGTGCCACTGGATACTGATTTAATTTCCCAAAGCTGGTTTCACAGAACGTATTTTTCAAAAACATCTAGCCAGCGCGATCCACGATTTAAACAGTTACAACGCCATCTAGTTTACTTAAGTTTTACTAAACAAATTATACATACATCGGCGCCATCTAGTTTACTTAAGTTTTACTAAACAAATTATACAGTGATAGTTGATTGAAATGTGACGATAGTCGTTGAAAATTTGAGACAATGGGTTCTTATTACGAACGTTAGTGAACGATTACGATGTACCTTAGTGAGGCGAGGGCGGATTGAATAGTATATGAATATTTGATTGTTCTCTGCATAGCAATGCATGCAGATACATAAAAGCAATGTAAATGAACCTCTATTTTTAAAATCGGTTTAGACATCCGAATTTGTAATTACTGTGTCTACAGTCAAATAGTGTTTAGTTGTTCACACAAAAATTAACAAACGAAAGACGATCAAAGAATAGAAGAAATATATTTTATTTATTTACAAAAATATTATCATTATGAAGAGTTAAAAATTTAAAAAAGTGTGAAGTCATCAACAAATAGCAGGATACTTTTCTTTAGAGTCAAATGTGCTTCTTTTAAAAATTAAAAAAGATTCAGCCTTTCTTCCTCATTTTTCCCATAATTGTGTAGGTTTTATGGACGATGGTGATCTATTAACTGAGGATCTAAAACAAACAGTTTTAAATCCAATTTTGAACGTAATATTTTTTTATAAAGGAATTTAAGAATCGTTTAGGGCAACACTGTTGATAATTTATTCCTAGTAACATATAATTTATAAAACCTCAAACGTTTTATAAGGCTCGACGACTTATAAAACCTTTTCCTAAAGATTAGTGAACAAGTTTAATTGAGTGAATATTGATCGAGGGCGAGGTTTAGAAGTGTAGGTGAATTATTATTATGTATTATGACTTTAATCGGACTGCACTCCTAGCACCAGCACAACACTGCACATAACCCTTTCAATCGAATTACCTCTGGGTATTATCTGTCATATTCACTCCGTAAGACCACGCGTAAGACTGAGCTCCAGTGTCGCGGTAAGAGAATATAAAGGGCCAAGACAGTAGGTAGAATACCCCTCCAGGGGTGGGGCACACGTAATTGACCAATAACAAACGCTTTCCAATCAAAAGGCTGTCAAAACTATGTGGAAGTAATCACTACTTTACTCTAGCGCTATAGATGGCGATGACGATTCAATTATTCGATATTCGTTAACTCTTCCCCGACATGTGCGGGGCACAAATCTGAGGCAATGCTCGGCTTCCACACAAAACTGCCGGTTTTTTTTGTTATATACTGAAGAGACAGTTATAAAAAAGCAACTCATTGCCGTCTCCGTGTGAACGTCCAACGGAAATGCTAACTGGCGTTCAGCCAAAACCTTTGTAGCGAACTTTGTCGTTTCAATAGTAATTGTCACTTCATTATACTTTGTGCATGTTCATGTTAAACAAACGATTCTGTTCCGACTCGTGGAAATTCAAGAATAATGTTTATTGATATTGGAAAATTAAAAGAATCACTGGTATCACTTTTTAACCGACTTTAAAAAGGAGGAGGTTCTCATTTCAATTGGTATATATTTTTTTATGTATGTATACCGATTACGCTGAGATTTATGACGGATTTACGTGATTCTTCTTTAGTTTGATGCGGAATAGTTGCCATTTGGTCCCATAAAAATTTAACTTAGATTGGCCAAGTAGTTTTTATTTTATGAACATTCTTTCCGTTTCAGTTCCTTTGGATCTATATAGTCCTACTCCTACCCATAGCTTCTTAAAATAAAATTACTATTGAATATATGACAATAAAAAACAAAATAAAAATGTTATAGTCTACCTGTGTAATCTAGAAAAATCCTACTGTAGTTTACAGAACAACCTATTACAGACACTAAAAAAAACTGTGTGTGCGATTCACACACGATAGAAGTGAAACTTCAGTAAATCGACAAAAGAATGAGATGAATATATATAATAATATAAAATAGTATGTATATTTCTGTCTCATTCTTTCCTACACATTTTTGTATTTGTGTCTCTTACCTGTCGTTTTTTCCGTTGCATCCGGTTTGAAATCACAACGATTCTAAAGAAGTTTCACTTCAAAATTTAAACAAACGGACTTCAATCTAAAAAATGCACTAAAAAGTAAGAATATTATGAAGAGAAAGTTTACTAGTATACTGACCGGCAGCTATCTGTTTGTTTGAGCAAAAGTAGTGGGGATAGTTGCGAATAATATGCGTAGTTCTATCACCGACGACCATGATTTTGACAAATAGCAGTTGCACGGTAACGGTGGCGCGCTCCTCTCGCCCCGCGTTCCCCTCTAAAAAGGCCCAATATTGACAACTTTTGATTGGTCAATAATTTCTATTGATTTATATAAAGCAATGAAATGTAAATGTAGAGTAATGTATGTTATTAACACTAACACTCCATATGATTAAACGTTATATAGCAAGATCAAGCAGTGAAGGCGAGTGTTAATTTATATGAAATATCTGATGTAAGAATAATTGAAGTAGTCAGCTCAGGGACTAACAGGGACAGGAAAGTTAAATTTCTCCTGAACTAAAATTTGATGATGATTTTTGAAGTGAAACTTCTTTAGAATCGTTGTGATTTCAAATCGGATGCAACGGAAAAAACGACAGGTAGGAGACACAAATACAAAAATGTGTAGGAAAGAATGAGACAGAAATATACAAAACGACAGGTAAGAGACACAAATACAAAAAAGTGTAGGAAAGAATGAGACAGAAATATACATACTATTTTATATTATTATATGTCGGGGATTTTAAAACGATGTGAAAGGAAATGGAAGGAGGGAGATGGGGAATACTGGGGAACATTAAAAGGGGCGATGGTATTGAATGGAATATTGGGTAAACGCAACGTAGATATTGAACCGATAAATGATCAAATATGATCTCTAACAATTACGAGAGAAACCTAAGCAGTGCCTTGGACTTGTGACCAAGGTGTAGGCTTAAGGAGCTCCTTTAAGTAATTACAACACTCGCCTCCACTGCTAGGCTCTCTATTTAAACCCAAGATTAAACGCACATAAACTGAATCTAACACAAGGCTAACCTAACCTAACATTGTGTTTACTTAACCACGTGGCAATTACATTGTAAGGACTTACGTGACCTTAGTTGGACAGCACTTCCACACTACACTGCACTTGACACTATCACTATATATAGCACTACTTAGATGATGTTCACTTCTTAAGAAACCGCGCACGACTAAGACTTCAGTTAGACTGTCGATCGCATATAAAGGGTCGAGGGTAGAGACTGTCAAAACAACGGAAGTGACTACTACCCCACTCCAACGCCATAGACAACGATAACGATTCGATTAATCGATAATCTTTTACTATGCTCCGACATATATAGTCATCTCATTCTTTTGTCGATTTATTTTATAATTTTTAGGCACTCTTCTTTAGAGTCCAAATTTAAGCAAAGAAACAATTTTTATTTAACTACGTTTTATAAGTGTTTAAAAGACCGGCTAAGTGCGAGTCGGACTCACGCACGATGAGTTCCGTACCAATATTTGGCAAAAAATAATTACCTTTGTGCTATGGGAGCCCCCCTTAAGTATTTATTTAATTCTGTTTTTAGTTCAACAGAATTTCAACAGACAGACAGACGAGAGGACGGACAGCGGAGTCCTAGTAATAGGGTCCCTTTGGGTACAGAACCCTAAAAACAATACGGAGTATTGAATTCAGTTCACCTAAATCTTAAAACTTTGAAATTTTTAAGTAAAATAAATCAGTATGTGAGATTCATTGCAAGGAGTTATTTCTAAGTTCACTTACTTCGGGGGTTGAAGAAGTACTTAATCACTTCACAATCTCTTTATAAACTTAAAATACGTACTTAGTACTTCAACTACTTCTTTTAGGTCATTTTATACATTTTTTATTTTTTTTCTTGTCGACCCGAGTAACAAAAAATGTTATGAGAAAGTTTGTATCTTTGTTACTTAATCACGCGGAAATGGCTTAACTGATTTCAATGAAATTTGGCACTCAGATGCTCTATAACCTGAATTAACATATAGGCTACTTTTTATCCCGGAAAATTCATAGTTCTTGAAAGATAATGATAAAATATTCAGTCTTCAATATACTGCTATATAAAAATATTATTTTTATTTTTATCCCGCATATGCAAGAGATTTTCCGGGATAAAAAGTAGGCTATGAATTAATCCAGGTTATAAACTATTTATTTACCAAATTTCAATGAAATCGGTTTAGCCATTTTAACTTGATTGAGAAACAAACATCCAAATATAGAAACTTTCACAGTTATATATTTTATAATATTAGTAAGAAGTTAGACTTTATTACGATATTATTTAAGTATTGATTAGAGACTTAATAATATTTATTGAACAATAAAAGCTTATCAAATGAAAGAGTATTGCCAAATAAATTGGTTCAGACATCGATATCGCGATCAAATTAATTCAATTGACCTTATTATACTTATTTGGAAATAGGCAATAAAATTAATGCTTTATTTATTAGACAATTAGTCTAAAAATTATCTTCTCTTTTTCATTCAGGAATAATGTAGCTTTCCACTAAAATCCGATCAGTAATTCTAGAGATTATTTTACACATATAAAATATACATCTAAAGGCACATTAATGGCCATATCTTTTTAATTATACTATTTATGACAACACCTCATAGCAGATGTTACTCGTAAAAAATTTGGCTTTTCATAAACGTAAAAAGTATCAAAATTGGTTCAGTAGTTTAAGAGCCTAATCTCAACAAACAAGGAAATAATCTAAACTTTCCTATTTATATAATAGTGTAGATAAAGGAATGACTGATTGAATATAGGGCAACTACCTATCTTTCGTTGTCATTTGACTTAACACAACTTTAGCGATATACATAGATATATAGACCCGACACGTAAGTATAGGTTTGATCTTGAATGCGCAGAAGTCACTATTAGGGGCGAGAGCAGCTTCCCCCACTGTTTTCAGACCTTTAGTTTGCTGCTTTTTATTAATCAATTGTATGTATTCCTGTACTTATATTATAAATGTAAAATCTGTATGAATGTTTGTATGTAAGAGGTAATCTCTAGCACAATCTCGAATTACACGACGATCTATGATGATAAATTTAATTAACCGAAGAGAAGGAAGTAGTTAATGTATAATATATGTAATAACATAACCCAGCAATACATCCAAAGACAAATTGTATGTCATGTTGACGTGACGTTTTGATGTTGACTGCTTGACGTTGACGCGACAAGTGACAACTATTTGCGTTTAATAACAAATCGGTTTGTCTACTGTTGTGTTGTTTCTGGTTCAAAAACGTTAACAATTAAAATAGATAACAAGTTTAGACAAAAAAAGAGAGGAGAGTCGTTTTCACTCTCTCTCTCTCTCTGCCGCTGGGAGGGCAACCCGTAAGAGGCTAGTAACCCAGCTCCCCTTGGTGGTAGGGGATCGGTTAGATTGTATTAAAATACAATCTAACCGATCCTCCAACTGGTTGGCGACCACCAACATGCGTTCCAGTCGCACCGCATGTGAGCCAGACTTACCCCTATCTCTCCCATCATTTTATCGCTGCCGTTTCCTGTGAATTCTAGCTCAGTTCATTCAGTTCGATAATTGCTAATGATCCACTTCACTGCCCCTCCAAACTCAAATCTTTCCACTAATATGAACTCGTCGCCATATAGTGTCTCTACACACAGAACACGTCCGTTCGGGTCTACGACTCGTGCGCAACTGCCTTACTATACAGTAACTCCATACTACCCGCATAATGAAAACAACTATAAAAGCTAAAACCATTTATAACTAAGAACCACTAAATTAACTAACACTGGATCATGTTTCTTCCGTCTTAAAATAATTTATTAAACTGGAAGAACGCAGATGTTGCAAGTAAATTATTGCTTTCCGCGAGAAATCTTTGCTAGTTTTAATTGTAGTTTTTAAAACACGAGAGCTCTTTAAAATATTTTAAAACTTACGAAAAACGTTTAAAATTTATCTGCATTTGTGTCTTGTATTATTATATCCACACCAGCCAGTGTCCAGCTCTACTATAAGAGTGAGTAGCAAAATAAAAATATTCGGGCACTAACGATAATAAGAAGCAGTGATAGCCCAGTGGTTAAGACATCGGTGGCTTACTCGGGAGGTCCGAGTTTGATCCCCCCACACAGCGTTTTAAGCAATTAAATATCACTTGCTTTAACGGTGAAGGAAAATATAGTGAGGAAGCCTGCACTCCTGAGAGTTTAAAGTTCTCAAAGGTGTGTGAAGTCTGCCAACCCGCACTAGGCCAGTGTGGTGGACTATGGCCTATGCTGAGCCATTAATGGGCTGTGATGATGAACGACATTAAACATATTTTATTATTGTCCTGCAAGAATTTTTCCGGGATACAAACTAGTATATGTGTTAATACAGATTGTAAAGTATGTGTGTGACAAATTTCATTAAAATCCGTTTAGTAGTTTTTATGTAATTGAGTAACAAACATAAAAATTTTCAAGCATACAAACTTTTACATTTATCATATAGGTAAGTTAGTAAAATAGTATAACAAGCATATTCTGTTTTATTTAACTTTGCTTACACAATGAGAGAGAGAGAGAGACGCGTAGATTGTTATGTTTATAGGAGTTAGCAAGAGTGAATATTTATCTCATCTATTACGATTATATAAAGCTGAAGAGTTTGTTTGTTTGCTTGAATGCGCTAATCTCATTAACTACTGGTCGGATTTGAAAAATTCTTTCAGTGTTAGATAGCCCATTTATCGAGGAAGGCTATAGGCTATATATTATCACGCTAAGACCAATAGAAGCGCATGATCTCAGACACAAAGTCGCAAAGGTCGGCTAGTTATTAATAACTTTGTCTGATTTGTCTTGTTCATATAATATTTTGATGTATACCCATAGTCTCGATAGATTTGAGGCAATTTGTCAAGTGATTTCACACAGTAAACATTATCAAAAGTTATACAATGTGCTAGCTTTCCTTTAACAAGAAGAACGTGTATTTTAATATTTAATGCTGGATAATGGAATCGAACAGTGTAGGCAAGAATCTCCTGGGTATGTCTGGGACTCTGGTAGGTATTGCATGTTATTTTAACGTGTATAACAAAGTGTCATGTTTTTGCACTATCATATTTCTATCTAGAACTTTTTCCTAAAAAGGCAAGTTTTCTAGTGAAAATGTATTGGTCGTAATATTTGTGTAACCGTCGTTAGTGTAAGTTATGAACAAGTTCCACGTGCGGGAAATAGCGTATCCGATATCGGGAATTGTTTGATAAGAAAAATTATGGTGTTGTTTGTCTTTTTGTAAATGATTTATGAATTTGTGTATAAAAATAAAAACGAATCGTCCAGAACTCCTCGGACCATTAAGTATGATTTTTATAAATGACTAACCCACACGCGCTTTGCTGAGGTGTAATCAAACTTTTTATTCATTCACTCACACACACTCACACATTTATTCATACTGTACCCACAACTATGAAAATTTCTCTCATCGTTAAGGCAGCGTTCGTAATAATCGTTTTTTCTCCGACTTACTTTGCAAATTCGACAACCACAAAAAAGTCTTTTCATTTTTCGGTTTAATATATAGCCTATGACACTCACAAATAATGTAGCTTTCTATTGGTAAAAGAATTTTCAAAATCGGTTCAATACCTTTACCTCTTTATAATAAGTCCTTGGACCAATAAACATGATTTTTATAAATATTTTATCTATACTAATATTATAAAGAAGTAAGATTTGTATTTTTGTATGTAACGAATAAACGTAAAAACTACTGGATCAAAAATTCTTTCACCATTAGGAAGCTACATTATCCCTGAGTAACATAGGCTATATTTATTACAAGAAAAAATTAGAGATCCTTAGGAAATCTCACGAAAACCAACCCAAGGTGCCAAAAAATTTGCCATAAAATATCTTTCATCGCATGCGCTGCAAAAAGTATTGATGATAGAACAAAAAAATGTTTTACAATATTATAGAACGTATCAATATCTACAAAAAAGTCCGCGAGACCATATGTCCAACTATTATAGTTACGTCACTATAACTACTTTTTTACATTTTAAAAGTTGATAAAAATGCCTATCAAAATCAGACCATGTTTTCTATAACTTTGTATGAATCCTTATCCAAATAAATTATTTCGTATTCAAGACTATTTCAATACCTGTAAATTACTTTTTGAATGATAAAAATCGGACTTTCCATTCAAAAGATATTACGAAATTAAAAATATCAATATAAACAAAAAATACACGACGACGCGACGGGCCAGTATAGCGACGCAGCGCAGCGAGTAAAGCGGCAAGAGAGGGGGCACCGAAATGCGGGAGGGCCAATATATTTTTAAAAATAATATTCCACCCGCGCGAAGCCGGGATGGGCCGCTAGTATAAATATAATTTTAACTTATCAGCATCACCAGAAAAACTAATTTTACAACTTAACTCAGTTACTGGGTCACAAACTACTATACTAATCGGGTTCCTGTCATAAAGTGAATATTTAATCATCTTTAACGTACTACTAATGTTATAAACACAAAAGTTTGTAAGAATTTATGGGTGTATATTTGTTACTCTTTCACGCAAAAACTACTGAATGGATTTTGATGAAACTTTACAATACTATAGCTTATACATCAGAATAACACATAGGCTATAATTTATAATGATATAGTATGAATTATCTAAAGTACAGCGAACCTTCAACTTAAATAGTCAACCTTTCCCGGCTACAACAATTTGACACGTGTATTTAGCCGTAACCGCTATGCCCCTCCATTTTAACTCTGTAATATCTTCGAAAATATTCATTTAAATTTCATGCTGTAAAGGGCCATATTGATCTATATTAAATTCACAATGTATTTAAGGTACTTTATTGGATAAGGATTAATACTGTATTGTTTAAAAACGCTTCGTAAATAAGCCATTATTTCTCTCAAAAGTAAAGGTTAAAGAATGGTTATTGTGGATTATTCCTAAAAGATAGACATATACCATCGCGGATTTATTGTGGACCTTTTTAAGGTGTACAATACTGTAGTACATTATTTTGACCTATCTCGTAGGGTTCAGTCAGCGTTTGCCATGTAAGCGCAAATTATGTTTGTATTAATAAAACCTTCCTCTTGAATCACTCTATCTATAAAAAAAACCGCATCAAAATTTGTTGCTAAGTTTTAAAGATCTAAGCATAGACAGACGGACAGCGGGAAGCGACTGTTTTACACTATGTAGTGATTAATATTATGTGTTACCTAATTTAGACATTCTTAACGAATAATCCCTTTGTCTGTACGCTTAGATCTATTAAACTACCCAATAGAATTTAATACGGTTTTGACTAATAGATAGAGTGATTCGAGAGGAAGGTTTATATGTATAATACGTGCCTATTATAATAGAGAAACCAAGTGAAATAAGGGCGCGTCGCTAAACTAAATAAACTTGCTATCTATAAAAATGCTAAATATCTCTCATCTATAACATTGGCTTATCCTTTCGATGTACTATGTACTATTAATCAGAGGATCTGTTCAGGACCAAAGCTTCAATATGTCTAGATAGGCTGTCGACAGTTGTTTATTATGCTCAGTATCAGCAAATCCTTTAATCAGACAATATTGGTTGGGATTTTTCTGTCTATAAACAACGTAGTGATCAAAATATTTATCATGTACTATTTATGATTAAGCCTTTACTAATTTTATTAACGGTCTAGACTCAATTACTATAGCTAGCAATATAACTCTACAAACTACTAAGTATTACTAAGTAATTAAATACAAGCCTACTGGTTTGAGATTGCGCAATATTGTTGCTACAGCTACGAAGCCTACTGGAAGCTAAAAACTCTACTAGATTTTACTTCATTGTTGCTATTGGATGTTAGCCTACTTAAAACTGTACAAGATTGCGCTGTATTGTTGTGATTGGATATAAGCCTACTGGTACATATAAATTATACGAGATTGCACTTGATTGCTGATATCGGATGTAAACCTACTGGTTCCCCAAATTATACGAGATTGCGCCATATTGTTGCTATAGCTATGAAGCCTACTGGAAGCTAAAAACTCTACTAGATTTTACTTCATTGTTGCTATTGGATGTTAGCCTACTTAAAACTGTACAAGATTGCGCTGTATTGTTGTGATTGGATATAAGCCTACTGGTACATATAAATTATACGAGATTGCACTTGATTGCTGATATCGGATGTAAACCTACTGGTTCCCCAAATTATACGAGGTTGCGCCATATTGTTGCTATAGCTATGAAGCCTACTGGAGCTAAAAACTCTACTAGATTTTACTTCATTGTTGCTATTGGATGTAAGCCTACTTAAAACTGTACAAGATTGCGCTGTATTGTTGTCATTGGATATAAGCCTACTGGTACACATAAATTATACTATATTGCACTTGATTGCTGCTATCGGATGTAAACCTACTGGTGCCCCAAATTGTTCGAGATTGCGCTATATTGTTGCTATAGCTATGAAGCCTACTGGAAGCTAAAAAACTCTACTAGATTTTACTTCATTGTTGCTATTGGATGTAAGCCTACTTAAAACTGTACAAGATTGCGCTGTATTGTTGTCATTGGATATAAGCCTACTGGTACACATAAATTATACTATATTGCACTTGATTGCTGCTATCGGATGTAAACCTACTGGTGCCCCAAATTGTTCGAGATTGCGCTATATTGTTGCTATAGCTTTGAAGCCTACTGGAAGCTAAAAACTCTACTAGATTTTACTTCATTGTTACTATTGGATGTAAGCCTATTTAAAACTGTACAAGATTGCCCTGTATTGTTGTGACTGGATATAAGCCTACTGGTACACATAAATTATACAAGATTGCACTTGATTGCTGCTATCGGATGTAAACCTACTGGTGCCCCAAATTGTTCGAGATTGCGCTATATTGTTGCTATAGCTTTGAAGCCTACTGGAAGCTAAAAACTCTACTAGATTTTACTTCATTGTTGCTATTGGATGTAAGCCTATTTAAAACTGTACAAGATTGCGCTGTATTGTTGTGATTGGATATAAGCCTACTGGTACACATACATTATACTAGATTGCACTTGTTTGCTGCTATTGGATGTAAACCTACTGGTGCCCCAAATTGTTCGAAATTGCGCTATATTGTTGCTATAGCTATGAAGCCTACTGGAAGCTAAAAACTCTACTAGATTTTACTTCATTGTTGCTATTGGGTGTAAGCCTGTTTAAAACTGTACAAGATTGCGCTGTATTGTTGTGATTGGATATAAGCCTACTGGTACACATAAATTATACTAGATTGCACTTGATTGCTGTTATCGGATGTAAACCTACTGGTGCCCAAAAATGTTCGAGATTGCGCTATATTGTTGCTATAGCTTTGAAGCCTACTGGAAAATAAAAACTCTACTAGATTTTACTTCATTGTTGCAATTGGATGTAAGCCTATTTAAAACTGTACAAGATTGCGCTGTATTGTTGTGATTGGATATAAGCCTACTGGTACACATAAATTATACTAGATTTCACTTGATTGCTGTTATCGGATGTAAACCTACTGGTGCCCCAAATTGTTCGAGATTGCGCTATATTGTTGCTATAGCTATGAAGCCTACTGGAAGCTAAAAAACTCTACTAGATTTTACTTCATTGTTGCTATTGGATGTTAGCCTACTTAAAACTGTACAAGATTGCGCTGTATTGTTGTGATTGGATATAAGCCTACTGGTACATATAAATTATACGAGATTGCACTTGATTGCTGATATCGGATGTAAACCTACTGGTTCCCCAAATTATACGAGGTTGCGCCATATTGTTGCTATAGCTATGAAGCCTACTGGAGCTAAAAACTCTACTAGATTTCACTTCATTGTTGCTATTGGATGTAAGCCTATTTAAAACTGTACAAGATTGCGCTGTATTGTTGTGATTGGATATAAGCCTACTGGTACACATACATTATACTAGATTGCACTTGTTTGCTGCTATTGGATGTAAACCTACTGGTGCCCCAAATTGTTCGAAATTGCGCTATATTGTTGCTATAGCTATGAAGCCTACTGGAAGCTAAAAACTCTACTAGATTTTACTTCATTGTTGCTATTGGGTGTAAGCCTGTTTAAAACTGTACAAGATTGCGCTGTATTTTTGTGATTGGATATAAGCCTACTGGTACACATACATTATACTAGATTGCACTTGTTTGCTGCTATTGGATGTAAACCTACTGGTGCCCCAAATTGTTCGAAATTGCGCTATATTGTTGCTATAGCTATGAAGCCTACTGGAAGCTAAAAACTCTACTAGATTTTACTTCATTGTTGCTATTGGGTGTAAGCCTGTTTAAAACTGTACAAGATTGCGCTGTATTGTTGTGATTGGATATAAGCCTACTGGTACACATAAATTATACTAGATTGCACTTGATTGCTGTTATCGGATGTAAACCTACTGGTGCCCCAAATTGTTCGAGATTGCGCTATATTGTTGCTATAGCTATGAAGCCTACTGGAAGCTAAAAAACTCTACTAGATTTTACTTCATTGTTGCTATTGGATGTAAGCCTGTTTAAAACTGTACAAGGTTGCGCTGTATTGTTGTGATTGGATATAAGCCTACTGGTACACATAAATTATACGAGATTGCACTTGATTGCTGCTATCGGATGTAAACCTACTGGTGCCTCAAATTGTTCGAGATTGCGCTATATTGTTGCTATAGCTTTGAAGCCTACTGGAAGCTAAAAACTATACTAGGTTTTACTTTATAGTTGCTATTGGATGTAAGCCTACTTAAAACTGTACAAGATTGCGCTGTATTGTTGTAATCGGATTTAAGCCTACTGGTGCCCCAAATTCTACGAGATTGCGCTATATTGTTGCTATTAGATATAAGCCTACTGGCATCTCAATTCTCAACAAAATTGCGCTATATCTTTTAAGATATAAGCCTACTGGTACCAGGAATTGTAATCATCATCACGACCCGTCAATGGCCACTGCTGAGCTGGATCTCCTCCTCAGAATGACGAGGGTATTAGGCCATAGTCCACCTCACTGGCCCAGTGCGAGTTGGCAGACTTCACACACCTTTGAGAACTTTTAGGGAACTCTCAGGAGTGCAGGTTTCCTCACGATGTTTTCCTTCACCGTTAAAGCAAGTGATATTTAAAACTTTGTTTAAAACATACATAACTCAGAGTCAGAGGTGTGTGCCCAGGATCGAACTCGGACCTCTCGAGTAAGACATGAAGTCTCAACCACTGGGCCATCACTGCTTAATTACTTCTTACTTCTGTAAGGTATTTTGTGTTGTGAGAGATAGATATAAATTTTTAAGGTTTATTATTATTGTGTTGCTATTGTAAATAAATGATTGGGGAGGAGGCAGCGACGTGTGTGGCAACACACAGATTGGTGTCATGTCATGTGAGAGGTAAAATGGCTAAAAAGATTAGAATAAAATTCTTGAAGAAATTAAAGTCTATAATTTGTGTCCTGATATTTAGACGTTATAGTTATATATAAAAGAAAGGGATTTAAGCGGATAGTTCTGTTTATTGTTGAACAAAGCTGATTCAAGTGTGAAGTTCTTACACTTCTTTAAAACACTGTGAGCTTGCGCTATGGGTTATTTCCATTATAGATAGAAACCTTACTGGTGCTAAAAACAATAATATATGTCTAATTATAAAATAATATGTCTTATTTAATCATGGATTTTCTACTAAAACTGGAAAAAGCCAGAGTAGCCCAGGTATTTGAAATGGAATATATTTTCTATTACATTTTGTATACTATAACACAGTTGTGTAACCCATTTAGATTTGCCAGTGACACGTCTTCAAGACACTACATCTTACTTAAGGGATCCTCACATCTCATGTAGGCTTAGGATTCTGCTTTGATCTTATCTTGATGTGACCGAAGTCCTATTATCTGATACACAGTCAGTTTGTCAAGATATTTTATTTGTAAGAAACCAAGAAACTGAATATCATTTCTTTTAACTTTATGAATTTAACATTAATATTTTTATTACATCACATTCTTTAATGTTATGGTGAGGGTAGTAAAAAAGAAATCTTCACTAGATTCTTCGCGAGTTAAAATAAAATATAAAGAAAATAAAATGGTAGCAACACTGTTGATAATTTTTGTATTGACGAGTAGATTTTTTTAAAATATCCACTGGTTTCACAATCCATGAGTTGATCCTTCTTCGTCAATTAATGTTGACCTTAATTTCAGTAGTTTTCGGGTAAAAGAGTAACAAACATAAACTCATACATCCACACATCCATACTTACAAACTTTCGTGTTATATAATATTAGTAGGATATCCTACGATTAGTTAGCTATTAGATGAAAAGATCTTGTAATCCTGCTCATGGGTCTCAAACCCTGGCTACTTCTTGTTTAATATCTTATATGTTAATAAATATTGTTATTATAAGTAGCTATTGTTAGGCAGATACTTTTTTAGTAAATGAACATCAATTGACATTATAAATGATCCCTTAATACTTCTCCTGGTTCGCAAATCTCAAGTAGTATTCGTTTGCGATATTAAGGTATATTAGCCTCCAGTAGATCGTTTGTAGACAATATATTTAATAATTTTGTGAGTTAGTTATACTAACTTTGCACCCCCATTTACCTCCTTAAGGGATGATTTTCTAATAATTATTTTATACGTATTTCATGACTTTCAATGAAGAACCTTCGTACTAAATTTCATTTGATAACTTCAAAACGGCAAAGTTTTCATACCAACGTTGCACCCCCGTTTAATCCCCTTAGGGGGTGAATTTTCAAAAATTCTTTCTTAATGCTCCCCTAAGTTATAAAAGGAATCCCTGTGCAAAATTTCAAGTTTCTAACCCTTATAGTTTAGGCCCTGCGTTGAAATGTCTGTCATTAAGTCAATCAGCTTCTCCTTTTTATATATAGACTAACGACACGCTTAGATACCATATTCACGTGTAATTTAGTTAGTATAAATCATAGAAAATACTTAAAAAAATTAATTTAAAAAAAACATTAAATAGACAATAATAGTACGCTCTTTAGACGACAACCGAGTCTTAAATCTATCGGAACAGAGGTTATATATAACCGCGAATAACGGTGTTGCTAACTTATTTCTATACAAAATATCCCGTCAATAAGACAATCATTTATAGCGTGAAATGAAGACAAATTAATTATACTGATATAATATATACAAATAATTCAAGTTGATCAATACGTTTTCTAAATAGCAAGTAAGTACATATAACACAAAAGCTCACCGCTAACCGCAGCTATCGGAGGTACTCTAACAAATTAGCTAATTAAAACACGCTTCTCTTCAGCACTTAGGTATCTAGCTAATATATTCTGCTGGTTAGGGTAATAGAGATAAATAATAGGATTGCTAACGAATAATATTTTTTTTACTTTTTGTAATAAATGTAAAGAAAAGTGAAATTCTATTATCTATATCTATACTAATATTATAAAGAAGTAAGATTTGTATTTTTGTATTTTTGTATGTAACGAATAAACATAAAAACTACTGGACCGATTTCAAAAATTCTTTCACCATTAGAAAGCTACATTATCCCTGAGTAACATAGGCTATATTTATTACAAGAAAAAATTAGAGATCCCCAGAAATTATCACTAAAACCAACACAAGGTGCAAAAAAATTAGCCATAACATATCTTTCATCGCATGCGCTGCGAAAAGTATTGATGATAGAACAAAAAAATGTTTTACAATATTATAGAACGTATCAATATCTACAAAAAACTCCGCGAGACCATATGTCCAACTATTGTAGTTAAGTCATTATAACTACTTTTTTACATTTAAAAAGTTGATAAAAATGCCTATCAAACCATGTTTTCCATAACTTTGTATTAATTCTTATCCCAATAAATTATTTCGTAATGAAGACTGTTTCAATACCTGTTAATTACTTTTTGAATTATTGAAATCGGACATTCCAGTCAAAAGATATTACGAATTAAAAATATCAAGATAAATAAAAAATAATCCCAGACGGGCCGCCGGCGCGGTGTGGCGTGCCTCGCAGCGCAGCGAGTAACGCGGCGATAGAGGGAGCGACAGAATGCGGGAGCCAAAATGTTAAAAAAAAATTATCCACCCGTGCGAAGCCGGGACGGGCCCCTAGTAAATTATAAACCAACAATTCGCCTCGGTTTTGCAAGGTTTCTTTACTACAATATGCATGAATTATACATATAAACCTTTCTCTTGAATCACTCTGTCTTTAAATGCAAACCTCATTAAAATCGGTTGTGTAGATCTAAGCAGACGGCGGAAAATGACTTTTTTTTTTTTTTTTAATAAGATTACTAGCAGTATGGATCACATACTACTAGTATTCCCGTTACCCCTCCTAGTAAGCTAATAAATAGCTTGTGTCAGGAGTGGGCCACGCCAGTAGTCCAATGTCCGGGATTTGAACCCACGACTTGTTGATCGTGAATCCAACGCCCGAACCACTGAGCTACTGACGCTTCAACTTTGTTTTATACTGTTATTTAGTTAGGTCGATCTGCTGCAAAACAACCGCAAAAGCCGAATCCAAATTAATGCAGTAGTTTCCTCGTAATACCCGTACAAACACGCGGGCGACCAAAAAAATTAACATTAATATTTTGTCTTAAATATCTTTTAGAGTAGAGTAACTGTTGCGGCTATTGTAAGAGCGAGAGGAAAGACTGTATTTTTAATTTTAATAAGGAGCTGTTTGCTGTAAAAAAGGGTACTCCTAAATATAATGCTGACCGCAGCATTTTTTCTTCACTCCCCCTCCCCACTCTATCTTCGAGGATGTAACGCATCGACAAAGAAAGGGTGTATCTCTTGTTTTGCCGATGTCCTTGGGCAATGGTGGCCACTTACCATTCCAGTTAAAACCAATTTAAACTTATAAGTTGTACTTCGTTATAATATTAGGAGATCTGTCTGTGGCATCGTAGCGCCCAAGATAATGTACCGATTGTGATGAAGTTTTATTTGTTTGAAGGGTAAATTAATCGAGATGGTCCTAAGCTATTATTTGTGAAGATCTGTTCAGACGTTTGAAGACTATCAGCTCATTGCTAACTTGAGAGCTGTCTCACAATATTAATATATAGACAATTATAACAATTTTTAACCATGGTAACACACAAACATTGCTTACAATGAGTACAGACGAAACGGTATTTCTCGATACCTTTCTTTCGATATCAAGTATCGTATAGAATCAAGTACATAGTTAATATCGATTCTATAAAATCTATGTCGTGTGGGTAACTGTATGTAGTCTATACTAATATTATAAAGAAGTAAGATTTGTATTTTTGTTTTTTTGTATTTTTGTATGTAACGAATAAACATAAAAACTACTGGACCGATTTCAAAAATTCTTTCACCGTTAGAAAGCTACATTATCCCTGAGTAACATAGGCTATATTTATTAAAAGAAAAAATTAAAGATCCTCAGGAAATCTCACTAAAACCAACCCAGGTGCAAAAAAATTAGCCATAAAATATCTTTCATCGCATGCGCTGCGAAAAGTATTGATGATAGAACAAAGAAATGTTCTACAATATTATAGAACGTATCAATATCTACAAAAAACTCCGCGAGACCATATGTCCAACTATTGTAGTTATGTCACTATAACTACTTTTTTACATTTTAAAAGTTGATAAAAATGCCAATCAAAATCAGACCATGTTTTCTATAACTTTGTATTAATTCTTATCCAAATAAATTATTTCGTATTCAAGACTGTT
Source organism: Limenitis camilla (assembly GCA_905147385.1). Taxonomy (NCBI): domain Eukaryota; kingdom Metazoa; phylum Arthropoda; class Insecta; order Lepidoptera; family Nymphalidae; genus Limenitis; species Limenitis camilla. The sequence goes on along the minus strand of LR990249.1, from coordinate 7,749,025 downwards.
TCAATACCTGTAAAATACTTTTTGAATTATTAAAATCGGACATTCCAGTCAAAAGATATTACGAAATAAAAATATCAAGATAAATAAAAAATAATCCCTGACGAGTCGCGGACGCGGTGTGGCGTGCCTCGCAGCGCAGCGAGTAACGCGGCGATAGAGGGAGCGACAGAATGCGGGAGCCAAAATGTTAAAAAAAATTATCCACCCGTGCGAAGCCGGGACGGGCCCCGTATCTAATAAAATAATTATCCTCAACGTATAGCAAACAAAATACTCCTAAAAAGAAAAAGCTTCCTTCATTTACAATATTAGGGAAATTAATTTTCTTCTCACTAACTCATTATTTAAGTTTCACGGCAAAGCATTATGCAGTCTAACGCTTGACGCTGTTCTATGAGAAACTTTGAATTTCACTGATCTAGGACTTAAGCTTTAACTTAAGCTATTATGCTGTAGTAATTTAGCTGCTAGTGTTATTTAAATTTAACTTAAAACCTCAATATGGCAAGTTAAACATTAACACAATATAACGAAGCGTAGATTACTACGTACTAACTACTTATTATAAAAAAAGTCTGTAACTCAAAAACTACTTAATGCATTTTCATGCGGTTTTTATCGATAAATAGAGCAATTCATGATTAAGGGTTAGGCGTTTAAACTATTAAGATTTTGTGTAAATTTTTATAATGTGACGATAATTGTTGAAAATGTCGGCTGCAGTCGCTCCTGCTGGGTGCTGCTGTCTAATCCCATTTTGATTTAACAAAACATTGTACGGTGGGATACATGTAGCCATAATATACTCTACTACCCACGCAAAGCCAGGTTGAATCGCTTGTATGTAGTAGTAAGAACAGTTTGATAAGCTGTTTGATATATTAAATATTAACCAAGTGAAGTGTAAATGTAAACAAGTCTTACCCTTATTGAAGTTCACGTGAGTCTTTGATATTATTGTTAATGGGTAAGTTAAATGTTAGTCAGTTAGGTCGAGCAGTGGAGGTGAGAGTTCATATTTAATACTTAAACCTGCTTTTGGGTCTTAACCTCTTACTTGTAATCCAGTTAATTTTAGATATAAAGATCTGATCAAAAGACGTATTTTAGATGATTACTTACTTATTATTAGCAACAATAGATAGACAAATATACAGACTAGATATATGTTAAGATATTTTAGTGTAAATGTTGCCCAATTTAATATAATTATCTATTTATTTCGGCGCCATACCTCACCACCTTTTTGGTGATTATGGTCATTAAAGTTACAGCCACAGGCAACTTTCAACACGTTAGCATTTGGGAATCTAAAATTTAGATTTTTATTCTTAGTTAGAATTAAAATTAAATTTTTCTACGCCCACTTTCATATTCTTCGAGCTTCTTTTAGAAAAAAAAATGTAAGAGATTTTATGGTAAAATTATGGTTTAGCGTAAAATCATTTAATATCCAAAATTAATAAATTTTAACAAAGTTCAATAAATCTGTTATTAAAAATAAAACATTAATTCTTCGTATTATTTATTCATGTAGGATTGGTAATGTTTTAGATAAAGTGTAGTTTCATAATAAGGTTTAGATTTTTCTTGCATTTTATCTGTATAATTTCCTTCTTGAACCTCAAAATTTTGTGCCCTGAGAAACGTAAGTCAATATAAAATCCAATAGAGTGCCGGCAAAATAAAATTCTCAGAACATTGGTTTAGTAAATAAACACCTTATTAAAAGCGAACGTATTTTGATTATAGTAGTGAGTATAAAAACAACCGTTAAATTAACTTGCCTGAGGATCTGACGCTCCAAGACTTTAATTTGCATCAAGTGCAGAACTGACGTAATTATAGGGTCTTCTGTGAACACGCTCGCTGCTGTCAATTCTATCTCATTCAATGAAATACTAGGGAACAAATAAATAAAATGTATCATTTTAACACTTATTTTTAATTTTATAAATTTATCTTGCAAAAGTATATTCTTGTGATAGAATAATTCTCGCAGAGAAAGATTCTTATAAAATTAGATTGTCATAAATATAACTTAAGAATTAACATGTTTTTGGCACTGTTTGTGATATACGGACAAAATTAAATCCTGTTGAATCAGTTTGATAAGGTACATTAGGTTTTAAAAGCTGTTTTGTAGAACTCTATAGAAAGCAAATGCTACTAATATTATAAACGAGAAATTTTGTAAGATGTATAGATGTATGTTTGTTATTCTTTCAGCCAAAAACTACTGAATGGATTTTGATAAAACTTTACAATAATATAGTTTACACATCAGAATAACACATAGGCTATAATTTATAATGATTTAGTGTGAATTATCCAAAATATAACGGGTGAAACCGCGGAGCGCAGTATTTCATAAGTACTTCTGTTCTATAGGAACTGAGAGTAACAATTTAAATGAATAAATCGTCGAATCGCTGGAATCAAAAATATTAGTAAATCTACCATCACATCCAGTAATCAATCATAATAACATCTCTCAAGTTTAATTTTGTCTGCGATTTCTTCTTGTCGCTGCCAACAAGAAGAAATATATTTTAAGCTCACGAGTATATTACAATATTATCCCAATAATTTTTATCCAATTACGTTATTAAAATTCTTTTCATATATGTCTTATAGCATAGCGAATGACCTAACAATAGGTTTGATATGGACGCTATAGGCGACAGATTGTAGGCTTTCATGCTTACGGGATTATCAATAGCTCGGCTGGAATTTTATTTGCTCATCGTTATTGGATCTATTGACCCTTGGAAAAGCTCGAAATTTTGTTTATTACCTTCATTGTTGTGTACATTTTGTCCCAACCTCACTACATTTCGGTTTGACCCCGAAGGCAGACTTTTTTTTATTTTGGTCCAAATATCTAACACACAATGACTTTCTGTACAAAAGATAAAGCTATTTATTGGTATAAGTTTTAATCTTATATCACAATGGATGGATTCCTCAACAAAAATAGATTTAAAAAATCGCAAAAATATATTCTTAAAAATAAATTCTCGCAATGTACATATATTAGAAATGTATCTGAGAAATGCTTAAACATAACAAAAATAAAATACACACACATGCCACACACACACACACACACACACAAACTGTGTGTTCGATTCACACACGATAGAAGTGAAACTTCAGTAAATCGACAAAAGAATGAGATGAATATATATATTAATATAAAATAGTATGTATATTTCTGTCTCATTCTCTCCTACACATTTTTGTATTTGTGTCTCTTACCTGTCGTTTTTTCCGTTGCATCCGGTTTGAAATCACAACGATTCTAAAGAAGATTCACTTCAAAAATAAAAAATCTTAAAATCAGAAATTTTTTTTGGTCATTCATACAAATAAATAAAATTGGAGTGTCTGTTTGTACTAAAATAACCGCTTTTTACTAAGTGCTGAGTATACACGGTATATGTACCAAATTACAATTACTTTACAATTTATGTCGGTCTGTCTGTTTGTTGCAGGTAATCTCTAAAACGGCTGGACCGATTTTGACAGGACTTTTACTGGCAAATAGCTGATGTAACAAGGAGTAACTTAGGCTATGTAACATCTCCCTACGATCCATAGGAGCGGAGCAACACGCGAACAAAGTCTCGCGGGTCGGCTAGTTTTAACTATTTCTTGGCTAATTTCTTATATTACTTCGTTCAATAAATATTTATAACTTAAAAGACGAACAGACAAAGTAATACTGTTGTATTTAGAGGGATAATAATGGTAAAATGTATTTAAAGTAATCGAAAGCACAAATTTAAAAGAACCAACAGAACTTGCAAATCAACTTGTTAGTGTTTATATTTATCTATACGTAATGGTATTACTTAACGAACTGTTTGCTTTCTGTCTGCGATCCTCAATTCTATAGCAAAGATATTTAACTATGTAAATAACTATTTGCTATACGTACCACGAACTGTTAGATTGGTTTATCGGTTTCTATAATAATTGTATCGATTGGATTTGCTTTAAAGTGAAGATAAAATTTATATCAATATTTTCTTAAATTTTATCAAAGGGCATTCACACCCACGTGTTTTGAATTTTTATCATTAACTAGCCGTCCCGTTCTCGCTGTTCACTGTTCTGTTCACTCACTTACACACACACTCACTCATTTATTCAATCTACCCGCAACTATCTCTCAACGTCAAGGCAGCGTTCGCTAGAAACGATTTCGTGCGATCATTTTTTCTCCGACTTGCCTTTTTTTTTTTTATAGAATAGGAAGGCAAACGAGCAGTCGGGTTACGTGGTGTTAAGTAATCACCGCTGCCCACGGACTCCTGCAACAATTGGGGAGTTACAGAAGCGTTGCCGGCCTTTAAGGTGGAGATATACGCGAGTTTTGAAGGTCCCCATGTCGTAGTGTTCTGGATATACCGCCGAAGGTAGATCATTCCATAAGTTGATTGTGCGTGGAATAAAAGTTCTAGAGAAACGCACTGTTGAGGAACGCCACGCATCCAGATGATGTGGATGATATTTTAGTCTATGACGTGCAGTGCGATGGTGGAATTCGGCGGCAGGGATCAAATGGAAAAGCTATTCGGAACACTCCCCGTGATATATGTGATAGAGGACGCTCAATGAAGATACGTATCTACGCAGTGCCAGGGGGTCCAGCCGTGAATGCAACACCGGGTCCTCGACTATCCGAGCAGCCCTTCTTTGAATGCGATCAAAGAGTTCAAGCTGATACTTAGGTGCACCAGCATATGCGGCCGAACCTGCGCTTTATATAGCGCCAGTCGGTGCTGGGGCGTGAAGTACTGTCTGGCTCGGCTGATCACACCAAGTTTTTTGGAGGCCAGCTTGGCCTTGCTTGCCAAATGATCGCGAAATTGACAGTCACTCGAAATATCGAGGCCCAATATTGCAATACTAGGCGAGGCTTTAAGGGGAGTGTTATCGAAGAAGGGAGATACGATGAATGGGGATTTTTTAGTGGTGAAGGCGACGGTTACTTTGCTTATCCGACTACGAAGAAAAATTCTTTTCATTATTTGGGTTTATATATTGTCTATGACAGTCACAAATCATGGAGCTTTCTATTGATAAAATAATTTTCAAAATCGGTTCAGTAGATTCAGAGATTATTTCCTAAAACCTCACAAACTTTACCTTTTTATAATATTAGTTTAGATTGCTAAAGGATGTAACCTTCTACCATTATGTAATTCCCTTTATGTCCCTAACTACGAGTATATGTTCTTTCATAGGAGTAATATTCTTATGTATTATTATTATTATTTCTTGCTTTATTTTCTAAAACATCCTAAACAATTAATGTAACTAAATTCTCGGTATTATTTTTAAGGCTGGTAACAGTTAATTTAAAGCTATGTTTATAAAATATATATCAAAAACTACGATTCATATAAAACTGGTGAAAATAGGACACATGCATTTTAAAACGCATAATCTGCGACAGCCAATCAGCTTTCAGGATTAGTTTAGCTTTGCAACCCATATTGCTGAAAGTCAAATTCTGAAAAGCTTTTAGAACATATAAAATAGTCTAGTTTTTTCAAAATATACAACAAAATTATTCTAGTAGTTAAGTCTGCAAGAAAAAATTCTTGAGGAATTGGAGGAACTGCAAGAAAAAATTCTTGAAAGAATCCTTGCAGACTTAGAGAATTTAATTATTAATTAATAAAATAAAAATAATAATTGATAAAAAATAATTTTAGTATTAATTTATAAAGACTCGGTTTTTATTGACTTGTTTCAAACACGTAGCCATATACTGTCTGGGGATTGTGATCCAGATGAAGGTCTAAATAGCTGGAACTAGCTACCTAATATCTAAGTTACTATTAAAAGCAACTAATCACACGATCCCTAATAAAAGTTACTTGATTATATCACACCTTAAAATTACTCATCAAACTGTCAATAATCTATCGCGACTCTTAACGGTGTTGCAAACATTAGTTATTATTTTATTAAAATTGGAGTCAAATAAGTTAAGTATGTCGCTAAAAAGGAATATAACTGCATTGCGTTGTAATTACAAGAAAAAAACCACTGAAACGATGCCAAAAATCGTTGCACTGATCACATGTGCTTGGCTCTCCCACTGCATATTTGAATATTGAACTATACTCTTATTTTGCCTTCTCATTCGGAATGCGTTCACATAGAGACGCTATTTCTTCATCATTCATTATCATTTTAACCCATTAACCTTCCTCCCTTCTTGAGCCGGGTCTCCTTTTCAGAATTTCCTTGTCTTGGTTAGTCATTAAATAAATAATTTCAATAAATCTCCCGAATATCTGCTCCAATCCCCTAACGTTTCTTTTCTATAGTGGTCACAAAGGCAGAACTAATATTCAAAAACCATGTACTTAGAAATTTTTCCCGACTGTAAGCTTTAGGACATCGGTTTTGAGGGGTTTAAGGGACACTTTAAACAAATAAAATAAAAATCGATTTTTCGAAAATTCTACTCCTAATTTTTAAAACACACAACTCATATTTGAATATTGAACTATACTCTTATTCTGCCTTCTCATTGGGAATGCGTTCACATAGAAATGCTATTCCTTCATCATCAACCCATTAAACTTTCTCCCTTCCTAAGCCGGAACTCCTTCTCAGAATAAAATAAAGGTTGGCATACATCATACAGATAGAAAACATTAAGAAAACTAAATATTGAATTGAATCAGGCGTTACTTTGCGGAAATTCATGGTTTAAAAGGAATAAAAATGTTACCTTGCTATAAACCGCGGCAATCTGAACTACCAAACTCGTATGGTACAACCTAGAAGAGCACCCTGTCCACACAAAAGTGAGACGCGCGAACCCGAACTAAGACACACCACACAAGTAGGTAGCTTGACGATCTAACAACCACACTCGTACGGCACAATCCGGAAGAGCACACCGTTGACAGAAAAGTGTAACGCGCGAACCCGAACCAGTACACACCACACAAGTAGATCGCGATCGACAAGCGACGTACGTTTCGCTCCGTAACCGAAGCATCTTCAGGACGTGTTGACTCTACAAGCGTCACTTGCTAAGTGACAATTTTGTTCAAAAAACAGCCTTTTATACCTTAGCAAAATTTTGCTAAACATCTCTTAGATAGCGGCCACAATATGGGCCATTCTCACAAAATACTACATATTTGCGATAAAGGTTTTAAACTTAATTTGTTAGAGCAATTAGAAATAATTAAAAATACCAATCAAACATTTGAGCTGCTGAACGAACAAATAAACGTGTCTAAATCCACTCTACTCGATATCTTTAGTTGTAAGAACAAAACACGAGTAACGAGTTAAGTATCGAGTATCGAGTATTGCGTCTCGAATATCGAGTATTGAGTTAAGGTATAAAAGGCTGTTTTTTGAACAAAATTGTCACTTAGCAAGTGACGCTTGTAGAGTCAACACGTCCTGAAGATGCTTCGGTTACGGAGCGAAACGTACGTCGATTGTCGATCGCGATCTACTTGTGTGGTGTGTCTTGGTTCGGGTTCGCGCGTCTCACTTTTGTGTGGACAGGGTGCTCTTCTAGGTTGTACCATACGAGTTTGGTAGTTCAGATTGCCGCGGTTTATAGCAAGGTAACATTTTTATTCCTTTTAAATTAAGAAAACTCTCTAGAGTGCAGATTTCCTCACGATGTTTTTCTTCATGGTTAAAGCAAGTGTCACAAAGGCAGAACTAATATTCAAAAACCATATACTTAAAATTTTTTCCGGACTGTAACCTTTTAGCACATCATTTTTGAGGTCTCAAGGGACAAATTAAACAAATAAAATAAAAATCGATTTTTCGAAAATTCCCTTAAAACACAAATAACTCAGAAAAGTCGTCGGACCTTCCGAGTAAGACACATTAGTCTTACGTCTTACGCTATAAATAAGCATGATATTATATTATTTAATTACAAACAAAATTGATGACTATTAGGTTGTATAAATTCCCTAAAATGGGCCCTAAAATTGTTATCATATCTCAAAGATTCCTAAGATACATTAATCGTATAATTGGTACGTATCATCCATAGTATTTGTTTAGCAACTAAATTAACAAATTTTAAATATAGCGATAATTTTTCATTGAGGCAACGGCCGTTGACATACCGTCACCGTACGCGAAATTCGATGTATTTGTTTATCAATAGGTAATGTTTGATGTATAAATATTTTTTTCTTTGTAAAAGTATTTTCATAGATGAACAAACCATTTCTTTGAAATATTTTCTGTTTGAGTTCATTTATTATGTTATCTAGACTGCAGTCGTCTACAGAAAACTATTCTCGGAATAAAATAGAGTGAATTATACGAATATTCGTATTGTAATCGTGATAGCATTTTATCATATCGACCTATAATAATATAGACGTCGAGTCTTAATACAAATGTTATGACTAATCCATCCGCCTGAACTTCGTTGAGATAACTAACATAACTACACATGTGTGTGTTTATATAAATATAGCACCTCTCGCTTCGCTCAGGTTTATTCAAACTAATCACTCACTCACATATTTATTCGTACTCTACCATTTCGTTCGACTTACTTTATTAATCCGACTACCCTGAAAAAGTCTTTTTATTTTACAAGTTATATATGTCGGGTATTATAATGATGAGAAGGAAGAAGGAAGGAGGTGAGAGGAATATTAGAAAACACTAAAAGGGGGGATGATATTGAATGGACTATTGGGTAAACGCAATGTAGATACTTCTACTGAACCGATAAATAATCAATTATGATCTCTAACAATTACGAGAGAAACCTAACCAGTGCCTTGACCGTGTAAGCTTAAGGATATCCTTTAAGGAAATCACGACACTCACCTCCACTACTCAGGCTCTCTGTTTAAACCAAAGGTTTAACTCACACAAACCTAACCTAACACAAGATGTTCTCACGTGATCTTAATCGGATAGCACTGCTAGCACTAACACTAAACTGCACTTAACACTTTCACTGACACTATCTACAGACTACTTCATTCCTTGAGTGACTGCGCAAGAGTAAGACCACAGTCAAAATAAATAATAAATCTATCTATAAAAGATAAACATGTAATATTGTTTACTATTTAGATTTTGATCTGTTTTATTCAATTCAATCTTCTATATATATAGTATAAAAGGAGAAGCTGACTGACTGATTGACTGACATATCAACGCAGGGCCTAATCTATAAGGGTTAGAAACTTGAAATTTTGCACAGGAGTTCCTTTTATAACGTAGGGGAACACTAAGAAAGGATTTTTAAAAATTCACCCCCTAAGGGGGTAAAACGGGGGTGCAATTATTTTTTACAGTTAGTATGAAACTTTGCCGTTTTTTAGTTATTCCGATAAATTTCAGTATAAAGGTTCTTTATTGGAAGTCATGAAACAGGAGTGAAATATTTATTCGAAAGTAATCCCTTAAGGGACTTAAAGGGAGGTCTATATGTCTACAGACGATCTCCTGAACGCTAATTATCCTAATATCGCAAACCAACGGGTAAAAGCTAGTTATAAATAAAATAATACGTTTCTTGTTTCTAAAATATGATTCTTCCGTATTATTGATCTTAAAATATAAATATGACCTAGGTACCTAGCGAATGGTGATATAGTGACTTAGCACATAACGACATAGCTACCTAGCGAATAGTGATATAGTGACTTAGCACATAACGACATAGCTACCTAGCGAATAGTGATATAGTGACTTAGCACATAACGACATAGCTACCTAGCGAATAGTGATATAGTGACTTAGCACATAACGACATAGCTACCTAGCGACCTAGCTACCTAGTGAACTAGCTACCTAGCGACCTAGCTACCTAGTGACCTAGCTACCTAGCTACCTAGCTACCTAATGACCTAGCTACCTAGTGACCTAGCTACCTAGCGACTTATCTACCTAGGGACCTAGCTACCTAGCGAATAGTGATATAGTGACTTAGCACATAACGACATAGCTACCTAGCTACCTAGCGACCTAGCTACCTAGTGACCTAGCTACCTAGCGACCTAGCTACCTAGTGACCTAGCTACCTAGCTACCTAATGACCTAGCTACCTAGTGACCTAGCTACCTAGCGACTTATCTACCTAGGGACCTAGCTACCTAGCGAATAGTGATATAGTGACTTAGCACATAACGACATAGCTACCTAGTGACCTAGCTACCTAGCGACCTAGCTACCTAGTGACCTAGCTACCTAGCGACCTAGCTACCTAGTGACCTAGCTACCTAGCGACCTAGCTACCTAGTGACCTAGCTACCTAGCGACTTATCTACCTAGGGACCTAGCTACCTAGTGAATAGTGATATAGTGACTTAGCATATAACGACATAGCAACCTAGCTACCTAGCTACCTAGTGACCTAGCTACCTAGCGACCTAGCTACCTAGTGACCTAGCTACCTAGCGACCTAGCTACCTAGTGACCTAGCTACCTAGCGACTTATCTACCTAGGGACCTAGCTACCTAGTGAATAGTGATATAGTGACTTAGCATATAACGACATAGCAACCTAGCTACCTAGCTACCTAGTGACCTAGCTACCTAGCGACCTAGCTACCTAGTGACCTAGCTACCTAGCGACCTAGCGACCTAGCTACCTAGTGACCTAGCTACCTAGCGACTTATCTACCTAGGGACCTAGCTACCTAGCGAATAGTGATATAGTGACTTAGCACATAACGACATAGTTACCTAGCGACCTATATACCTAGTGACCTATCTACCTAGGGACCTAGCTACCTAGCGAATAGTGATATAGTGACTTAGCATATAACGAGATAGCTACCTAGCTACCTAGCGAGCTATCTACCTAGTGACCTAGGTATCTAGCGAATAGTGATATAGTGACTTAGCAAATAACGACATAGCTACCTAATGACCTAGCTACCTAGTGACCTAGCTACCTAGCTACCTAGCGACCTAGCTACCTAGCGACCTATCTACCTAGGGACCTATCTACCTAGCGAATAGTGATATAGTGACTTAGCATATAACGACATAGCTACCTAGCGACCTATCTACCTAGGGACCTAGCTACCTAGCGAATAGTGATATAGTGACTTAGCATATAACGACATAGCTCCCTAGCGACCTAGCTACCTAGTGACCTAGCTACTTAGCGACCTAGCTACCTAGTGATCTATCTACCTAGCCACCTAGCGAATAGCGATATAGTGACCTAGCATATAACGACATATCTACCTAGTAACCTATCTACCTAGTGACCTAGCTACCTAGCGAATAGTGATATAGTGACTTAGCACATAACGACATAGCTACCTAGCGACCTAGCTACCTAGTGACCTAGCTACCTAGCGACCTAGCTACCTAGTGACCTAGCTACCTAGCGACTTATCTACCTAGGGACCTAGCTACCTAGCGAATAGTGATATAGTGACTTAGCACATAGCGACATAGCTACCTAGCGACCCAGCTACCTAGTGACCTAGCTACCTAGCGACCTAGCTACCTAGTGACCTAGCTACCTAGCTACCTAGCGAATAGTGATATAGTGACTTAGCACATAACGACATAGTTACCTAGCGACCTATATACCTAGTGACCTATCTACCTAGGGACCTAGCTACCTAGCGAATAGTGATATAGTGACTTAGCATATAACGAGATAGCTACCTAGCTACCTAGCGAGCTATCTACCTAGTGACCTAGGTATCTAGCGAATAGTGATATAGTGACTTAGCATATAACGAGATAGCTACCTAGCTACCTAGCGAGCTATCTACCTAGTGACCTAGGTATCTAGCGAATAGTGATATAGTGACTTAGCAAATAACGACATAGCTACCTAATGACCTAGCTACCTAGTGACCTAGCTACCTAGCTACCTAGCGACCTAGCTACCTAGCGACCTATCTACCTAGGGACCTATCTACCTAGCGAATAGTGATATAGTGACTTAGCATATAACGACATAGCTACCTAGCGACCTATCTACCTAGGGACCTAGCTACCTAGCGAATAGTGATATAGTGACTTAGCATATAACGACATAGCTACCTAGCGACCTAGCTACCTAGTGACCTAGCTACTTAGCGACCTAGCTACCTAGTGATCTATCTACCTAGCCACCTAGCGAATAGCGATATAGTGACCTAGCATATAACGACATATCTACCTAGTAACCTATCTACCTAGTGACCTAGCTACCTAGCGAATAGTGATAAAGTGACTTAGCACATAACGACATAGCTACCTAGCGACCTATCTACCTAGGGACCTAGCTACCTAGCGAAGAGTGATATAATGACTTAGCACATAACGCCATAGCTACCTAGCTACCTTGTGACCTAGCTACTTAGCGACCTATCTACCTAGTGACCTAGCTACTTAGCGACCTAGCTACCTAGTGACCTAGGTACCGAGCGAATAGTGATAGAGTGATTTAGCACATAACGACATAGCTACCTAGCTACCTAGCGAATAGTGATATAGTGACCTTGCACATATCGACATAGCTACCTAGCTACTTAGCGACCTATCTACCTAGCGACCTAGCTACCTAGTGACCTAGCTACCTAGCTACCTAGCGAATAGTGATATAGTGACTTAGCACATAACGACATAGTTACCTAGCGACCTATATACCTAGTGACCTATCTACCTAGGGACCTAGCTACCTAGCGAATAGTGATATAGTGACTTAGCATATAACGAGATAGCTACCTAGCTACCTAGCGAGCTATCTACCTAGTGACCTAGGTATCTAGCGAATAGTGATATAGTGACTTAGCATATAACGAGATAGCTACCTAGCTACCTAGCGAGCTATCTACCTAGTGACCTAGGTATCTAGCGAATAGTGATATAGTGACTTAGCAAATAACGACATAGCTACCTTATGACCTAGCTACCTAGTGACCTAGCTACCTAGCTACCTAGCGACCTAGCTACCTAGCGACCTATCTACCTAGGGACCTAGCTACCTAGCGAATAGTGATATAGTGACTTAGCATATAACGACATAGCTACCTAGCGACCTAGCTACCTAGTGACCTAGCTACTTAGCGACCTAGCTACCTAGTGATCTATCTACCTAGCCACCTAGCGAATAGCGATATAGTGACCTAGCATATAACGACATATCTACCTAGTAACCTATCTACCTAGTGACCTAGCTACCTAGCGAATAGTGATAAAGTGACTTAGCACATAACGACATAGCTACCTAGCGACCTATCTACCTAGGGACCTAGCTACCTAGCGAAGAGTGATATAATGACTTAGCACATAACGCCATAGCTACCTAGCTACCTTGTGACCTAGCTACTTAGCGACCTATCTACCTAGTGACCTAGCTACTTAGCGACCTAGGTACCGAGCGAATAGTGATAGAGTGATTTAGCACATAACGACATAGCTACCTAGCTACCTAGCGAATAGTGATATAGTGACCTTGCACATATCGACATAGCTACCTAGCTACTTAGCGACCTATCTACCTAGTGACCTAGCTACTTAGCGACCTAGCCACCTTGTGACCTAGCTACTTAGCGACCTATCTACCTAGTGACCTAGGTACCAAGCGAATAGTGATAGAGTGATTTAGCACATAACGACATAGCTACCTAGCTACTTAGCGACCTAGCTACCTAACGAATTATCCACCTGCCGACATAGTTTTATGACGATAAGGGATAAAAGTTTGTAAGGGAGTATATATCCCAACTTAATATTATAAACTATAACGCATTCACGCTTAAACTACTGAGCCGATTATTAGTTGGGATTGTAAAATATCTAATAGTCACAAAGATGTTGTAGGTTTGTTCTAGTTTCCGTAACTAGGAAAAGTATTTTACTACATTTTATTCTCTATTGTGTCTCATAGAGAATAAAATATTCATAATAGATTATAGACGTAGACGTAGACGTAGACGAATTCAATAAATCTATAAACCTTTGTGAAAGTAAACTACTTCAATCCAATTTTCCGCAGACAATCAAGTGGGTAGATTTGCATCTCCTTTGTGCTGCTCCTATTTTCGGAAGTTCTCAATTGATTCGTAATAAATTCTCGCCTACACTGTTTGACCACGTAACCTACTTAACCTCTAAATCTACAATAAGGGTAACAAGTAAGATTATTTCACACAATATTTAGATAGTGAATATTTACGCTATGAAATTACTAGTCAGACTGCCACCGGCTAAAGAACATAAATTGTCAACGTATAAAGGGGTAATCTTACAATGCATCAATAGAAATCAACAGTGTTGCTGTCAATGAAAATAAAAATTGATTGGATTTTACGCTTTTTCAAAAAATTGCGATATCTCGAAAAACAAAATGGCGTCTCACAATTTATATGATCGATGACGTAAACCATAGATAGTAAATTATCTCCTTTTATTTCTAATTTTTGATTCACTAGCAGTTAATAACTTAAAATGTTTGTATTATAATGATTGGTTAGCTCGGTGATGCTAAATCCAATATGGCGGACGGTACAAGATGGCGGACTAGTTATTTTTAAACTGAATTATGTTATTTAATTATGAATTATGTATTCTCAGACACTTTTTAATTATATTTGTATGTAGACCTGTCGTCCATATTATATATTTAAAATAATATTTATTGTCATAGCATTAATTGCGAGCCTCATACACTGCTCGAGGTCTCTGTGGGACAATAACGACCAATCCGTTTTATTGGTGGTGTGTGGCATAAATTACATAGTTTGGGCTATTTGGGGTTGCCATATACTATATTTGTTTGTTAAAAGAATTTCAATATATATACAAAATACGAGTATATTAATAACCACACATTTTCTATTTGTTTTAGACGAGTTCTCTGGTGTATATTTGAAGTTGCACTATAGTATCTGACAGCACAGCAGTGCACCAGCCAAGTCGATCAAAGCGAACAAACAAAGCGAAGGTAGAATCGTCTTTCTGGATAGAAGCCTTAATTGTCTGTAATCAGTAAATTAACGAATTTCTCAACTAGTTTAGCTAATAAAAAAAGGACACTCAAATATCCCGAATTTTTTAATTCTGTTTTCAATCTATATAATACTAGCTAACTCATCCTCGCTTCGCTTAGGTGATTAAACTAGAGGTAAAAGATTTGTCAAAATCGTTCTAGCATTTTTTATTGATTAAACCTTACCTGAACTCCCACAAATAATTCAAAACCAATGTTAGCCAAATAAGTTTATATTATCACAATAACACTAGAAAAAAGCAGTGACTTGATTTAGCATGAGTGTCTTATGCTTACGACTTAATATATAACTAGTTTACCAGCCCTGGCTTCGCACTGCAATTTTGCATATATTAGATTTATAAAAAAAAATTTAGTTTTTTAAATATTGTCACCTAATAAAAATGTTCAGTCGCTTACGACTTCAAACATATTTTATTATTATCCCGCAGGAACTAATTTTTCCGGGATATAAAGTAGTCTATTTGTTAATCCAGGTTATAACGTATCTGTGTACCAAATTTCATTGAAATTGGTTTTGCTGTTTTTGTGTGATTGAGTAACAAATATCTAAACACAAACGTTCACATATATGTACATATAATATTCAGTGAGTTAATAAGATAAGATAAAAGTATTGTTTTTTTTAAATTATTTTTTTGGGGAAATTAATTTTAACCAAATAGTGTGAGGAGTTTGAGAAGGTAGTCACTAAAAAATAAAAATATTTAAGTCTATTGTTACTTTACTTTTAGTTTATATTAATACGTAAAACTGATATTAGTTTTTCTTTAAATGTGTTTACACCTAAAACGACTGGCATTTTTTACATTTTATGTTGCTTTTGGATATATATGTCAGAGAATAATAAAGAATTATCGAATAATCGAATCGTCATCAGAGTAGGGGAGTAGTCACTTCCATCGTTTTGACAGTCTCGACCCTTTATATACCAGCGACAGTCTGACAGAAGTCTTAGTAATGCGCGGTCTCTCAAGGAGTGAACTAGTTTCTGAATAGTGTCAGTGCTTGGAGTGCTGTCCGATTAAGGTCACGTCTTGTGTAAGGTTAGGTTTATGTTAGCCTATCCTTAGGCTTACAGTGATTCCCTTATTATGCGCCAACATATATGTTAATGTATATTGACAATATTGGAAAGTAATTAAGAGGGGATGTCGATTGTCGACAGAACGAGCATTCGATATAAGAGAATAATCGTAATTGATGATCCTGCATTAATTCAACATTAACGTTCATACGCAATGACTTGTGTTTTTATTGTATAATAAATTATATGCTTCATTTAATATTTTCATTCCGGCTTTTCACGGGAGTACCTACTTAGATTTTTAAAAAAACAATTATTTTTCAATATATTGCATCAAAAAAAATATTCTGACGTTCAATAAAAATTTTATACCTATCCTGTGGGAGCTATGAATTTTTCCTGGACAAAAAATAGCCTATATTTTAATACTAAGGTTATAAAGAATATGTGTGAGAAATTTCATTGAAAACCGTTTAGCCGTTTTGAAGTGATTGAGTATCAAACATACAAACTATTTTATAATATAAGAAAGATTTACATCGATTCTCATCGACATTCTATGTCTGCTTAATCGAATCAAATAAAAGTTATTTTTAACCAAACATTTACCATTTATTAAATAAACCTTCTTCTTGAATCACTCTATCTATTGATGAAAACCGTATTAAAATACCATTGCGTAGTTTAATAGATCTAAGCATACAGACAGGGAGAACTGGCTTTGCTTTATGTAAAGATGCGAATATGATCTAACTTACATATTGAGATACTTGATATAATCTTGTACAGAGATATGTAGATTTTTTTAACGCTAGGTAAGATGCAAACGAGAGATGGTCCACCTGATGGTAAGTGGCCACCATAGCCCATGAACATCGGCAAAACAAGAAATATCCTTTTGTTTTGTCGATTGAGAGCGGGGAGGGCGAGTGAAGAAAAAAATGCTGCGGTTTTAGCGGACCCTGAGCAAGAGCCCAGAGTCCACTGGATCCGGAGCATTTTTTCTGGGATGGGAGAGGGAAGGGGTAAGTCTGGCCCACATGCGGCTCGACTGGAACGCATCTATGACACTTGGCATAGATGCGTTCCAGTCGAGCCGCATCTCATTCGCATGCTGGTTCCCCTACCACCAAGGGGGTGCTGGGTTACTCGGCTCTTAGGAGATGCTCACGCAGCGACAGAGAGAAATGATTTTTTTTAATCTGCTTTCGAAAAAATGACTACATATATGATAAGTATATAAAAAAAAATTAAAAACAATTTATTGAATAACGCTCAAATTTTGACAGAATTACTTTTATCGAACGATCCTAAAGTATGGAGAACCTTCACAAAAAGTATGGAGAAAATCTCTGGTATATTTTCGGGGTATCCACGGACTCGAGCAGAGGTATCAGGTTATGTGGGGTTTTTACGTACTAAAATCAAAGGTAAGTGAGCGATGTCTTGGACATTTATGAGACGAGATGAAAAACATGGTGTAAGAAAGGCATTAGTAATATCGAATCGGATGGACAGAGAAAAGACGTCCGGTTAACACGTAGAAAACCGTGTCCGTGAAAAACTTGGTGCCTAAAATAGAGAAGAGCTGAACCGTAATAAAGGGAAAAGGCAAGAAAGAAGAAGAGAAAAGCACGAAAGGTAAGGAAAGAACAGAATATTTAAATACTTCATAGGAAATTCGATTAGACTCTCATGATATCTGTGGTAGTATCTATATCGAGCAAAACTGGTATAAAATAATGATGTTCAGTTTATGATCTGGCAACATCGGATCAGTGACTTGTTTATTGTACTTAGACTCTATGTATATTGTTGGTTATTAAAACATCATGCCATCATGATTATAAACATAAAAGCATAAATTCTTAGATTTTTATTATACATATTTTGTAATAATATTTTTTACGTTGTCACATCTACCGCTAAACCAATTTTAATTAATTGTGATATAGATGTTCTCATTATCTGGTAAAATTTACTATTTGATTGAATGACTAGCGCGTTTATTGAATGACAACATTTAATTGAATGACTAGGCCGAACGTTGATTGAACAAGCGTCACTCAACGTCCAACTAGTTAGCGGGTTGTAACATAAGCCTTTGAACAGAGTGGACGTAAAATCAGTCAGGTGATTGAAATTTAGATCATTTTTTTCCCACTGCGGCGCTAGTAGTCACTAAAACAAATATGGCGTCAAACAGCTCTCATTGATAGCACTGTGTTGATATTTATGATAAATTGTGGAAAACAGTATACTTTCGGAGATTTAGAGGTTTAAAAATAAATTATTAAATGGCTTTACTAGTCTCTGAATTTGTAAAAATAGTCAGTATTGCCTATGTTAAGACATAAAATACAATATAAAATCTTAATAAGGTGTGTCATGTCATGTCATGTCTTCATTTTTGTTATCTAAAGTAAGTTACCTTTTAAGTTGCGAACTTATGGTCACCCTAACCAAACATTACAAAGTCGGCTATATCCCATTAAACGACGTACGTTCAGTTAAGACGTTGAACGTTACATTAAACAACTTGACGAGTTGTCCTTTAGTCATTCAATTGAATGTTGTCATTCAATGAACGCCCTAGTCATTCAATCAAATAAGAGTTCAACCAGATGACTACGACATAAACACAGATTGAACCTTGTAGAAGGGTACAGAATTTTTTAGAAATAATACTGGGTACTTAAGCTGTCTAGTAATTCTACAAACAAAGACAAAGTGACTGATAACTAAAAAAAATATCATTGAGAATGTCTTAAAGAATTATGAAATTCAAAATATTACGTATTAGAAGCAAACTCATCTTATTCACGATAATATGAACGATATTTGGCGAGTGTTCGGGATAGTTCCTTTTGAACCCTTTTACAATCGAATAACCAACCGCTATAGCTAGCAGAGAAAAGAGGCATATTTTAGTACACCTTAAACTTCATCTCATTACATAAGGCCAATAAGGAGTACGTCAATCTCAAAATCAAAAAGATTAAATATTGTGATATGCCCACAATGTGTTTTGTATCTTACATTATTAGATTTCAAAGTAACTTTTTCTAATGAATTATGTCTTGAAGCAGATCTTTATGTAATGTATACCATTCAATGTTTTATTTATTCCATTACGTTTTTCTTGCTAGGAATTCTCATTTTACATATAAGTTTTCCCACATCATGATAAGATAAAAAAACAATTTATATTAATCGACTAACAAGTATAGAATAGAAATAATAAGTTATACTGTGTAGAAGTTATTGAAATAGTTAGTGTTAGTCTTTAGTATAGCTACCGGCACGTAAGTATAGGATTGACATTGAATGCGCAGAAGTCACTATTACGTTTCAATTCCCGCGCGTCTGCTATTTGTCACAATAGTAAACGTCACGGATGTAACTGCCAATACAGGCAGCACGCTCACAATGCGCAACTTTCCCCCACTATTTTTTCTCAGACCTAAAGTTATCTGTCGGCTACTATAACAATAATTACATTTTATTATTAAAAGAAAACATCCGCTGTATCTGTACAATCGGCTTCACTGGCTTAGGGACAACGTCGCCTACGGTACACGCGCCGTGCATGTACCAGATCCATAACACCAACTTTGAAGGTAGTTTCAGATTCTCCGCAACCCGGTGTTGGAATGATCTGCCTCCGCCTATTCGTAGTCTCAAAACTATACATAGTTTCAGAGTTACTTTGAAGAAGTACTTACTAGATTTACAGAGGCAGATGCAATAGGAGAATAATATTAATTAATTTTATTTTATTATTTAATAATCATTATACAGCAATACACACAAACTAAATAACATGTAATTATACAAGACACAACACAACATAATATATAATACACATAATATAATAGTACACAGATAAGCTGCTGCTGTCAACATGTGTCGGAAGGGGGCCACTGAAAACCAGCCGAGACTATTCCGTCTCTTCAGTGCTGACCTCCTGTTCTATTAATGTTTTTTAGTTATTAAGGCTTTTATGTTGTTACTTTTGTATTTATTTTCTCTCAATTTTAATTTTATATCTCGGGTTTTTTGGTGGTGGCAATTTAATGGAATAAAAAATATTTTCTTTCTTTCTATTTTTATGTTATTACAAATTCCCGTTACCCGTGATGGTGGTCTGTCATCTGTTCCCTGACTGGCTTGCTACCACCAGCATGCGAATCCGATCGCCAAGTGTCTCTGACGCGTTCCGGCCGAGCCACATGTGGGCCAGATCTATCCCTCCCTCTTCCATCCCATTACTGCTGCGGTTTCAATGAACAGCAAGTTCTTGCTCAGGGTCCATTGAAACCGCAGCATGCTTCTCTTCGCTCCCCCTTGTCTAGTGACAAAAACAAGAGATACCCTCTAGTATTGTCGATGTCCATGGGCGATGGTAGCCACTTTTCATCAGGTGGACCGTCGGGTCGTTTGTCCTTTATCTAACATTAAAAAAAAATTCAAAGGATGTCACACAGTAGGTTTATTTTTATTGAATTTAAAAATTTTAAAAAAGCATACTTAATATTTAGAATCACCTTGTAGGATGATGGCGATTTAATAATCATTACAATACTGTACAAAAATAAGTATAACTATGCATTCTAGATAAGACGCCTGGCGGTGTCTGAGCCAACTACGGGATTTTGTAACGAATTATAATATCAATGGGGCGAAGTTAGCATGGGTGGAGTATCGCTAAAGCCGAGTTAGCCATCCCCATAGCCTTGCCGCATATATACATAGATTGGTGTATTGGGCGGTGTGTTCAACAATACCGGTACCAGCTAGTCCAGTGTGGCCACGTATCCTTCGTGCCCCCTGGAAACACCCGTGCTTCAGCACGTTCACCATCCTAGGAAACTCACAGGTGCCTAAAAACCTGTGTAGTAAAACCCGGATTAAAACGGAGCGAGACACAGCGCTCGAAGATGGCAGCCCCACCATGAATCTAGGGTGTAGGCACTCTCCCCTGATATCAACATGATTGTGAAAGGAAAGGAATATTTTGCAGAGCGGATTTTAAAAAACGTGATCAGCGCGATAATAAGCAGTACTGTACTAAACTACATTTCTAGCTATGATATATTCTTAAACATCCTCGTTTCAGCAATAGGACGTGCACTGCTGGACATAATCCTCCCCCTGCCTGCCACCTACATCCAGCGGCCCTGACCAGTTCGTCTGTCCATCTTGGGGGAGGCCTTCCAACGCTTCGACGTCTTGTCCGTAGTCGCCACTCGAGAACCTTTCTGCCCCAACGGTCATCGGTTTTACGGGCTATGTGGTCGCCACTCGAGAACCTTTCTGCCCCAACGGCCATCAGTTCAACGGGCTATGTGGTCGCCACTCGAGAACCTTTCTGCCCCAACGGCCATCGGTTCTACGGGCTATGTGGTCGCCACTCGAGAACCTTTCTGCCCCAACGGCCATCGGTCCTACGGGCTATGTGGTCGCCACTCGAGAACCTTTCTGTCCCAACAGCCATCGGTTCTACGGGCTATGTGGTCGCCACTCGAGAACCTTTCTGCCCCAACGGCCATCGGTTCTACGGGCTATGTGGTCGCCACTCGAGAACCTTTCTGTCCCAACAGCCATCGGTTCTACGGGCTATGTGGTGGCCACTCGAGAACCTATCTGCCCCAACAGCCATCGGTTCTACGGGCTATGTGGTCGCCACTCGAGAACCATTCTGCCCCAACGGCCATCGGTTCTACGGGCTATGTGGTCGCCACTCGAGAACCTTTCTGCCCCAACGGCCATTGGCTCTACGGCTTCATCTGTGCCCAGCCCACTTCAACTTACTAATCCGCTGGGCTATGTATGTGACTTTCGTTCTTCTACGGATCTCCTCATTTCTGATTCGATCACCTAAGGACCCAACATAGCGCTCTGCATACGTACGTCATCGCTGGTGACACACACTGTTCGAAAACTTTCGTCTTCAGGCTCTGAGGTATTTCTGATGAAAAGACGTCTCTTAGCTTCTATACTTAAATAGATAGATTGTCGATACTTTTTGTCGTCGTTAATTAAAAATTATCAACAGTGTTGCAGTCTATAAAAACTTATTAGCGTAAAGCTAACAAGAGCAAAATGTAGGGCATCCATACATAAAGTACATAAAGTAGTTCGTACATAAAGTAAATCGGGCACTCTATCTACAGATAGGTGAGATATTTTAGTGTTAAACGAGTGTTTGTTTCACTGTAACTTGTTCTTTGTGTTTTATTTACTACAATTCTATATCTATACTACACAATGCTCGCCTACGAAGCATGTTGGGGGACTGTTGAAAACATTAATAAGGGGGTTGATGTTAAATGGACAATTGGGTAAACGCAACGTAGATTCTGCTACTGAACCGATGTGACCAAGGTGTAGGCTTAAGTACGTCCTTTATTCAATTTAAACACTCACCTCCACTGTTCTCAGTTCTCTCACCAGGTTCTCAGTTTAACCAAGGTTAGGTTAAGCGTTACCTAACTTACGCGTCCACATATATGATACTGCCAGTGACTAGTAGCCACGATTACAAGTCACCTCTCATCTATACTAATATTATAAAGGGGGTAATCTCTGGATTTACTAAACCGATTTTGAAAATTCTTTTATCACTAGAAAGCCACAATATTTGTGAGTATCATAGGCTATATATTAATTCGAAAAATAAATAAACTTTTTCGTGATAGTTGGATTTGCAAAGTAAGTTGGAGAAAAAACGGTCGAACGAAAACGTTTCTTACGAACGCTGCCTTAACGATGAATATGATTGAGTTCTAGGGAAAAGTTGTAGAGCTTGATAATGTCTACAAAATACTCAGAGACAGCATATTATGTCTAACTTTTATATTAAGTCCCATAAAGTAGGTTTTTATATTTAAAAAAAAATTATTTATTGTTGTATCAGTTATTGTCAGGGCAAGGTTTGTATAAGAGAAAAAGTGAGTGAGGCAGTTCGGTAGAGTTAGTTAATGAGTGTGTGACTGACTGAATAAATTGAATACGTCTCAGCGAAGCGAGGGCGGGTCGGCTAGTATCTTATATAATCAAGTATTTCTTGTGGTCTATGCCCGGTTAAAACATTTTGTTCGAAGAAATAGTGTTTGAAATATTATATTCATTGCAGACAAGAAAACCCTGATAACTTAGAGTATCTTATAGTAAATATTGTTTATCATAGTTCAAGTGAAAATATACATCACTCCAATTGATGCAGAGTCATCGAAATTGACAATGATATATTATAAGGGCTGAACTCGTACTTTTAAATAACGTACGTCCCGCACATCGGATGAAATACAACTGACGCCATTTTGAATTTACAGATCTACCACCTACTTATGTAACTTATGCAATATGTATACATTATCGCCATCTATGGCGTTGGAGTAGGGTATTAGTCACTTCCAGCGTTTTGACAGTCTCGACTCTTTATATGCTCTCGATAGTCTGAATGTAGTCTTAGTCTTGCGTAGTCTTTCAAGGAGTGGAGAAGTCTCTGGATAGTGTTAAAAGCAGTGCAGTATTGTGTTAGTGCTGGAAGTACTGTTCAATTAAGGTCACGTGAGTACCCTACAATGTAGTTGCCACTTCTTGTGTTAGGTTAGGTTTACTTGAGTTTGCCCTTGGGTTTAAAGAAGCCTAGGATGGTTGCCGACACTAACCTACACTACTTTAGACAATGTTTACTGTGTGAAATCGGGACAAAGCTGATCTTTTATCGAGATCACTACTTTACGTATTCTGATAAATCTATTAGAACTATCGTCAATTAAAAGCTATCAACATTTTTGTTCAGATTTATCTTAAATACAAACAATGAATATAGAAAACATCTAAACAACAAAAGAGCAAAAGCACAAGCTTTCAAAAAAATATAGAGCTACCCGTATTTATATGAAGCAACGTATTTGATTTATTTTATTGCAACCAGTTGGAGTTAACCACAGAATATTTTCAATTTATTCCTACCCACGCTTGATATATCGCGGTCAGATCGAATGTGGAGGATAAATCACTTTTACCTGTACTATGTTTAATCACTAAGGATTAAAGTCGTGTCAATTGTAATGCTATGATAGATATTTGTTTTTGATATTGCAGATATTTAAAAAATCATTAACTATTTTTTTTATATGATATCAATATTCAATTAAATGCCATTTGGAGAGTCTTGCTATTAGCAGCCTCATTTACAGAGGGTCTCGTTGTTAGCGGCATAATTTGCAGAGGGTCTCGCTAGTAATTGTCACATTTACGCTGTGAGTTTCTTGCCTTATTTACGGAAGGTCTCATTGTATCTTGTCTCATTTATAGAGGATCCAGGTGTTAGCAGCCTCACTTTTAGAAGTTATCGCTGTTTATTTCCTAATTTATAAAGAAACTCGTTATCACTGAGACATGATTGTTGTGCTTCATTTATAGAAGGTCTCGATAGTATATATCTCATTTACAGAGTAAGGAGATGAGTTAGAATACAAAGCACTCGTAACAGTCGAGTAATCCAGCACCCCTTGGTGGTAGGGGATCTGTTCTTTGACTGGTTTGCGATCGCCAAGTGTCTTTGACGCAGACTTACCCCCTCCCTCTTCCATCCCATTATTGCTGCGGTTGCAGTGAACTCTGCGTTCTTGGTTAGGATTCACAGACACTGCAGTATTTTTCTCTCCCCTCCCTTTCTAACTACACTTTCTAGGCGGAAACAGGTCGGCAAAACAAGAGACCCTCTCGTCACCATCAGGTAGACAGTCTGCGCTGCGCGTTGATCTTTTATCTATCATAAAAAAGACAATCTAGCTGGTAGGCACCTATTTTGCAGAAGGTCTTGCTATGAGTTGTTTTATTTACAGACGATCTCTCTGTTTATTTACAGAGGGGCTTTCTTACCTTTTACTACTACAGAGGGGGTCTCGTTAGTAATTGACTCATTTACAGAAAATTTTCTATTAGTTAACTTAATTACAGAGAATATCGCTGTTGGTTGCTTTATTTACAGAGAGTCTCGCTATTAGTGGACACATTTACAGAACTTTTCTCTATTACTTCCCTCATTTACAGACGGTCTCAATGTTTATTTACAGAGGGTCTCCTTAGTAATTGACACATTCACAGAAAACTGTACTATAAGTTGCCTCATTTTTAGAGAGGTCTCGCTGAGAAATGCTTAATTTTAATGAAAGAAAAAGATAAAATCCCTTAAAACTTGCGATTGTGATCACTATCATAAAAAGGCAACAGCAAAACATGTTGATAAACTTTTGATCTTAACTCCGTCTGAACTAGAGACCGCGAAACCACAATATTATTTCCTGTACGGTAACTGCATCTTGTTTGTTGATGTCCATGAACGATGGTAATTCCGGCATTTTAGAAAAGAAATACTTCTATTTTTGGATTACACATTGTTGGTTACATATTGGACTTCGAAAACCAGGGATTTTTTAACAATTAATATAAATACTGACAACACTTTAGCATCGATTATAGAATAGCCACAGATTTGAAAAACTTATAAGGTATGTGCCAACATATAATCTATAATTTGACGAGTGATTTCATAAAGTGAACTCTTGTGAAGTATAACCCACCCAGACTACATTCTTTTCTCTGTAGTAAAACAGAAGCTGTGTGCCGTTGCTTATATAGTTAATACATGTTATAACGTGATAAAGAAAATGTAAAGTAAACACGCAAAGTTTTATTTATGTAGCCGGATGAAGTTAATAATATCTTCGATAACAAGATCTGGTTTGATACTGTTCATCTTGTTGTCAATGCCTTCTGGTTGGGACTTGGAATACCAATCATCTTTTTTTACTTTATTTACAGTATACAGTTATTACTAGTCGATCCTCCCGTCATCACACGGATGAAATTTTTCTCGTTATACTAAAATTTATAAAAATCATTGACAGTAAAAATATTTTATCAAAAAGTAGCCAGTATCTTAATCCAGTTTATAAAGTATCTTTGTGCCAAATTCCATTGAAATCCATTCAGTAACAAACATTGGAAAAAAACATTTTAAAGTGTAAGTTTTTATTCAAACGTTCCTGAACTTCCTATAGTTGTATACTGTACATCATCATCATCATCATCACAACCTATTTGGAGTAAGCAACAGAAGGCGATTAGACCACCATGTCCACCATGCTGACCGACTGCGGGTTAGCAGACTTCACACACCTTTAGAGAACCTTCAGGAGTGCAGATTTCCTCACGATGTTTTCCTTCACCATTATAACAAGTGATAATTAATTTCTTAAAACACGTATAACTCAGAAAAGTTAAGGGTGTGTGCAGGATCAAACTCGGACCTTCTGAGTAAAATACCCATGTCTTAACCACTACACTATCACTGTAGTATTAGTAATACCGCAAAATATATGTTGGATAAATAGTTATAAATGGTGGTAATTTAATTTATTTGAATAGCAACACTGTCATGTCACAGATTAATAGAAAGTACAGTGTTAGATTCAGTGTCATTGACAGATGGTTGATTGTCGATGGCAACATGGCGGACATGGATAAGCCCAAGATATCGAATCCATTTGAATCCGCGATATATATATTTATTCATATTGCAGTATACAATAATTATAGCAAAACTTATACTAACATTTACCAAAATGTCCCGTATTTAGTTTATTCCATAAGTGGTTTGAAGTTTCTTTGCGTGGAATTTTGTTTTTAAGTGAAGTTAGCACAGTTTCCACACCATTAGGTCAATTTGCTCACAATTGCAGAATGCAGTCACTGTGTGGTTTAACTTGCTTCTGTTTCAAGTTTACTTGTTATTCCTCCTACATGTTATATTTATTAATAACTAGTCGACCCGTCCCGGCTTCGCCCGGGTGCAATTTAACATGTCTAATATCTGTATCTGCAATATCTTCGAAAATATTCATTTGAATTTCATGCTGTAAAGGGCCATATTGATCAGTATTAAATGCACTATGTATGTAAGGTACCTAATTAAATGAGGATTTATACTGTATAGTTTAAAATCGCTCCGTAAATAAGCCATTATTTATCGTAAAAAGTAAAGGATAAAAAACGGTTATTGTGGGTTATCCCTAAGAGATAGACATATACCATCGCGGACTTTTTTGTAGACTTTTTTAAGGTGTACAATACTGCAGTACATTATTTTGATCTATCTCTTAGGGTTCAGCCAGCGTTTGCAATGTAAGCGCAAAAAATGTTTTTATTTACGACTTCACATTAGAAACCTCTAAAATACTTATTAGCTACTAAGTAATAGCTGTGTCCCGCAGGTTTACCCGCTATATTTTGGATAATTCACACTATATCATTATAAATTATAGCCTGTGTGTTATTCTGATGTGTAAGCTATATTATTGAAAATTTTCATCAAAATCCATTCAGTACTTTTTGCCTGACAGAGCACCAACCATACATACATTCTTACAAACTTTCGCATTTATAATATTAGTAGGATGTATCATACATATAAACCTTCCAAAAAAACGCATCAAATTCCGTTTCGTAGTTTTAAAGATCTACGCATACATAGGGACATACACTGCATAGTCAGGCAGCGGGAAGCGACTTTGTTTTACTTGTATATAGTGATAATATTATGAAGTTTATACCACTAAGATAAACAATTTAAATTCTTCTTTCTACATTACCACAATCCATATGATTAAAAATAACTTTCTTTGTACCTTGACGTCCAAGGGTTACTAAGTCATCATCTTTGGCGATCTGTTCTCTATCCAAGAAAGAATTTTTTGCATTATTTTTCACGAAAAATTTTAGTGGACAATTATCTTCTTTCTCATATAATCTATAGAAAACCTTCAAATAAGTCCGATTTGTGGCACACAAGAAATAATTTATAACCTTAGCATATCGATAAATGAAGAAAACTTGACGATGTAAATAAAAAAGTATTGTAACGAAATCGTAAAACCTAACGATGATATTATTGGCCCTCCTGATTGCAAAAACGATTCGAGATATCGCTTACGATAACAGCTAATATTGTGATGGAGATCGAAACCAATACTATTAAGGAATCATTAACTTATCGATTTAGACCTTTATGCTAACCATTCGTAGATTTCTAGTAATAGGTAATGGTTTCTCATTTTAGGGAAAACTTCATTAGCAACTCCATATTCCTGACCGTTTCTTTGTTTTCCAATCGAAGCCTCATTTCATTTTGTGATCTAATCTCTTCAAATTTGAACTTCAAGTTTATCTTTCTTGACATAGAATAGTAATTGTTTTTTTTTTTGAGGTTTTTCTTGTATTAGTCCTTCCGATTCTCTTTGGCTCTGTTACGATCTTCTTTACATTTCTTTTCATCAACTTCTCCTATACTCTTAGCATCTTTATTTCTTTGATGATTACCATTAAATTTGTATAGATTTATAATTTTTTAATAGATGCCAGTATTATATAAAATAATATAAATTTTGTCAACTCTGGAATTCATAACTAATTTATTTAAAGGCCTATAAGAAAATTAACATAGCTTGCCATTTAGTTTTTAATTCATGAAGTGTCTTTGAAGTCTCTGTTTTGACCTACTTATGTATTGCGGTCAGTAGCGACGCGGTATTATAGCAAAATATTAAAATACTTGAACTAGCTTTTTTATTTGTCGTTACTTGCTTATAAATTATTTTTAATAGAATTATCAACATCTGTAGTTGATATGGCTGAAGAAGTTGTTTGGACGCGTTGATCTCAGGAACTACTGGTTCGAATTGAAGAATTATTTTCGTGTTTGATAGCTCATTTATTGAAGAATATACTTTAGTTATAATTGCCTACTCCTCACTCTCTTTGGTCTCCTCACCCCCTCTTACAACATACAGAGAAAGTCATGCAGAACGGTTAGTCTCTGATAAAACATCATTAAAGATATTAAAGGTAACAAGGCGACTCCATTTTCATTTACTTAGTAAAGACATGTCAGCTCGAGCCCTCAAGCTTAACACAAATTGTAAACTTAAATATGCCTGAGGGCTTAGCTAATTGAGTTCAGTATTAACTATTAAGGGATTTTGTGTGTTAATTGAGTTACATTTTTAATGTTTATTTTTATTCTAATGAGCTTTTACAAACTCTACTAACACTTATAATAAATTTAGTATAATGAATTACAGCAGTTGCACGGCTATTATCAGATATATCTTACGTGCAGCAGTTATTGGTTATATTATAAACTAGCGATCCGTTTTCTCTACACTAATATGCATGTATTATACATATTAACTTTCCTCTTGAATCACTCTATCTATTTAAAAAAAACGCATCAAAATCCGTTGTGTACTTTTAAAAATCTAAGCATACATAGGGACATACAGCCCAGAAAGCGGGAAGCGAGTATGTTTTATACTATGTAGTGATGATATATTTAATTATTTATTTATTGTATAGTGAAGGAGTTGCTAGACTTATATAAAATGTATCTAACATGTAATGGTTATCAGCTTATAGCAGTCTGCCCGAGTTAGTGTCACGCACTCATCCATGAGCTGCCTCCTCTCCCACCCCGCAATCGTGCGCCCGCCGCCGCATCATAATATCGCGCACTCGATTGTTTATCGTCATAACTATATTCAAATATTTGTTTAAATGATGTAAGTAGTGTCTATAAGAATTTCTACTTACATCATCTACTTTAAATACCAGATGCGATGAAATTATTTGTTTTGATATAAGGGTTAATTTGTTACTATTGTTATTTATATGATTCAATATTATGGCGATAATGGCTTACATATAAAAGATAGATATATGCTCTCGCGGGCTTTTTGGTAGGTCTATTTATGATAAACATTTCCAATATACATTATATATGTGTAACTCCAACGGTTTTTGCGCAGCAGTTGCCACGCTTACATCAGTTATTTTTATGTGTACCGGTTGCTAGCCTAACAACAATATGTTAGGTTTAGCTGTTGTTACACTTATATCAGATGTATCTCCTGTATGTTATATATATTTCAGAAAACAACAAGGTATTTATTGTGTTATTGTGTTATTAGTGGAGTTAGCAACATCATTTATAATGTTATATTCTGCGTAGGTCCTTTTTATTTTATTTCAAGATTGCAGTAAGCCAGTTGTGAAACAGAGCTCGCTTGGTGAAGATTATGGCTATTACTGTGCGATATCGATCCCATGTAGATGACACTAGTTATACTTTAATTAGACATCATTGATACTTATCAATTAAAGCTACATCTGATGTTTAGTAGATTAGTGTAAGACTTATATCAGATGTATGTATAGCAGTTGTTAGGGTTTTATCTGCGAAAGATTCAATATATTTGTAAGAAAAAACACTAAAATTTTTTGCTATTCGATTATTTCAAAAATTTAAATACTTTTATATTCTAATTAAACTAAAAATCTCTAAGTTTTTATTTATTTATTTAACACTTTATTGTACACCACATACAGGATCACAATAACAGTAATTTAACATAAAAAAACAATGGCAAACAAAAGGCGGCCTTATGGCTTATTAGCCATCTCTTCCAGACTACCTTCAGGTTAGGAAAATTATTACGAGATGGGTAAAGGGTGGTGCAACCATAAACTACATTCAAATTATTGCAACCTAATACATAAACATTTACTTATATACTATACATATCATATATATGTTAATAATAAACTAATAAATATCTGGATAACAATAAACTAAGTATAATTAAGTCATATACATATATACACAAATTAGATTATAAATGTCAAACATCAATATAATCAGAATCATCCTCGTTCAGCTAAAAGATAATGGTCTTTAACGGATTTCTTAAAAATGCTAAGAGACTTTGATAGTCTTATGCTTAAGGGTAGATCATTCCAAAGTGTTATTGCCTGCACTGTGAACGAATCTGAATACATTTTAGTGTTATGGGTTGGCGTTTTGAGCAATAAACTTCGTGCTGTTCGTGATCTACTAGGAGATCCAATACACTCGAACTTCTCCTTCAAATAAGAAGGAGTATTCGGGTGGAATAACACACAGTACAGAAGAGAGAGAACATGTAGATCCCGGCGACGGCGTATAGGGAGCCACTTGAGCTTTGAACGAAATTGTGATACGTGGTCATATTTTCGGAGTCCGAATATGAACCGGATTGCGAGATTTTGAATTCGCTCAAGTTTATTAAGGTGTTCCTCGGACAGACTATGATAACTTGCATCTGCGTAATCGAGAATTGATAAGAGAAGGGAATTTGCTAACATAGTTTTAGTAGGAATTGGTAGGACATTTTGAAGCCGACGTAGACAACTAAGTGCTGCAAAGGTTCTTCTGCTAATTTCCTTCACTTGCTCTGACCATGAAAAAGTTTGATCCAAGATTATGCCAAGATCCTTAGCGGTAGAGCAGTAAGGTAAATTAGCACCGTTGTAAGTGACAGGCGGGATGTTCGCGTAATCAATCCTTGTAATCATGTTTTTGCTACCAATAACGATAACCTGTGACTTTCCAGGGTTTACATTAAGTCCGTATACTTTGCTCCACTCGAGTATTGCTCCAAGGTCGTTATTAATAGCTGCTACTGCATTGGGTAGATTTTCAAGGCTCGAGTGGCGGTAAATTTGAATATCGTCTGCATACATATGGTAGAGAGAAGAAATAACATGAGTGATTGAATTTATGAAAAGTGAGAAGAGTAAGGGAGACAACACGCCACCTTGAGGTACCCCAGTCTGGACATCACACCATGACGAGAATGTCTCATCAATCCGTACGCGCTGGCGTCGTCCCTTGAGGTAACTGTGAAACCAATCTTTCACTGATGGAGATATGTTAAGAGAACACAACAAGCTCAACAAAATATCTAAAAACCTGGTAGTGAATAAGAAATCGAAGGTAAACATGGCTTAAGCCAAGATTCAGAAATAAGTATGGCATGAATATGGCGGGAGTCAAAAGATGCAAGCATATCAGAATAATGAGCCGGAATACTTTGAGCGTTTATATGAATTACATTAAAATTTTTCAAGCAGTTTGAGAAATAAGAATCAATGGCGACATTTAATGGAGGCGAAGATGTACTGTGGAAACTATCTTCACTGAACGATTCATCGGATGATGACATAGAAAAGAAAAAATCACTATCTAAACTATTTTCACATGACATAATAATTAACTATAAATAAAGTATACACTATATATATATGAATAAAATAAATTTACAATTAAACTACTATTAATAAAAACCTATGATTTTCCAACCTGCCAGCAGCCTGAAAGTAAAGAAAAAGATCAATTTATTATTGAAACAATCATGCTGGCTACTAACAACAACAAGTAAAATAATTCTGTATTAAAGTTTTAAAATTAATACAGTAACAAATAAAATATATAAAAACATTCAGCTCAGCGAAAAATAAACAAACTGTGTGGCAACCCTTACCTCGTTTAATACATAGTATCTGTCAGCGTATCCGAACGTATTTATCATATGTCACTATCAATAAGAGTGAAGTCGCTTTTATGTTATAACTTTATTTAAAAAAAAATATATAAATACTATATAAATAAGTATTAGCTAATTAACAAAGTTGAATTTGTAGATAAAAATTAAATTTAGTTTAGATTTATAAAAAGGAGAAAACGAGGCAGAGGTACATACCACAGAAACAAACAAGGAAATGATTTGAATCAAGTGAAAACAAAACAGTCTATTTTCTAACAACCCTTTTACCCCTTAAATTTGTGCCTTTTGAGGGTTGAGGGGCCGCGCTGCTGCTGCTGGATGCCGTGGCAGGAACAGGTGCGTCAGTGACTGCACTTTGTATCGCATGTAGCTCCGTCATATTGGTAATTCGATGTCGGGTCCCGTCGGAGGTCAAAACGATGATGTTCCCGTCCCTAGTCCAGCACTTGGTTACGCCGAAGCGTTGCCTTGCAGCCAAGAACGTTTTGTGGCGAGGCTTCGTCAGGAATTCGGACATAGTTATGCCAGTGCCCTTGAGCTTCGTCTTGGTGGACCAAACCTTATCCTTAACCAGGCCATCTTTAAATTTGACTAATATAGCACGGGGCTTGTCTGAGCCTGGCCGTCCCAGACGCTGACAATGCTTTATGGAGTCCACATTAAGCTGAGACATTTCAAGATGTTCAACAAGAATATTTGATGCTCTGTCAGTCACATTTTCTTTATTATCTTCGGCAATACCATGCAACAGAACTATTTTCTTCCTTGAGTGCATCTCTAGTTGGTCATATTGACGAGATAAAAATTCCACTTGCAACTGTAGATTTTCTAAGGCAGTCAACACAAAAGAGCGGAATGAACTGAACTGAGCATTGATATTAGATGTTGGACTTGCAGCCGGAATCGAACCCTTCAGCTCTTTCTGGAATTCTGCCATCCTTGAGGTGAATAGTGCAGTTAGTTCATCTAATCTATTCTGAATAGACTCCATGTTTGATGAACTTAGTGAAAAACAGTGATGTGACAGTTATACACAATTATTATTTACTAGGAGATTAGCTGGTAGGTTTGGACTAATCACAGGTACATTACTTTAAATTATATATGGTTTTTCAAATTTTAATAATTAAATATATAGAGAGCACAAAATTGTAGAACTTATTTATTTCACTCCTACCCACGAAATATAAGTTAGTTTATTAAACTTCAATCTTTATACTCCACTGTATTCTCCACATATTGAAATATGTTATTCTTCTCCAAACATTGGTTTACATATGTAAAATAAATGTAATTATGTAAAAATATTCATGAAAATCGACATATTGCTATGAAAGCCTTTACCCTTTCAGTAATAAAGTGAATTTAATTGAAATTCTTTGTGTAAAACCAACATAATATATTCAGGAACGTTTCCACGCGATATCGTGGTAAATGAGAAAAATTGTTCGAGTTACATCTTGTGGAAGAGAATAATGAGGTTTTGTTTTAAGAAACTGGTAAAAGTGGGTCGAGAGTTTAAGTTCAAGGAGAGGCGTTAGTCGGTGTGATCCAATTCCTTAGGTTCCTATTGTACTTCTAAGAGATCATAATATTTAGTTATTTATCGATTATGTAACAGTATATACGTTGCGTTTACCCAATAGTCCATTCAATATCGCACCCCTTTTCTCCGAGTTATTGGGTGCTATAATGCATAGTAAACGTGTAAGTACACGAAACCTTCATAATGGAGTCCTAGCATCACCTCTGACGAGAATAGACGTGCTTAGTCTCGCTCAGAGTGTGTCGAATGAAGCGATTCTAATGGAAGTGATCATGACACTCGCCTCCACTGCTCAGGCTCTCTGTTTAAACCAAAGGTTAAACTCACATAAACCTAACCTAGCACAAGATGTTCTCGCGTGACCTTGATCGGACAGCACTCCTAGCACTAACACTAACACTATTCAGAGGCTACTTCACTTCTTGAGAGACCGCGCACGACTAAGACTTCAGTCAGACTGTCGATGGCATATAAAGGGTCGAGGATCGAGACTGTCAAAACAACGGAAGTGACTACTACCCTACTCCAACCATAGATACCGATGACTCGATTCGATTATTCGATAGACCGACATATATATCAGGATATTACATCTGAGAAAATGTTATGAGGTAAATAACTGTATGTTATATTTCAACCCGGAACATAAAGCAATAATTTCTGAATTGTATTTACTTTCAAATGTAATTTTAACTCTTTACAAACTTCCTTCTTCAATAACCACTACCACGATCAGCCAATCGGCGGTGTATTTACGAAGTCAGTCTTAATCTGTAAATCAAGATATTGATCAAATTAAGTCTAATTATTTTAGTAAAACATTGAAATAAAAGAAAGCTTTCGCGACACGTTGCCAATAAATTTATTCCCAAAAGAAGCGACGGCTAATATATAGTAATTAATAAAACATTATTTAATACAAGTAATTTTACTTTAATTAAAAAAAAAGGTTTTGTTGCGAAACGTTTCAATAACTACATTCTTACTGAGTAACAAAGACTATTTGGTGTTGCCATAAATATTATATTTAAAAAGATATAGTCATTATCTCTGGAATTAAAGATCTAATTTTTAATATGACAGGTGATTCGGTGTTGCCTTATATTTTGTAATTTAAATATGATGACATCTTTTGTCTAGGGTGTAACAGGCGTTGTTTTCCACATCAAAAAGTATCAAGAACTACCTTTATATAAGCGCTGAATGTAGACCGCGATACTCAGGTAGAAATACGAGGTCAAATTGAAAAGATCTTAAAAATCTGCTGAGCTAGACCTTGGAACTTAATGAACAAGCTTTTCACAAGAATGTAAACTTGTTCTAGATATTCACTACTTGAGCTATTTTTTTTATTCTGTCGTATTGTTTTAAATCCAATATGGCGGAGTAGTTATTTTTAAGCATTCACATAATATGGTTACCAAATGAAAGGGTTTATTGCGAAGAGTACAAACAGAATTTGGTTTTGTTATAAGTAAAAGTAGTAGTCAGAAATAAAATAACATTTCGACAATTATTCATCATCACGACCCTTCAATGGCCCACTGCTGAGCCGGGTCTCCTCCTCAGAATGAGGAGGGTATCAGGCCATAGTCCACCACGCTGGCCTAGTGCGGGTTGGTAGACTTCACACACCTTTGAGAACTTTTTGGGAACTCTCAGGAGTGCAGGTTTCCTCACGATGTTTTCCTTCACCGTTAAAGCAAGTGATATTTAAATGCTTAAAACACACATAACTCAGAGTCAGAGGTGTGTGCCCAGGATCGAACCTCGGACCTCCCGAGTAAGACTTGAAGTCTCAACCACTGGGCCATCACTGCTTTTTTCGACAATTATTACTGATAGTTATCTTGATCATAATACAATTGTATCAACGACTTTATCAGCAAGTGTAACCTACCCTAAAAATTGTAATAGAGTGTCGAAGATGTGTACGAATTGTAGACTTTTTGCAACCAAAACGCTTTGTCGAGTTATATGATTGGTAGTACATGAATTTCCTTTCAATTTTGTTGGTACACTGTTCTAAGGGGAGATGTGTGTTACCCACATACTCGTACAGATCTATGTAATATATGTCGGAGTAAAATAAGGGAATCACTTTGTAAGCCTAATGTTAGGCTAACACAAACCTAACTTACCTAACCTGACTTTGTAGCAATTAGTTACCACATGCCAATTATATTGTAAGGTACATTGACCTTGATCGGACAGCACTTCCAGCACTAACACTATCTAGAGACTACTTCATTACTTTAGTATACTAACTAAAATTTAAGTTAGTAAGTTTAAATAGGATCTAGGGCTTGCGACTCATGTGCAAGCTTAAGAGATCCCTTTGTATATGCATTGACACTTTCACTCTCCTAACTATACTCATTAATTATAACACGCAACAACAACATATTTTAAACTACATCTACATTCTACAACAAACGAATCGAAATCATATAAAACTAGTGTTTAGGTTTAGTTTCTCATTTTAATCGCTATATCACTATATACCTATATTTTACATTTTAATTTGTATATAACTAATCCCAAATTACATAACTGAGACAATTCATAAAACAAAGCCTATGTCCTTCCTCAAGCTCTACTTTATCTCTGTATCATATATCGTGATTGTGTAAGAAACAGAGCATCTATCCGTCAAAAGATGGCGTTAGTAGTATATTAAATAGCACTTTCGTTTATATAGTTTGTATTCTTAAGTATTTCCTACGTTCCTTAAGAGTTACTTTCGAAATTATAAAACTCCTTTGAAATTGTTTCAGTAATATCAATGTTTCAAATTAAAATATATGAATGCTTATTATCATAATCGAGTAAAAAAGATCCAAAAGGGAAACACTCAAAATAAACAATTTAAAAATAAGGTGCTGAAATTATCCAATATATGACATGAAACCAAAAAAGCCATTTTATCACTAGGAGCTGGAATTAAGTTAAAAAATTAAGCCCCGTTAACACAAACGACGTGTTGACCCGCACCGTAATTAATATAATTAAAAACAATGATTATACCCCCACCGCACAGTATTTATACCTTTTAAGGGATTTTAGGGATCGCTACCTCAAAATGAAAGCCTGATAGAATCATTTCGATGTGAGTTTGTCTGTTAAAACCCTTTTTCTCAAGAACACATAGAGATATTCAAGTTTTAATTACTAATTAATATAGGAAAAAGTAAATTTTTTATGTGAACGCAATCAAAAGATACATATTTTTATGAAGATTTTGATACTCATTGAATTCGATCGTACACTAAGGTGACCTGGTACTGTCGGGATATTGCCGCTTCAGACATTCTTACAAGTATATACAACATGGCGGCTACAAATCTAGATGATCAAGATATTTCTCGTTTATAACATTATAATTTATTATGTCTGTTTTATATAGACAGTACCGAGTCATTATCAACAAATCTATATATTCTTTACTAGCGACCTGCCCCGGCTTCGCACGGGTGCAATGCTGATACTAAATATACTACAGAAGTCTCTATATACAACGTTCACAGCTTTGTTGTCATTAGACAATACAAACATGTTGTCATAGGCACGCGCCGCGCAACCGCTATGTCGCTGCATTTTAAATCTGTAATATCTTCGAAAATATTCATTTAAATTTCATACTGTAAATTATTACGGCCATTTTGATCTATATTAAATGCACAATGTATTTAAGGTACCTAATTGGATAAGGATTAATGCTGTATTGTTTAAAATCGCTTCGTAAATAAGCCATTATTTCTCGTAAAAAGTAAAGGATAAAAGATGGTTATTGTGGGTTATCCCTATTAGATAGACATATACAAATGCAGACTTTTTTGTAGACCTTTTTAAGGTGTACAATACTGTAGTACATTATTTTGATTTATCTCGTAGGGTTCAGCCAGCGTTTGCAATGTAAGCGCAAAAAATGTGTTTATTTACGACATCACATTAGTAACCTCGAAAATTATCGGTGTTGCTCTTACATATTATGTATGTGTCATACATACAAACCTTTCTCTTGAATCACTCTATCTATTTAAAAAATCCGCATCAAAATCTGTTGCTTAGTATTAAAGATCTAAGCATACATAGGGACGTACAGACAGCGAAAAGCGACTTTGTTTTATACTATGTAGTGATGATATAATGGATGAGCCGTTAGTTTCAGTAATTAGTTATAGGAAGACAAACATTCAGACAAACTAATAACAGTTTGATATTAGTTTCACAATAACTCTCGTTTGGGGTGTAATATATTTGCGATGGGTCTGATAAAGGGTCAACTAATCGATTACAATGATAAAGGTTTCTAACTTATGATTAGTGTTTGTTTATTTGTGACTAAATTATATTTGGATTTTTTAACCCCTTAAAAGATTATATATATAATATAGATATACCTCTAGAATACTAGCGATGTAATAATCATTATTCTGACGTGACGGCAGATCAGTTGGCCAACATTCAAGAAAGTAAAAATGCTACCAACATCATAAATTAAAATTTTTTTGGAATTACAAAACCAATTTTAAACAACTTTATAATCGGATAACGGATAATCTAGTGTTGCCATGTTTTTGCAATTTATAAGACATTTTGTGTGTACTGATCGGATTTCAAAAATTCTCCCTCTCTCTATCAACATTTCTTTCTCTCTCTCATCATCTATTTTATTTCTCTCTTTCTTTCTCTTTTCAATTATTTATAATACATAAAGCTAAAGCTCAAGTTATGGATTACAACTTTGCTCGTGTTCTGAATAATTCGAAACTTTTACGTGTAAATTCTCAATATTTAATTATTCTTTCCAATTATTCCAGTCTCAAATAGTTCAAGCGACGCTTACCGATTTTATTCAAAAATAATAAAATAAGTAAGAAATATTCCGAACATTCAGAATGTTACAAATATTTCCTAAGTTCAAATTATTTGCCCTTTCCTTTAATCTATATCTATACTAATATTATAAAGAGGAAAGATTTGTATTTCTGTATGTAACGAATAAACTTAAAAAATACTGGACCGATTTCAAAAATTTTTTCACCATTAGAAAGCTACATTATCCCTGAGTATCAAAGACTATATTTATTACTGGAAAAAATTAGGTATCCCTACTAAAATTTTAATAATGTAACCCAAGGTGTAAAAAAATTAGCCATAAAATATCTTTCATCGCATGCGCTGCGGAAAGTGTTGATGATAGAACAAAAAAATGTTATACAATATTATAGAACGTATCAATATCTATAAAATATTTCCGATATATCCAACTGGGAGAAGGAGGGGGCACTGAAGTGTGTATCTATTGAGATATAACAAAACAATGCCGGGACTAATCGCTAGTTTAGTATACAAATAAATTCTCCAGATACATCATAATGGCTTGCCTGCCATACTATATAACAGTATACATTAATACTGGCAACACTCATGTTTGCTCCACAGGTGTCCCAATTTAGGACAATATGCTCGTTACGTGCAGGGCTGGTCAATGTCTTCCTAATGGCGTACAGACAAATTGCTTCTTATTGTTATATATATGTGGAACGCCAAAATGTCTTTACCACAACTTCTTTTTGTAGGACACGCAAACAATATTAGGGGGTGTCGATTAATCATAATATCGAATTTAGGTTAAGTACATTATGATTTCTAGAGAAATCAACGTCATTTTGATTCCAAGCTTTGTCATCATTCAAGTAATCTTGTACATAGTAAGCTTTGTTTACTAAACACTTTTTGATGTGAGTTTTAAATCGCTGAAGTGGCAAATCTAATATAGGCTGTGGAATCTTATTATAGACTAGTGGACCCGCACGACTTCGTCCGCGTCTAGCTCCGCTCCTATTGGGGTTAGCGTGATGATATATAGCCTATAGCCTTCCTCAATAAATGGGCTATATAACACTGACAGAATTTTTCAAATCGGACCCGTAGTTTCTGAGATTAGCGCGTTCAAACTAATAAACTCTTCAGCTTTATATATTAGTATTAGTTGCGAACATCAAGCCCCATGAAACAATTACCTTCTGACTTTGTTACTCAATCACGTTAAAACGGCTCAACGGATTTCAATGATATTTAGCACACAGATACTTTATAACCTGGACTAACAGCTTTTTACTTAAAAAAAAATTATAGTTCCTGCAACAATATATTTAAAATAAATTGTTTTTTTTTAAATCTAAATAAAAGTAATAAATTGCACCCAAAACCAGTCGTGTTGACTAGTTCTTTGTATAAAGGAAAACTTCACTTAACAGTACAAATATATTCAATAGGGTCAATTTGCAGTAAATAAAGACAAGTGTACCCAAAACACTAAAATACCAGTAAAAGTAATATATATGACAAGACAACCATCAAATTGAATCTAATACTAGATTATACTCAGCGGGAATCGAAATTAATATGGTAATGTTACTTTTATGAGTAGCTTCGTTGGGCTAAAAGATATTTAAATGACAATTACTTTCCTGACATCCGATTTAAATGAAACAAAGGTTTTTATTTTATCCAATTTCATGCAGTAGTTTTTGGATTATAAGTGTACAAATGCATTTAATCCCCGACGCTACAACGACGGGGTGTTATATGTATCTGTATATAAGTCTGTGGCGTCGTAGCGCCCAAGATAATGGATCGATTCTGATGAAATTATAATTTTTTGAAAGGTAATTTAATTGAGATGGTTCTTAGCTATAATTTATGAAGATCTGTTCAGCCTTTTGTAGACTATGAACTCATTACTAACTTAAGAGCTGCCTCACAATGTGTCCCACGTTTTCACCTATATTTTGGATAATTCATACTATATCATTATAAATTATAGTCTTTATGTTTTTCTGATGTGTAAGCTATATTATTGTAAAGTTTCATCAAAATCCATTCACTAGTTTTTGCGTGAAAGAGTAACAAACATCCATACATCCATACATTCTTACAAAGTTTCGCAACACAATCTTGGTAACACACTGACATGTTATCTATAAAACCCTTATGTAATTACAAATTACACATACAAAGCCAGGAATATAAGCTAGTATATTATTAAATGAAGTAGTAAATTCATAATATTATTAAGTGATTACAGGGGGTGCAAAGATTAAGATACGATAGCGTTTTATTGCTCTCACTTCTGAGATGAGATAAAATATCTTACCCAAGGATATATTTTATCTTTATAATTATAATAAAATATTATTTATAACTTACTCGCAACTTAGTACGATTTACTTTCGACTACTAAGAAAGATTTAATTTTATATACAGCTTAGGCTATATATAATATACTAGCCGACCCGTCCCGGCTTGGCCCGGGTGCAATTTAACACGTGTATTTAGCTGTAACCGCTATGTCGCTGCATTTTAAATCTGCAATATCTCCGAAAATATTCATTTAAATTTCATGATGTAAAGGGCCATATTGATCTATATTAAATGCTCAATGTATTTAAGGTACCTTATTGGATAAGGATTAATGCTGTATTGTTTAAAATCGCTTCGTCAATAGGCCATTATTTCTCGAAAAAAGTAAAGGATAAAAATGGTTATTGTGGGTTATTCCTAAGAGATAGACATATACTATCACAGACTTGTTTGTAGATCTTTTTAAGGTGTACAATACTGTAGTACATTATTTTGATCAATCTCGTAGGGTTCAGGCAGCGTTTGCAATGTAAGCGCAAAAAAATGTGTTTATTTACGACATCACTTTAGAAACCTCTAAAATTATCAGTGTTGCTCTAATATATTGTACATGTGTTATACATATAAATCTTCCTCTTGAATCATTCTATCTATTAAAAAAAACCACAAAATCCGTTGCGTAGTTTTAAAGATTTAATCATACAAAGGATATAGGGACAGAGAAAACGACTTTGTTTTATACTATGTAGTGAAGTTGTACTGGTAACAATGGAGGATCTTATACACTTCGCTAACGAGCTCAGTTTTTCTTTTAAGCAGTGATTGATAGCAGTGTACATCTTGATAGCTGTCATTTAGTTAGATTTCGTTAAATTAATATGCTTTAGATTATAAAAAAAAACTATTAATATATAAAAACATGTAAAAAAAACCTTGCGTAAATTTAGAAATAGAACAGATGAGTCTACCTGATTTATAGAACTAACTATTACAGATACTAAAAAGTAAAAAATAAAAAAAAAACTACGTTTAAATAAGCCGACTTCAAGCTAAAAATGCCCTAAAACGTAAGAAATTATTCCGTTATTTATTATTCTCTCTTTATTAAGACAATAATATATAATAATTATTATTTTTGTAGTCGGTGCCAGCCAGGTCAATTCAAAAGATATTACGAAATTAAAAATGTAAATATAAACAAAAAATACACGCCCAGAGGCGGTGTATCGCCACGCAACGCGGCGAGACAGGGGGCACCGAATTGCCAAAATGTTAAATAAAAGCAAAGAAGCAGTAAAGTTTCCAGCGGGAAACCAATAAGCAATTCAACAATCGCCATCTTGTAAATATTTTAAGCATATGCATCTTAAATAGCTACTCTGATAAAA
This sequence comes from Limenitis camilla, assembly GCA_905147385.1. Classification (NCBI taxonomy): domain Eukaryota; kingdom Metazoa; phylum Arthropoda; class Insecta; order Lepidoptera; family Nymphalidae; genus Limenitis; species Limenitis camilla. Next base: position 7,706,445 of record LR990249.1, on the reverse strand, counting down.
TACAAGGTTAAAACATATACAAAACCAATCTCAGTTATTAGAGATTTTTGTTTAAAAGCATAAACACGTCGAGGATGAGTACCGAGGTATATGTGTGTTAAGAAGCAATAAAATCGCTTCATCTGACTTTGATTCTATTATTTCATCTCTGGTGGAAACGCAGCGTAAAGCTGATATAATAAATTATATCAGCTAACTATACCCGTTAGCTGGAATACTGCAAAAAAAAGTATTTTTAGTATAAGCCTATGCATATGTCACACTTTGAGTGTGTCAACGTCAATTCACTGTATCGATTTAAAAGAGCTCTCCATTTTTTAAAACAGCTCCGTATTTCAAAAAATCTCCTATGAATTTACTATATTTCTAACGATATAGCAATTAGACTATCGATAGTTTAAAAAGAATAAAATAAAAATAATTGTTAACTTGGTTTCTATTTTTCCTAAATTTTAAAGCCTGTGATGGTCCTGCTTGACTTGGTGCTTACTACTGTGCCCCCAGATCTCCATTTCAATATGCGGAATATAAAAGGTGTTCCATCATCAACTCATCTCTCCAACAGCTCATTATTGAGAAAAGGTTATTTGATGAAAAATCTCTTCTTTTCGGTTTCGTTGTCCTTAACTTAAGCAACTGATATTTGAAGTCACATAAGAAAGAGAGAGAGTACTAGGGAGAGTGGGTAAAAGCTCTTCATTGATCCTACGATCCTATGGGTCTTAGCGTGATGATATATAGCCTATAGCCTTCCTCGATAGATGCGCTATCCAATATTAAAAGAATTTTTAAAAACAAAGCTATAGTTTCTGAGATTAGAGCATTCAAACTAACAAACTGCTCAATGCTCATAATATATAATAGAAGGGTTAGTTACACCATCTATAACTCAACAGCGACTGAATAGATTTTGATGAAATTTAGTAAAGATAGACAATATAGTGTGACTACCTTTTATCTAGAAAGAAAGGCTTAAAGGGTTCGAATAGGGGATGAAAATATGATAATGAATTTATTACAAAATCTATACTAATAAATAAAGCTAAAGAGTTTGTTTGTTTCTCTGTTTGCTTGAACGCGCTAATCTCAGAAACCATTGGTCCGATTTGAAAAATTCTTTCAGTGTTTGATAGGCCATTTATCGAGGAAGACTATAGGCTATATATCATCATGGTACGACCCATAGGAGCGGAGCTACACGCGGACGCAGTTCTGCAGGTCGACTAGTATGTTATAAAATATGATTAAAAAAACACGTAAAAAAATGTGTCACGTAAAAAAGTGACACGTGCGAAGCCGGAGTGTATAGTATAGCATGTCTAAGTATAAGATGTAACTGGTCATAACGAGACCAATAAACGGAAGCAGTTAAGTCATAAGTTGGCAACTTGTGTTACGTGATTTACGAGTGCCCTAAATTGTTATGAACGTATAAAACATTTTTATGTTACTAACTTATTGTATGCGAAACTTCTTGTATAATGGATGATACATCAAAAAGTGATAGCTGTATACATTTTTATATTGATACTAGTCAAACTTCCCCAGCTTTGCATTTCCACGATTTACTACATGTTTACTACAACTTTCAATATTTTTGTTAATTTTTTTTACAGCTCTATTAGTTGCAAAAATAATTAAATATATCAACAAGGAAGTCCTTGACGTCTTAAAAAAAGGAATAAATAAATAAAATATTAAATTTTGATTTTTTAACTAATATTATAAATGCGTAACAACATACTTAAGAATATAAACTAAACAAACGAAAGTGCGATTTATTATACTACTTACGCCATCTTTTGACGGTTAGATGGTATGTGTGTAGGATACGCAATTTTGATAAAATTTGGTACAGAGATAGATTAGAGATTGGGGAAGTATATATGCTATGTATTATTGCGAAAAAAAATGAGTGTGCGATTACGCCATCTATCGGCGGTGAGTATGTGGAGCTGTGTGAACATTATGTCTTTGGGATTAAGTTTAGTGATTAAATCTAAATACACGTGGTGAATTGCGCCCGGGCGAAACCGGGACTCTTACTTTCGAAATAACCACTAAACGAGTTTATTAACATTATCTAAAAGGAATCAAATCTGAACAACCAGACTCGTATCGCACAACCCAAAAGAGCACCCTGCCCACTTACAAGTGAGACGCGCGAACCCGAACCAAGACTCACCACACAAGTAGATCACGATTGACAATCGACGTACGTTTCACTCCGTAACCGAAGCATCTTCAGGAGTTGTTGACTCTACAAGCGTCACTTGCCAAGGCACTTGACTTCACTCGATGTTCAGATTTCCGCGGATTATAGCAAGGTAACCTTTAGATTCCTTTAAAATCATGAATTTCCGCAAAGTAACGCCTGATTCCACATTATCTAAACTTATACTTAAAATATCATAAATTATGATTACTATGCAAAATACTAAAATTCCAATGTTTTAAAAGCTAGAGTATCGTCACCAGTAATCTTATAATACCTGAGTTACTGACTTACTGAAGATATTCAAAGTAAGCCTTTTAAATAAGCTACCAATTCAAATGAAGTCTAAGCATTAATTTGTCTTTCCTTTGTCGTCTGCAGGCGACGATAACATTTTTGAATAAATTATAATCCTACCTGAAATTTTTAATACTTATAAAATAATATTAAGAGTATTAACATGTAATCTAGATGGAGATCAAGCAGTGTTTGGGGTTTGGGACCCAGGAGCATGTTTGAGCTCTACTACAATTCACAAACTCTCATCTTCATCGCTCTACCTCGCTAACGAATATTAAAATAATAAAGTACATAACTCAATCTTATCGGAACGATAGTTATATATTGTCTATTTGAAACTACCTGCGAATACCAATTTATAAACGGTGTTGCTAACATAAAATATACTTAATAGTATAATTAAGAGATTTTCTTTATCTTCTTATTTCACAACTCTACAATAGTCTACTACAAGCGACCCACCCCGGTTCTGCACGGTTTCTCTATTACAATATGCATGTATTATACATATAAACCTTCCTCTTGAACCACTCTATCTATTAGTGAAAACCGCATTAAAATCTATACACATAAAAGGAGAAGCTGACTGAGTGACTGACATATCAACGCGGGGCCTAAACTATAAGAGTTAGAAACTTGAAATTTTGCACAGGGGTTCCATTTATAACGTAGGGGAATACTAAGAAAGGATTTTTGAAAATTCATCCTCTAAGAGGGTAAAATGGTGGGGCAAAGTTAGTATGAACTTTGCCGTTTTTGAAGTTTTTTAAGTGAAATTTAGTATGAAGGTTCTTTATTGAAAGTCATGAAACACGTGTAAAATATTTTTTCAAAAATCATCCCTTAAGAGGGTAATATAACTACCTCAATATTGCAAACGAAGTTGCGGGTAAAAGCTAGTATGTTATATAGTTTAAAAGCTTTAAGCGTACAGACAGCGTGAAGCGACTTTGTTACTATGTAAAGAAGACCAAAATAAACTTTCTACAAATTGAATATTAACCTAAATTTCAATATACAAACTTTCTATATAAAATCAAAGCAATAAAGGTAAAATCATGTAAACGAGTTGAAACTTTTATATCACAGATTTTACGATTATCGTCGCGTTTCAGTTTTACCGTTACTTCTATTGTCTCGAATACAAAGAGCTGTTTTACATATAAATCACATAATTCGATTATCGATATTTGAGTGAGTTAAATCACTTGTTTCACTCACTCACTGATTCGTTTATTTAGTCACATTTATGAATATATGTGTTTAACTATATTTATTGATTTTTCTGCATTGTTTACTAGCGGCCCGTCCCAGCTTCGCACGGGTGGACAATTTTTTTCTCTCGCATTACCGTGTCCCCTCTCACCACGTTGCTCGCTACGCTGCGTAGAGTCACACCGGCGCGTAGGCGTGTATTTTTTTTTGTTTATATTGACATTTTTAATTTCGTAATATCTTTTGAATTGAATGTCCGATTTCAATAATTCAAAAAGTAATATACAGGTAATGAAACAGTCATGAATACGAAATAATTTATTTGGATAAGAATTAATACAAAGGTATGGATAACATGGTCTGATTTTTATGGCATTTTTATCAACTTATAAAATGTAAAAAAGTAGTTATAGTGACATAACTACAATAGTTTGACATATGGTCGCTAGTTGTAAATAGGTATATTTGGGCAGATCCATTCATTCTCGACGAAAGTGTGTGAACTAGGGTCGGCGATTTTGATGCTGATTTTTTCCTCGAAAGTACACCTAAATAGGAGACGATCCTAAAAATTTGAGCTCGAAATGTTCACATCCAGCCGCTGGAGAATTTTTTGAATTTTTTAAAAAGTCGATTTTTCACTTATTTTCAGATATTTTTATCTCAGCTTCTATATAACTTAAAGACTCCTGCCCAGCGGGATTCTTCTCAGTAAGAATTCTACTTTTATGAAAAAAATAGATATTAGGTCTAAACTTATATCGGGCTTAGCTAATAGCTTCCAACTAAACAACTGTTTTGGTTAAATTTTACCTTTTTATATGTACCGTATTTGAAGTTAAGAGTCGAACAGCAGCTAATATCTTTTGTCAAGGTATATTTTAATGGAATGTACCCAGAGTAACAAAAATTCTATATCTCCCCATCTCCGATCTTAGATTAATTTCAAACTTTTAGGTTTCTTTATTCTGTCCCCAAGAAGTCCTGAAGATTTTAACTAGGGAGTCGAGCTTGTATTTGAGGTATACATTTTTTAATATTGTCAAAATTGCAGCGTTCGTAAGAAATGTTTTGTTTGACCGTTTTTTCTCCGACCTACTGCAGCAAATTCGACTACCACGAAATAGAATTTTATTTTTTTTAGAAATAACCCCCTACAACCCTACAAACTTTACAATATGTGTATAGGTAGAAATCTGTGAAAGTAAGATGAGCGTGGTAACAAAAGTTAATTAATAGTCCTAGTAAACCATTTATTATTTAAATTTTTTGCTTTAACCTAAATCTGGAATACCTGGGCTCTTCATCTTAGTAGTTAGTAGGTGCTTTATGCATGTTGTTCAACGGTCGAGGAAGCGTGTGAGTAGATTTGAATATCTTAAGAGCAACTAGAGCGTGGCTTAGGACGTCCGACACGAATGCATGGATAAAATATAGTTAAGTCAAGTGGGATATAAAAATAGATATTTAATTCGATTGTTCTTTCGTATTCTACCCAGCAAACCCTTTCATTTGATACCCATATTGTAAGGGTGCTTAAATAATTATATAAATCCGCCATCTTGAGTGGTTCGCCATATTGGATTTAATGATTAAATCTTTCATATTCTTCTCAACATCCTTTGATTTGATATCCATTTTATGGGTGTGCATAAACTTAACTTGTCCGCTATCTTGGGAAGTTCGCCATATTGGATTTAGTATGGCGCCACTTTAAAGGCAATCCGTCAATATGTAGATATTGCCCAATTTCAATAGCTGTTTGACTAACTGATTAATATTTATTTTTCCTTCGAGCTTCATTGATAAAGTATATCAATATTTTCTTTTAATTAAGTGGATAATCAATCCATCCGTTGACCTGAAACATCAAGTTGCGCTCCTGAAAGTTAAAAACAATAAGTTATTTTGATTAGTTTATATAAATTTAACACTATTTGGGTAGAATTTAAAAATGTCGGCCTACTTGTCATATGGATGGGACTATAGGGAGTTATAGGGATAGGAACTGGTTGATAATACATTGTAGAACAGTCAAATTTAGTCTCAATATATATTTTTTTCAAACGTCATTTTTTTTTAATTTCTGTATAATTCTGAAATATAAAACGCTGAGTGATGTCACGACGTGTACAGTATCTTTGCTTAATTTTCTACGTAAATTTTTAAATAATCATTCTCCACGATGTCACGTCACATGTCAGTGTCTGTATATATTTTGATAAATTATACTGCTTTTTTGTTATTTTTAATTATGATTATTGATTCTTAGGTAATATTTCTTATATAAAATACTGTTTTATATTCATTACGACCTTCAATAAATATATTAGGCAGACAATTTAACGATAAAACCCATACTCCCAAACTCAGTCGTGTAAACAATATTGTTAACTCTTTCGTGCGTTAAATTTTATTTTATCCTACATTAGATTTTGAGAATAACAGTAAAAAAGTAAAAAGAAATAAATTATTGTTACTAATCATGCACTTGAGACGAGAAGCGTAGAACCTGTGGCTTGTGACCCAGGTGCAGGCTTACAAGACTTTCTTACAATACTTAAACACTCGCCTCAACTTTACTCCTCAATATATAACTCAACTAAATAATAAAGTTATCGATTCACGTGATCCTCAAAAAAGGTTACACTTTATCACTTATACTATGATAGTCAATATTCACTATTGCAAATAAATTAATTTAAAAAAACGACGAAGAGTATAATATTTAGTATTACTATACTTCTGATATTGCAATACACAAAGATTTTAAAAGTGATTTAATTGAAGTTGCCATATCTCAATCGGTAATCTCCTGACTGTACCGTACCGGTTGCATTCTGCATATTCATTTTGTTTATTGCGCTCCTAAGTTACGTTTACCCATTATTTTTTCTACCCTTTCTTTGAATATGTTACCTCACTTCTGCGCTTCGATTAGACGACATGTGTAACTTTGTTCACGTGATGCTCCGCTCCTATGGGTCGTAGCGTGATATAAGATAGATAAGCGCGTTCAATATATGAATATTTGACAAAAAAATCACATTTGTTGTATGGGAGCCCCCCTTTAACTATTTATTTTATTCTGGTTTTAGTATTTGTTGTTATAGGGGCAACAGAAATACATCATTTGTGAACATTTCAACTGTCTAGCTATCACGACTCCTGAAATACAGTCTGTTAACGAATAGACGGATGGACGGACAGCGGAGTCTTAGTAATAGAGTCCCGTTTTTACCCTTTGGGTAGGGAACCTTATTTTATAAGTCAATGTTAAAGTGAACCAATAAAATGTAATATTAAATGAAAGCACAATATCGTAGTGTAGGTTGAATCAATAGAGCGAGTCACGTAACATATTGCTGGAGCGTTTGTTTTATATCAATGAAATACTTTTGTTTTTAAACAATATATTGATACACTTTCTTGTAGTACATGTACTTTCATTTTGCTTTACAACTTCACTGACCTTGTCAAGTCATCATCATCATCATCATCACAAGGACATCCTGCCAACCCAAACTATATTTAACTAATCACGTGATCCTTTAATAATGGTTAGTCTAGATTTGTTTAATATATTTAAGGAATGCGCGCGCGGCTGGGTGGGTGTTAGGTAGTGTTGCTTGCCCGGCCGGCAGACGCAGTCGTAATGTAGTCATTGAGAGAGGTGCACGTGCGGTTTGAATGTTGATCCCTTTATTGATTAATAATATCCCGAGTCTGTGTGTGCTATATCTCCTAAACGCTAGTTAATTGACCCTTCCCTGACGAAAACAGACTGGCGGTGAAGTGCGAACTATTTAGTGTTATTATGTGTTGTGGTGTAACGGGCATGCCCAAAAGAAGATAACCCTTAATTTAAAGAAGCTGAAACCGGGCCCAGCCAGCTTCCACGTGTGTGAGGTTTTGTACGCCCCAAGATTAGTTATTCCAAAGTGGTATATATTAACCCTCAAGGGCCAAAGAACATGTAACATGTGTCCATTTTGTTGTTTCAAATAGGTAATATTACGAAAAGAAAGGAGATGAGACGAGAGGAGAGGAGACGAAAAATACTTAAAATTTGCTACAAGTTGTTAAACTACAAATTATTCAAAGTTTTAGTTGACGAATGTGAACAATGCAAAACTATTGGCAGAGTAATATAGAAGGTTATGACTAGTCAAACTGTTGCTGCATTCTCGGAAATGAGTTTGTGTTTCGAAATAGTGTCTATTTCATGTAAAATGAACCTATAGCTGTATCGGACGCGTTACCTAGTAACAGGCTGTTGATGGCTCGCCAAAAAAAGAAGGTTATTGTATGTATTTTTAATGTGTATTTACTGGTGTATTTTCATAGTTGTCGGTAATTTTTTTTTAATTTTCATATTTTTAATTTGTAAGCGGCCGTTCAATTATTACGTAAGCATTAAATGGGGTAGAGGGGGTCATTGTGTTTTGCTTATTTTTGATGAAATGGAGGCATGGTGATTACGTCAGCGATAAAAAGTAAACACGCACATCGAAACGTGAATATTCCTGCTCAGAATAAGGGGGGAGAAAAATGCATGCATCAATATTTACGTCAGCAAGGGGGAAAGGACTTGGGATTTGCTCACTTTTGGTGACATGGGGGGTGAACTAGAAGTCAATAAAAAACTAGCCAGTAACCAATCAAACGCTATCAAAAGTATTTTATTAGTGCACTTTTTTAAATAAATATTTTTTAATTAATTTACTGGCTACGCAGGAAAGAGAGAGAGAGAGAAGACTAATATTGACATATAGTTGCGATCCCTTGGACAAATACTAGGAAGTCAACAGCAAACATGTTCCTTTGAACTTTATAGTCTATTTTGTTTTATCTTCATCAAATAGCTTAAGGGTAAATATTTAAACAAGTTGATCCGATCTAGCTACGCTGGACTAAAACATTTTGTAAAGAATTATATTTTAACTATAAAAATAAAATGTACTTTAGACAAGAAGAATACCTGGGGCTAACGACTCAGGCACAAGTTTAATAACTAACTAACTCATACTCACTACGTTTTGAACCAAATGTTTATTACTGTGGATTTGTTAAGCAATTTTATCAATTTATCCCTAACAATTTTTTTGGGTTTATACTGAAATTTCAGTAGGGATCCATATTTTTTTCTAGTATTAAATATAGTCTATGATACTTAGAGAAATACCTATCAAAATCAGACCATGTTATCCATACATTTGTATTAATCCTTCTCCATTAAATCATTTAGTATTCGTCGACTCCGGCCTGCCACGAATGTGGAGCACAATTAGAGTCAGTGCACACATTGGAGGATTGCGCCTCTTGGGGACCACAGCGGCATGCTTTAAGGGCGCAAATCCGGAGATCTGTCCCTGGTGAGAGTCGTTGATGCTATTCTCAACAGTGACAAGTCTTTGTCTGCAGTTGCATCCTACTGTGAGACTGTTTTAACACTGAAGGAGGCTGCGGAAAGGGAGCGAGAGAACGATGGTTCTAGTAAGTTTTCTGGTAGTTCCAGCCAGCGAGTCTCACATACCCGCCCTAGCGCCCAAGTGGGATGCGTAATGCATTTTCCATAGATAAAAAAAAATAAGTAGTCGACTGTTTCAATTTACAGGAGATTACTTTTAATTATTAAAATGTCCGATTTTAATAATTAAAAGTAATCTACAATCTACTTCCACTCCATTCAATAAAAATGTCGCCGCACTGGTGTGGCCGTAAGCAACACAACGGGAAAGATGGCACGTTAATGACGTGTGAGATATATATTGTGGGATACATACAGGCATAATATGCTCTGCTACCCGTGGGAAGCCGGGGCGGATCGCTAATGTAAAATACCTAAACACACAAACTGCACCCGCGCGAAACCAAGAAGTGTCGACTTGTTGTTATATAAGTCATTACATCGTAATTCCTAAATAAGCTCCAATACTTTGTAACACAGATATACAATGAATGTAGGATAAACGACTCGTATATTCCAATCTCACGGAATATCGCTTCGCTTTAAATCTACATCAAAAAGTAATCATTTGTACTCAAAACCGTTTTTAGACAAAATCACGAATTGAAATTTTAATACAACGCCATCTAATGGATGCTAACCGAGACAACGAATAGAAAGATAACGAGATATACCGTTTCATCTATACTCAGTCAATATATTAATACTGTGAGACAGCTCTCAAGTGAGCAATGAGCTGATGGTCTTCAAACGGGTGACCAGATCTTCACAATACATAGCTAAGAAACATCCAGATTAAATTACCTTTCAAACAAATAAAACTTCATTAGATTCTGTATATCTGTCTAAGAACGCTACGTTGCCGTAGACAGACATACAGATTAAACTTATAATACTCCGTCAAAAAAGCTCGTAATATTTCTTTATTATTATTAACCTTATAGACTAAGGACATGTTTTAGTTCAAAGTGTTGGAAGTGTAAGCCAGATGTTGCTCAACTTTGCCTTAGGAAAATCTTCGTATAGTTTTAATTGCTGTTGCTTTATCGTTAATAGACTTTGTATTATTAGTGGAGGCTGTTATAAAACATGTATCTTAATCTCCTTCTTCCTAAATCAATAAAACTCCTAGCTCCGATAATAGATCCGATTATAGACAGATTAGGAACTTTTTTGTACTTTAAAAATGATCTAGTCATTAATGAATACAAAACACAGAAAAGTTTAATAGTTCTTTTCAGTTTGTTTATCTACTCTGCTTTTTCCTACTGACGTACTCACTTTTTTACTCACGCGTCGAAATATTTAGGTACTCTTTGTTTTCGGAATATTTTTTTATGATATATAAGGGACAAACGTACAGACGGTCCACCTGATGGAACGTGACCACCGTCGCCCATGGACATCGGCAAAATTAGAGAGTATCTCTCTTTTGATACGTTGCTGCCTCAAAAGTTGAGTTAGTAAGGGAAGCGAGGAGTTTCAGCGAACCCTGAGCAAGAGCTCAGAGTTCTCTGAAATCTGGCACATATGCGGCTCGGATTCGCATACTGGTGGTCGTGAGCCAATTGGGCATCAGCTCTTCTACCGCCAATGACTGTGCCAGGTTACTCCACTCTTACGAAATGCTATGCTAGCGGCAGAGAGGAATTGTATTCTAACTTTCTTAACTGAATTTTAATAAATAAACGTTATATTTCCATGAATAGATATATAATTAAATCATACCCCGTTTACCACTCTATATAACACACGAGTGAAACTAACTTACAACCCTAACGAGAGTACAGTAGCGCGTGACAAATGAAAGTGCCAATATATTATGACTAATAGTTGGCAGGTGCGAACCCTTGAGGCCTGTTCATACGGTGACAGCAAGTACTATATCGTATACTACATACTATATCGTATAGAGGATGTTATAAAGCGACGCCTGTGTGAATAGTTCGGTCAAAGTTACTACATAAGTTATAATTATCTATCATCTAAGTTCTCGGAGGTTCAATATAATAATTTAAACTTACTAATGGTTTATATTTTACCTGAATTAACTGTATATAAGAAATGAATGCTTTTTAGACATGATACCGAACAATGCTTCGGGTTTGTATCTCAGTTCCCAGTTTATGAGGTCATTTTACAATACTAAGTTACTTTACCCACAATAATAATAACCTTCTGACCTTCTTAAAATTTTCGTGAATAAATTTATTAATTTCTTCATATGGAAATGAATAAAATATAATTTAATTATTGTTATAATAAGGAGTTTAAGGCCTGATACAGAAATCAGTACTACTAAGGCACGTAAGTAGGGAAGATCTGTAGTATGGACCCTTAACTATACACAGCTTGGAACGTGTTCCCCCTGCCAGTTGGCCGTATTTTTATATACTGTAAAATCCCGATTATCTGGATTAATTAAAACCAGAGGAACTTCGTATGATCGAAAATCCGGATAATCGATATCAAAGTTAAATCACTCAATATTTCAATTTCAATGATTTTTACTGTCTAATGGGGTTAACATACTTTGTTTAGAAAATAGGATACAAAATAACTAAAACCTAAATTAAAAATTTAAATAACCGCAGACTCAAAAAATCATTAAAACAGGTCGTAAGGTCGTACGATTTGACAAGCTATGTCATGTCGATTAAATAAGCTTTCAAACATATAAATCCGCATTAAAATCGGTGTTATCATGAGCCCTACAACCACACCATTTCGTCACACATAACATTATACACGTTAAATTTATAATACTCCATCGTTATAGCGTTGAGGTTTAAAAATGAGAAGGTTATTGAATAGTATACCAATGTAATTTAAACTTTTGATTGGGAATAATTGACCTTTGATGTAATGAACCTCATCTTGCCATTGCGGTAAAGGCTGATGCGCTTTAATTGTAACAATTGTATAAGATTCAACTACACCAATAATTTTCTCTTAGAGGCAGGAATAAATTTGTCATGACATATTTCGTTGCATTCAAATCACTTCGAGTGAGGAGTGACGAAGGAGTCCGATTAATCGAGATTCGGATAATCGGGGTTCTACAGTATTTAAAAAAATAAACAGTGGGAATTATAGAAAAATAAAGAAATAATAATAAAACCTGATCCTTTACTTTTGTTTACTTTGAGTGGTTTCACTAAAATACTAGTCGACCCTTCCCGGCGTCACCCGGGTGCTATTTCCCACATGTATTTAGGTTTAATTGCTATATCGCTATATTTTACATTTTAATTTATATATAACTGATTAAAAAAACATAATGGACACACAGCTCGACATGCACTTCACCTCCACGTCGCTAGATGGCGTACGAGCACACTCATTTGTTTACAAAGTATTTTTTTCGCGATAAACATTGTCCTTCCGTAGGCTTTACTTAATCTGTATATCGTATTTCATTTAAATCGGTTCAGAAATTTAACCCTGATTATGTAACAGACAGAGAGACGCAAACTATTCCTCAATAGATGGCGTAAGTCGTAAATTGAATCGCCCTTTCGTTTGTTAGTTTGTATTCTTAAGTACTACTTTCCTAAAAGTTAGGATAACAAACATACATATAAAATATACTCTATGAGTTACAGATATTAATATAATAAAACATATGTAGAGCTTATGTTAAGCCTCAATACGTCTGGATCTAGGTCAGGATCGAGTAAACAACTAGATATATGTCAACTCAGATTACTTACGCCTTCTATTTATTTAGCATATGAGAATACATTTATGTTGTACGAGATATAATAAGACAGACCAACAGTATGACGACTCGACTAGGATATCCTCCTGGGGGTTATGCTTTAGACTCAGAGCAACATTACTTCTTTCTATCATGGCGGCGTAATTATTTTGTTAACTTTTATCTTTGCGTTGGCAGAACTGAATGATATTCAGTTTGTGCCAAGTTCTAAAATTATTTAATCATCATTATTATCATATATATCCTCATCATCTTCATCATCGCTATGTTTTATCATTTTCGCTTCTAATTCCTTTGCAGGATTAAAAACTCCACTAGTTCAGGCGTTACATATAAAAGAAATTCAAATTTGTGTCTAGAAAATTCAAATTTGAAATCTATTTTCGATTTATTATGTAGATTATGAATAACAGACTAATAAACTGAGATTCAATAGTGTTGCCAACATCATAATTAACACTACTTAACCTATTTTATTGGGTAGTGTAGTTTTCTTAAATATCATATTTGGGAGTTTATCTTTTTAATATATTATTATTGCATCAAGTTGCCGATACTAAGTAATACTTAACGACTACATTTAATCTATACTAATATTATAAAGGGGTAAAGCTTGTGAGGTTGTAGGGGGTAATCTCTGGATCTACTGAACCGATTTTGAAAATTCTTTTACCAATAGAAAGCCACATTATTTGTAAGTCTCATAACCCGAAAAATGAAACCACTTTTTCGTGGTAGTCGGATTTGAAAAGTAAGTCGCAAAAATGGTCGAACGTTGATGATGAAGAAGTATGAAAGAATAAGGTGACGTGCGAGTGGATAGTTTGAATACACCTCAGCGAAGCGAGAGCTATACTCAGCAAGAAATGTTTACATTATTTCATAATCTATTGATGTGTTGCTTAAGTTAGATTTCAAACTTGAAGTCGTCAAAGAAATTAAAATAATACAAATTTTCTTATCATCAACCAGTTATTATCAGAGTAATTAATTCCACTTAGCTTTATAGATGTCGCTTTACGTTTGATATAAAGAATATTATAAATGTGAAAGTTTGTATGTTTGAACGATTAGATATTTGGTACTCAATCTTTTTTTTTTTGAAGTGAAACTTCTTTAGAATCGTTGTGATTTCAAACCGGATGCAACGGAAAAAACGACAGGTAAGAGACACAAATACAAAAATGTGTAGGAAAGAATGAGACAGAAATATACATACTATTTTATATTATTATATATATTCATCTCATTCTTTTGTCGATTTACTGAAGTTTCACTTCTTTTTTTTATCGTTTATAGGCAAGCGTTTGACCGTAATCAGCCTGATGTTAAGCACGATATGGTCTAGGATGTAACACGCTTGCCTAGAAGGTACCTGTTTACTCTGCTTTTGAAGACACCAACGTTGTACGTATCTGGGAACACAAACTCCGGCAAATCGTTCCACAATATCGCAGTGCGAATAATGAAAGTGGATTCAAAGCGTTTGGTACGCACTCTGGGAATTTCCACCATGTACCGATGTCGCTTTGGTCGCGTTTGCCGGGGTGTTCGATAGTAGAATGGGGCAGGTGGGATCAAGTCATGGAGTACTTCAGCGCACTCTCCGAAATGCATCCGGTAAAACACCGATAAGGAAGCAACCTTCCGACGGTGCTCGAGACTTTGCAGCCGAGATTTGAGCAAAGTGTCGTCTCCTATTAACCTTCTGGCGCGCTTCTCAACCGATTCTAAGGCCTCAAGTTGGTACCTGGCAGAGCCGTCCCAAAGATGAGAGCAGTACTCCATACACGAACTGATTTGCGCTTTGTATAAGCTGAGCAGGTGTTCCGGAGTGAAATAACGTCTCACCTTTGAGAGGATGCCAAGTTTTTTTGCGGCTAGCTGAGCTTTCAACTCAATATAGGAGCCGAAGTTGAGAGTCGATGAGAGAGTAACGCCAAGAAGTTCTAGGTTGTTTGTTATTGGCACGGACACATTTACGCAAAAACTGCTGAACGGATTTCAATGAAATTTGGCACACAGATACTTTATGATCTAGATTTTATCCCGGAAAAATTCAGAATTCCTACGGGGTAATAATAAAATATGTTAACTATCGTAAGCGCCTGAATATTTTTACTTAGCAACAATATATTGAAAATGATATGTTTTTTGATAAATCTATGGCTGTAGTTACACATGCTAATTACGAGCAAAAATCCATGCTTTTATTGAACAAATGCTACCTACTAGCGTGTGTGTAAAAGACATGCTATTAAGCATGCTTGCATGCTGGATAATAGTACATCCTGCTATCTTTAAGTGTACTAGTTGATGCGGGGGTGGAAGGAGGGCTTCCAGCAAAAGTATAATTTTATCTAGCCCCATGCGGATGGCTGTTTGATTTTCCATAGTTTTGTTTGAGTTGGCAGAGAGCACGCTATCAAATGACATCTGTATTGGAGTGTTTGCTTTAAACATGCTTATTTAGCTGCATACTTAAAACTAGCATGCTTATTGCTAGCAAATGTAAACAGTAGATAGGCATGCTCATAAGTATACTTATAGCACGCTTTATAGCATTCTAGAGCATGTGTAACAGTAGCCTAACTATTGTAAGTAATAAATTGCACCCGTACGAAGCCGGAACGGGTCAACTAGTTTAATATAAAGATTACTTTCAAAACAAGTATTTTTATAGGTGCCTATATTAACTATTTTTAGTAGATAAATAAAAGATAAAAATGCATGAATATTAATTTTATTAACGACCTTTGGAGTGAATTCGTTTATTTATGATTCTTTATCTTTCACATAAAGCTTAAGACATGTTTATTTAAGAGAAGTAAATTACTTCACGGGTAGTGAAGGGATGAGTTAGGATACAATTCCCCTCTACTGCTGGAAGAGCATCTCGTAAGAGCCGAGTAACCCGGCACCCCTTTAAAAAGAATTTATTATATATAAAATTTAATAATAATTATACTCTCCTTAATAAGTATCAAAATCATAACTTGTAAATGTTATGATTTTGATAGTATAATATCAAATCGGTTTTAGTTTTATATATTTCAGTAGTCGACCCTTCCCGGCTTCGCCGTAACCGCTGTGTCCTTGAATTTTATGTCTGTAATATCTTCGAAAATATTCATTTAAATTACATGCTGTAAAGGGCCATATTGATCTATATAAAATGCTCAATGTATTTTAGGTACTTTATTGGATAAGGATTAATGCTGTATTGTTTAAAATCGCTTCGTAAATAGGCCATTATTTCTTGTAAAAAGTAAAATATAAAAAATAAAATATAAATTATTGTGGGTAATCCCTAAGAGATAGACATATACCATCGCGGATTTATTTGTAGACCTTTTTAAGCAGTACAATACTGTAGTACATTATTTTATTCTATCTCGTAGGGTTCAGCCAGCGTTTGCAATGTAAGCGCAAAAAATGTGTTTATTTACGACATCACATTAGAAACCTCTAAAATTATCAGTGTTTCTATACAATATTATGTATGTATTATACATATAAACCTTCCCCTTGAATCACTCTATCTATTTAAAAAAACCGCATCAAAATCCGTCGCGTAGTTTTAAAGATCTAATCATACATATGGACGGAAAGACAGCGGGAAAAGACTTTGTTTTGTACTAAGTAGTGATAGTATATATTCTCAGTCAGGTCTGTTTAAAGAACTTCCATGAATACCAGTTACTAGTTAGCTGGTACATTCTGCTCAGCCTTTCCTTTGAATTTACGAGTTTTCCAGCTTACTTGAAATATGTGTCACCGTAAAGCTCGAAATATAATGAAAATAGGATCAAAGTGGCTTGTACAGCCTGCCAGAATGTACGAGAATTTAGAAAGTACACAATTTTGTTTTTATTACAAATTGAGTGGTAATGCAGTTTTAGGATATATAATCTATAGCTTTAGAACTTAAGATATATTTAGAGCGATAGAAAATCTACCATATATACTATATAGACTATTTTACACTAGCGCCCTATCCGTGTGTAGAGTATTTCTTTGTTTTTTCATCAATAGTTACCGCAGCACGTGCAATGAAAGTTATTTTATGGCTTTTTTTTTAGGCCGGTGCTCCCTGGGACTACGGAACTACGGTTAGTTATTCCCCCTATTACTCTCCGGAGGGCAATATCCACAGCTGAGGGGCGTGTAGGCGCAATGGACAATGTTTCTCCGTGATGGGGATAGTCGGAGATACCTGATGCCGAGAGGCGACGAGAGATTGAAGGCGTCGAGTGACGCTTGCGGTGGATGTTTCGGCTTCAACTGCTGTCTCGTGGCCCGGGATGGTGTAACCCTGTGAAATTTATATTTCACAGTTTTATAATATAGTTTGGAATATTTGTAACAATAATCTGAATTAAAAAAAAGTTTTAAAATATTAAATTGTTGAAAATTCTTCCCATTACCCCGATTGGTGGTTGAGGATTTAGGGTAATCTCCCCGATGGAGGTGGCAACATTGAACGCTGTCTTTTACGGGGCTTGCGTTAGCGTCCCCCTGGCTTTATTCGCCGATTCTAATTTAAAATGGTTTTATCACCATCCATTTGTAAGTATCTACAGTTGTGATTATCCAAATTAGTTTTCAACAACGTTGTTTAAACATTTATCATATCGTTTTGCGATATCGTTTCAGTTTATGTGGAAATGTCATAATGGCCTTGGTTAATGTCGAAGACCAATGTCTTTTGAAGCATTGAGTGTTCGGAGAACCCGAAATTGTAAGTAAATCCTTGGATTTCTTAGTAATAAACCCAATCATACTTGTTTTCAATAGTATTTTAAAGAATTTATTGGTATTTTCAGTGTAAGTCGAATTATGTGCCATGTGGTGGCCGTGTGAAAGTTTTATTATCTTTCTATAAAAAATAAACATTCTTCAGGTGAGTTTCTATTTTAATTACCTTTAAAACTAAATAACCTACGTGGGCAAAATAGTATTTTATATTATTTTTCATTATTTTGGTTAGAATTCCACTTAATCAGTTTTGATGTATTTGGTGATCTTGACCTGAAGGTGTGAGAGTATATTAATTCAGTAGGACAATAATTGTTCTTGGTTTGCCTATGTTCCAATATTTTGCTTAATTACCTGTGTTTAGAACAATATTAGGGCTTTCTTAGTATTTATACCAAGATAGGTAATGAGTTGTTTTGTTCACAGGGAGTGTTTTTTTTTGAGGGAGTGTTTTTTTATTATGGACGGACCTGTTCCTCTATGAAGAAATGATTTTTATAACGGAGCTGTTGTCCTTGGCAGAGCTGTTGTTTCTGATGAAGCAGTTGTTTTCCTATTATGAGGATTCCACTCTAATGTGAAGATTGTTGAG
Organism: Limenitis camilla; assembly: GCA_905147385.1. NCBI lineage: Eukaryota > Metazoa > Arthropoda > Insecta > Lepidoptera > Nymphalidae > Limenitis > Limenitis camilla. The sequence continues at coordinate 7,688,174 of LR990249.1, read as the reverse complement.
TCTTCTGTGATACCGTCCCTCGCTATGCGGTCTCCCCGAAGAGTTTCCTGTCATCCGAAGACATGGTTGCTTCATTGAGAGGGCTGTAGGGCTCACCACCCTTTGTTCTGTGCTTGCTGCTGATACTGCAATCCCAAAAGGATGGGTTTGCTTATTTTTTCCATTTTTTTTTTTCTGTTCCTTCGACCACACACATCCACACATTTTACTAAGCATTTTTTCAGTACCATTTAAATTAATTATAAATGTAATAACCTTAAAATATTGTATAATTGAAAACAGCCGATGGGACTATTGATCCCACGTGGCTGGTTTGCCGAATTTGTTTGCGACCAGATTTCGTCAACGTACCCCTTTTTTTGAAAACGGAGATAAGCCATTTTTTTAAAAATTAAAGTTTTGGAATGTTGGTAGTGAAATTCACTTTTTTTTCCCCTCCACACCCCTTACAATGGGGGGAAAGGTAGAGTGACCGGCGGGCTTGGGCCTTAAACTCCAAAGTTTTTACCCTGAACATCACAAGGGGTTCCAGTGACCGGAGGTATGGGTCGCTCCAGGTACTCCTCTGTTTGTAGAGATGACTTGCGAGTGACCTGATCTCGAGGGATATGGGCCGCTTCTGACTCCTCCGGGGGCTGGAAGCTTCACTGGACATGTCCTGGCATTCCTCTCGATTAGGTGTTTGGTAAAGCGAGCTCATGGGCGGGTTTTAACTGCGGGTACTCGTACCTGCATACAGGTGGATGTGCCGAGGCGTCCGCAGTAGCATGCTAACGCGTTCCTGCGGCGCCCTACATGCAGCATGGTCGGTGGTCGGTTTTAGTGTGGTAGTCCAGCGCTCATCGCTGGGAGTCCCACTTAGGAGTTTGCGTAAATGCATTTCACATATTAAAAAAACGGGTTGCATTCCGGGAGTGCCGGCAAAAGTGAAAACTTGAACTTTAACGTTGTGGGTTACAGTAACCCAAAGAATAAAATTCAAAACAAAATTAAAATAACTCCTCGTCAAACGAATTCTCGTCGCGAATCTCACGCCTACACTGCTCAACATAGCTCTGCTCATATATAACAAATCATTTAATTAATGACCACTAAACTATGATAGTGAACATTAACTATGCGAAATTAGTCGTCAAACAGTCACAAATCTCACGCCTGCACTGCTCAACGACGCAACAAATCATTTAATTAAAGACCCCTGATATAAAAATAATTACTCGTCAATCTGCCAATGAACTTGTGACAGCCAATTAAATATAAATATGAATCCAAGACTCCGATTTTTCATTTCTACTAGTTTTAACAAGTATTCACTTTAAAAAAAAGGGGATAATGTAGCATGATAATGGTGAAAGAATTTTTGAAACCGGTTTAGTAGATTTTGAGTTTATTCGTTACAAACATACAAATCTTTTCTCTTTATCATATTAATATAGATTTAATTTTCAACACCAAAGTAATTTATAATGACTAATTCCCAAAGACATAATAAAATCGCAGCTTAATATGCATTTCATCCCTTATTTCAATCCTTTCAAGCTTTTTTTATTCGATTAAACATAGCCTATGTTCTTTCCCAAACTCTAATCAATCTATGTACCAAATGTCATCGAAATCGGTTCACGATATGTCCATCAATAGATGGCGTAAGTAGTATATTAAATCACACTTTCGTTTGGTTAGTTCGTATTCTTAAGTATCGTTGGTAACGTTTGTTATGGAAGTAAGGATTTAAAATTGAAATGAAATGTTTCAAAAAGTAATTTGAAATATAAAATAGCCTCAGTTGGCTCTCCTTGGATATATTGCGGCTGCATACAGACACCAGGTGCTCTTATCCGAGCCAATTCAGACAGATATTTCAGGTACAAATAACAACTGAAACGTGATTTGTTATAGAACTATTGTAGTAGTATAGAAATATCGGGATATCAAATAACATAAATTTTAGTCCCGTTTTGAAGTGATTTTGAAAGTTATTGCGAAGTATTCTGTAGAAAATTACTTTAGTACTATTTTATAATATTTATTAAAAAAAAAACTTCTACATTTGTTTTCAAATTAAACCGAACATCAAGCTATTGACTAAATTCAGAAGCAAGTTTAAAAATCTCTTTAAATATGCACAAATTCTCGCCTCCACTATCCGACCTTGATTTTTATATCAATTAATTTTTTTTTTAATGTTAGATATAGTGCAAACGAGCTGATAGTCCAACTGATGGTAAGTGACCATAGACCATAGACATCGACAAAACAAGAGATACCCTTTTATTTTGTCGATGCGTTGCATCTTCGAAGATAGATCGGGGAGGGGGAGTGAAGAAAAAATGCTGCAGTTTCATTGCATTAATGGGATAAGAGTGGGAGGGGGTAAGTCTGGCTCACATGCGGCTCGACCAGAACGTATAGTCAATACAGTGGGTGCGACCACGGCTCTACCTTGACCATTTCTATACCTATGCATTTCTGGGTTTCTGTCTGAATTATTTTCTTGTTTCATCCTTTTTAGACCACTTTTTTACGTAGTCGTAGTTTTCTTAATATTAGTATAGATATAGATAATTAATAAACTTAAAATGTATAATATAGCGTATAAATACAGGGATTTGTAGTAGTTCAAAGTGATTTATGATGTGATAGGGGATGAAAACTTGTATGAGAGTTCATCATAATATAAAGCAATATTATGATGAAAATTAAAATGTAAAATTAAAACTCAATTTAATTTCGGTCAGCTAGTAACTAATAAAACACTTTAAAATGTAAAATACGTTATACAAAGTTATTAGTATCTTTTAAGTTTAAATGGCAATTTTAAAGACCGTTAACTCTAAGAGTGAGTAAATAGAATGTACGAGCTAACTCTGTCTTGAATCTTGATTAAAATATCTCACGAGTAATGAAGAGAGAGGGAGACAGAGAGATTGTAAGTGCGGCTATAAACTACAATGATACGTCTTATGGACTGTTCATACGAATACAGAGTCAAATACAAACATACTCGTACTTCTTAAGCAGTGACTCTGAAAATGAGTTATAGAAAATCAACGTAAAAAAAAGAATTGGGGGTTGGTGAGATCCTCTACCTCTACATATACTTACCTATACCTTTGTACTTCAGGATTACTTTCTACAGGAAAAAACTACTCATATACTACACAGTAAAACGTAATATACAAGAACATTATTAAATAAACGTCTCTGCAGAAGCCGACCAATTCCTGGGACTTGTGGATCAAGTGTAGACTTATTAGACCTTCGTCCAAAATCCAAGCAGTGAACCAGGCACTTAAGACTTAGTAATTAGGTCTGAAAGGCCCTTTCACTACAAATACTCTCGCTTCCATTACTCAACCTCGTTTAAACAAGAAACCTAGCATTTAACTAAACTAGCAATAATATAAGGTCTTCTAATTCTCATATGAAAATACTAGTCAAACTGTCGCTAATTAATACGTACGGACGTAGCATATAAATTGGATAGCCAGTCGAGATATTATTGAAAGAAACCATTACTAACTAGTGGCCAGTTTTCTTGACATAAGCAAGCGGTTGTCTTTAATAAAAATAGTAATAAAACTAAAGAAGTACAATAGAAAACATTTCTATGGGATTTGTCAAGCAATTGAAATTTCTTTTTATTTGTGGCAACATTATAAATAAAGTGAATTAGAGTGCACAATCGCCGCCAGTGTTCCAGAAACAGGTGGATTTTAAAAACGAGACCAAGAATTCAATTTCGCTTAATACTCGTAACGGGATGAAAACTCGAGTTTAATATTAAGACAAGTATTTTACACTAGTTATTCAGTTTACTATTTTATGTTTTGATTAATGGCAACAATATCATGTTCTCTAGACCAGCCGATATACCAGACAATTAAGACCCGGTAGTAGGTCTGTAAGACCTTTACAGTACACGTAAACTCTTGCCTCCATTGCTTAACATCGTTACCTAAAATTTAACTAAACTTGTAATAATATAATTTCTCTTGATTCAAAATTAGATATTCTATTAACCTACTCGTCAAACTATCGCCTTATCAATCAGGAGGGAGCTAATAATTTGTAGATAACCAGTGGGAAAGTTATTGAAACAAATCATCATCAAATTCATCGATTTAACAGACAACTCTATATATAAATACCGATCCCAATCAATCAAATCTACCTCTTGGGGTGATAAATACCCCTTGGTCTCCAGGGAGTTTGGTCGCGGTGGGTGGAAGTGGGTGGTTGTGGACGACGAAAATGTTAAAATATATATTTGTTTTTTTCTAACGCACGAGGACTTCTAAAAAGATCTCAAAACTATAATCGATTTAGAATGTTCGAGAATATACTAGAAATTTCTGAAATGACCGGAATTCTAAAATTAGTGCAAACTATTATAATCGATTTAGAATGTTCGAGAAAGTTTTAGAAATTTCTGGAATGATCTAGAAAATTGATTAACCCATATACACCGCATGTTTAATGACCGAATAAATCTATGTTAAAAAATTTATCCTTATATATGTTTTATACCATTAAACATGCGATGTATTTTAACCCGAGCAACGCCGGGTTTCGCTGCTAGTAATATCTAAAACTAAACGAATAAACGAAACTAAAGAATTACAATAGAAAACATTTGTATGGAATTTGTCAAGCAATTTAAATTTCTTTTCATTTGTGGCAACATTGTAAACAAAGTGAATTAGAGTGCACATTCGCTGCGAGTGTTCTAGAAACAGGTGGAATTTAAAAACGAGAACGAGAATTCAATTCCGCTTAATACTCGTAACTGAATGAAAATTCCAGCTTAATGTCATGACAAGTATTTTACACTAGTTATATAATAATATCATGCTCTCAAGACAAAACTTCGAGTGTACCAGGCACTTGAGACCCAGTAGTAGGTTTACAAGCCCTTTTTAATACACTATAATATTCACCATTCAAATTAGCAATGATTTCAAGTTGGGTGATCCTCAATAGGATCTACGAAAACACTCGTCAAACTGCAGCTAATTAATTTATTTAGGCTATCTACCTATTTTGAGTGAAACAAAAGACAACAATCTCTCTAGACCAAAAGCAGAGTGTACCAGGCCTTTGAGACCAGTACTCACCAGACCCACTGTTACTGCTCAATTGCATTAACTAAGCTAGCAAAATTCACTTCACGAAATTACCAGTCAAACTGCTTATTACACGAAACAAAGATGATAAGTTATCGAGATGTATTTTTGAAATAAATCACTCGGAGCTATTGGCCTATTTCTGTTCCCTAGAGTCAACATATACATAATATATTTACTACAATATTATTCCAATTTATGAACTACTCGTCATACTGCCTTTATCAATTAAGATTGAAATTTAAATTCAAAAGCGTTAATAAACTCGAATTCAGTATCGAGTATCAGTTAAACGGTAAAAGCTTTTATTTTACTACTTAAAGGATTTCCAGTGACATATTTAATGTCGTTTCATTTTCCGAATTTCGAAATCAGTCAAAAATAATTGTTGATTTTCTTTAAATACTAAGTAAATTCGAAATCAAATTTACTGTTAAATTCGGATATCCGTTCAAAAACAGATATTTAATTTATTATTAAATAGATAAAATAAATATTTAACAAATCATTAAATTGATATTTATGGTTTGTGGAGTTAATATAAATATAGGTTTTGGAATAATGTATTAAAGATAAGTTTTAAACTTACATAAGGGCATAAATTAAATTAATAATTAATACTTAATGAAATATATATTAATCATAACAGACGAGAATATTTGTTTAACACATTTAACAAAATTTTCAGTTATGAATTATTGTGTTAAGTAAGTTAATATATTAGTTAATTATTATGCAGAATAAGTAAAGATGTTGTTAGCCAATATTTTGTTTAATAAGTTGTGTAATCAATAACGAGTTTTTATAATCAAATGATCCCTCATAATAATATTTATTATCCATAATACAATTTTAAAAATATGTTTATTCATTGTAGTACTATCCCTAGTAAGATGGAATGACGTGATTTTAATATATTGGTTTAATCCAAAAAAAACTAAAAAATCTCTTAAAACAGTCGTATTAGAAAAAGAGTATGCATCGCTTACTTATTTCGCATAATAATCAAAAATTATTATAGAGTGTAAGTTGTGTATGCACTTTATGATAGTCATTAAATATTTGGTTTAATAATTGTTTTTTCTCGTCCTATTTGATTAACGAGCTTAGTCAATAATATAATTATACAAAGACTAGACATGTAAATAAGATGCAAATATGAATACTTTATAACTCAGTAAGCTCAGCTTTTGATTGACGATATCCGATAGTAAGTCCGGATTTTCAAGTTTTATTATTTTAATCTCATACTTCAGCGAGTTTGCGTGCCTTTAATATTGATATCGTTCCTATTTTAAGATATTAGGTTAACTTCAAGAAAATAGATGTTATTTGTGAATTTCCTGAGTCAAAATATTACAATTATTAAACTGTTATCTTAAATGTCATCCTAAACCATAATGCAATGAATGAAAAACACCATTGTATCAAAAACATATAAATACAGAAAAAAAATTGTACTAAACTAAATAAAAGCGATGACTTCTAGGCAACCCGACGGATACATAAACCATTTTGTGCCAGCGCCCATCTTAAATTTGAAGTTTATTATTTTGTATAGTATTCTATTAGTCAAGCCCTTTCATTTCATACCCCATATTGAGAAACCATCCTGGACCATTTTTCATGATATATAGCTAAGAACACTCCCGACTATTTCACCTTTGAAACAAAGAAAACAAAATTAAAAACCGTTCATCTGTTCGGGAGCTGCTATGCCACAGACACACTCACAGACACGTCAAACTTATAACATCCCGTCGTTTTTGCGTCGGGGTTACTAAAATAGATAGGTTGCACTATTAGAGGATACTAATAAAATAAATAAAAATAATATATGTTGGGGTAGGATAATAGTGAAGGCCGTGTCAGGCTATAATTAGGGTAGGATAATGATAAAGAAAATTAATCATCACTTCCGTCGTGATTTTTATATTCAAAGATTTTTGACAGCCTCAAACGAGTAAACGATTATCGATTAATCGCGACGCCAGCGCTATATTTCCTATTTGCTGATTTACTTCTGCCCACTAGTGCAGGGGCATTGCTACCATTGTCTAGTCCCTTTATATTCCCCGACTAACGCAATACACTTTAGTCTCACGACAAGTCTGTTTAAGTGAACATCACCTTGAGTTGAAGAGTAACAAATAGTGTTTTGCTATATTACGGATATCGGATCTCTCGGACTAATCATGTGAGATCTTACGTCTTATTTATTTTGAGTTCCTACTTTGTATTTAGATGTGTTAACACAACCTTAGGTTGGATTTAGGTTAGGTTAGCCTTATGTTAACCTAACCTAAGACAAATAGTTAGACCGGGCAGTGGAGACGAGTGTCGTAATTACAGTAGGAGCTCCTTAAGCCTAAACCTTGGTCACAAGTCCAAAGCACTGCCTGGTTTCCTGTTCAAAAACTACGGAATCGTAAGATTCGATTATTCAATCATTCAAATCGGCTCTCAGTTCTGACATATACATATAATATAAAAAGATAACTTTACATTCACCCGAAACCAACATTTCGGTTACACTTCCTCCAACACGACAATCACCGGCTGACTTCAGTGAAATAAGGAGAACTACACTCTCATGTAACTTTCACCTCTGAATAAATAATCAATGAAAACAATGTACTCGTATGTTGACGTTATATGGAGCTAACATTATGTAGCATAGTATTACGATAGAAACGAAAAAGAAAGCCACTGTTTAACATAACGAAGCTACAACAAATCGTAAAGAATGCTAATCCAGCTTAGTTAAAAATGCTCTACAAATTAAATAATTCTTACTAATCCCGGAGCTTTTGTTTGGATATTCACGAATTAACAAGTGGCTTTATTTACGTGCACGTTGTGTACATAATGCTGTTAAAGTGCTTTTCTTTAACCACCTAAAAGGGGGAGACGCTTTAAAGCTGTTATTTTTGCTTCTTATAAGCATCAATTTCAGCAATAAACTATAGCTAAAATTACGTAAATGAATAACAAAATTACCATTTTTTAATTGTATGTTTTAATTTAATAGTTACCTGATATACCAATGAACTATATTATATATGACGTGGTGGGTAGGATTGAATATCACTTCCATTTCGTCATAACAACACTCAACAACTTTTGATAGCTTGTGATTAGCTGACGATTTTCGCTATTTCTACCCTCACCAGTGGAGGGGCATTCCTACCACTGTATTGTCCCTTTATATTTCTCGACTTATATTTTCTCTTTGAGTGAACATTACCTGGAGTTGAAGTGTGTAGTCGTATTTATCGTGTGAGTCCTTAAATTGTATTTAGGTGTGTTTACACAACCTTGGGTAAGGTTAGCCTTTGGTTAACATAACGTTAGACTTTATCAGTGAAACCAGGCAGTGGATGTGAGTGCTCACATATGTGGCTGGGAGCGCTCTCCTCAACGTACTCGGTCTCAATTCCAAGGTACTGCACTGGGCTTCTGTTAAAATACTAAATAATCGTGAGATTCAGTTAATTCATTCAAATCAGCTCTCTGTCCCGACATAATAGGTCGGGGAAAAAGTTTCTTTGCATTTTTTAAGAAAATTGAAAACATTTTTTAATATAATTTATTTACATTCAATTAAAGTATGTAGGTACCATTATGTTCGATAACTTTTTGCCATCTTGTAGGTAGGGACATGATCTCATTGCTATAGAAATTTTGGGGCTTCTGATCAAAAAACCGTGACAAGTAGTTTTAGCTGTCCTCTCGTAATGTTAACCTGATACTGCCTAAAGAATTCTGAAGAGACCGAAACAGGTGGAAATCTAAAGGTGGAAGGTCAGGACTATACAGCGGATAAATTAAGACCTCCCAGCCAAACTGTCTTTATTTTTGCTGAGTGGCTAAAGATGGGTAAGGTCTAGCGTTGTCATGATGAAAAACCACACCCCTTCTTTTGATTAATTTCGGCCGCTTTCTCTCAACTTCTTAATTTAATCTCATCATTCGTTCGCAGTAGAGTTTAAAATCGATGGTCCTGCCTGGTGGTAACAGCTCATAATGAATAATACCCACCACACACACAGCATCACCTTGTTGCGAGTTAACCCGGGTTTCGCCACAGTCTGTGAAGCCTGACCGGCCTTTGACCTTTTTCGCACGTTCTTGTCGTACGTGATCCACTTGTCATCACCAGTTCTCAGCTTCTTCAAAAATGGTTCGGTTTCATTACGTCGTAATAAAGAATCACAAATGAGTACACGGTCCATTAGGTTTCTTTCAGTGAGCTCGTGAGAGCTCGCCAAAACTGTTTTGTGGTCAATTCCCAGTTCTTCAGCTACGTCGTAACTACTGATATGCTGATCTTGCTCCACTTTTTCAAAAATGGCATCCATTTTACCCGTAATAGGGCGACCAAAGTGAGGTGCATCTTTGACATCAAAATATCCGGATTGAAAACGCTTAATCCAAATTTGTGCTACTCTCACAGACACTGCACTAGGTCCATAAACATCGCAATTTTTTTTCTCGGCTTACGTTGCATTTTTAATTTTTTGGAGTAAAATTTTAAAATGTATCGAATTTCTTTATTAGACTCACTCATCTTCACAGTACGGAAATCAAATAAAAATCACACATTTTCTTAATTTAAATTTGGAATTATCTTCTTTACAAATAGTAAGATACAAATAGTATAGCCAAAGAGATTTTATTACAAGTTCATACATACTATAATGCGAAAAGACTTTTTCCCCAACCTATTATTTGTATAGTTTCAATCAGTGAAAGAGTTATCGAAATCAGACTAGTAGTTACAAAAAGATTGCTTTGTCATGCCAATGATATCTGATTATAATATTAGTTCAAACTTTACAGCAAATAACCATCCTTCAGCATTTATTTTAAGCCAAAAGTGAAGCGTGAAGTTTGCTTTATAATAAATGCAAACACTATTTTCGTCGCTCACGTACTTTTACTAAATATTGCAAAAATTTCAGCGTTGCTTGTAAAGCTTGTGATACATATTTTAAATTTTATACGACATATTTCGAGCAAATTTTGCATCTTTTTTTGATACCACTTTTTGATAAAGAACAATTTATTAAACACAGAAAAGACAATGTTTAAATTGGCCTATGATCGGAATAAGATGACATCGTAACGAAAATTACTCATCAATTTTTAAACTTAAAAATCAATTTTCAGTAATTGACGGACACTAGGATTTTACACACATTTTAAAACGTACTAATTATACTTTTCTCTAAGCCAGACTCCATTTAAATCTGAGATATCATCAATATTGCCGAGGCTGTAATAGTACACCCAATGTAATCATGCCATGCACCAGAAAAAAACGTGTGTTTTGTATTTTATTAATTATAGTAAGTCCTACGTAAGTAATTTTACAATTATAAAATTAGATTTTAACTTTTCTATTTTAATCTTTTTCGCTACTTGTTATTAAACTTTAATTTTATGTTTTTCTATAATTTATTAATTAAGGGTAAGTTTTGTAATTAGGTATAGATTTAATTTTAATAATATTCTTCTGGTTTTATTTAACTTAAGTAAATTTATTGTATTATCAAAATAAAACCACTTTTACAGATATAAATATTTTTTATTTCTTTTAAAGAAATTGTATTACAGAACATAAAAAGGCCAGATTTTGTTAACTTAATTACTATACAAGACAAATTATATTAAAATATTAAAAATAATTGGTTAGATTTTTATTATACACATACATTAGGATGGAAAAATGAGATATTTTATGTAGGTGAAAAAAAATCAAACATACTACATGCATAGTGAAAATTATTTTGGAATTACAGTAAACATAACTGCATAACTAAACAAAGTCAAGAAACTCGATAACGTTTTTTTCACTTTAAAAAAATACGTTGTGGTCCAAAAAATCGAAGAATAACGTGTAACGTTACGTAAGTTTAGTTTTACATAATTTCATCTCATATTACCATCCTAAAATAAAATATTAATACGACAATTCCAAAAGGCGATTGCTGTATTACCTCGTATGAATTTTGTAAAAAAAATTAAAATTATTTATCAAGCTGTTTTGATAAATAGCAAGCGCGCGGGAACAGAACCGTCACGTTAGGACTTATCACGTGTATCACGCTAAAAACGTTTATTATACAAATAACAAGCAATCGCCTCTCAGTCTATATAAGTAAAAATCAATAAAATATTAATATCTATATAATTGGTATTCGCTTCTAATATACAATAGAAGCTCGACTCTCTTAATCAAAACAAATATCTTACCTATTATGGCAACATTTTCTATCTTTAAAGGTTACTAGAATTAAAATACAATCTTTTACTACTAATTGTTCTAACATCATCAGACTGGTTCCAGTCCCTGCATCATTAAGAAATCTTAGGCGGTCCGCCATATTGGATTTCGAGTGAGGTCTTACCATGCATTGTCATCTAACATAAATGTGTAAACAAAACCTCCATATTTTTTAATGTAAATTGTTATTAATAGATGGCGGTATAAGTTATTTTATTGACACATCGCTTCTACTTGTATTTTTATTAGATCGGGTAAGCATCCAATAGATGGCGCTGTTATAAATTTCAAGAAATTCGTAATAATTCGTTCTTCTATTTAATTCTAGTAACCTCATTTATTTTATCTGTACATCAATTTTAACTATTTACAATTTTAAATTTATAATTGTTTAAATCTTTGCATTTTTTTTTATAATTTGAAAAAATTAACGATTATAACTATTAAAAATATCAGTCTTAAGACTTTGAAATACAACGGCAACGGGTCAACGTAAGCACACTCGACATCACACTGGAGCTTACGATAAATTATTTAAATTGAAACAATTAGTATGACATGGCTATAATATTCCATTGTTCTATTCACACTGTTAGTATAGTAGCCGGCAACTAACTTTAGGTCTGAGCAAAAATAGTGAGGGACAAGTTGCATATTGTAAGCGTTCTACGTTCCAATCCATGACGTAGCAGACGCGCGGTACTGAAATATCGCATACGAACCAACCTGCGCTTTCAAGGTCAAACCTATACTTACGTGCCGGTAGCTATAGTAAGGACTATATTACTTTACGCTAGATGGCGTCACAGTTAATTGAAATTAGGTGGACAATGCAAACGATGAAGTAACCTTTTGAAGTATTGGACCCATCTGAAGAATTTGTAGATTTCATTTGGGTTTAAACAAGAACCTAGTACAATTTGTACCGAACACAAAAAAATGCATTTTCTTATTGAGGTAGAAGTTTTTCGAAATTAATAATAAGAAATTTAACAGAAGAGGAGCGTTGAAAATTGTAAATTCTTTTTCAAAAACGCGACGTGACGAAAAGCATCCATTTACTAAGTTTCGAGTGCCTGGACAATCGAGTTTGAATTAGAAAATTATGCTCTAGTATATAATCACTATTAGAAAAACTGAGCGGATATTTAATGGTAACGCCATCTAACAGCTAATCATTCATATCGTCCATATCTTTGTTCTTATTAAACTTTTCAATATTTCTTAAATATTTATAATATTCCTGAACAAAACAATTTAAACATTTAACTGTGTCACAAAAATCACTTTTATTGTTTTAAAATCACTTCTCACTTCACATTTTAGTTTCTAAACAATCTTCTACGATATCTCACCTAACTTCTGGATCTGTTTGGATTGTATTGGTTTCAACGGACTTCATTGATGTTGGTTTCAAATCCTTGACTGAATTAACTGTGAAAAAAAGTATTAATTTAGTTTTATTTGTTTATTAAACCTCTCATTCTTTGCGCATTGTGTTAAAGAAATAATTCTACCATCGTCTTAAAACAATTCATTGAAATTTATACTTTAAATGCTAGAGTTAAGATTCCTTTGGCACTTAATACGCCTATCCTGAATTCTTGGCAAACGCGTTAACCCAAGGTTTCTAAACAATGTTATTTAATCTTTCCCTGTTTCATTAACTCTGACTGCTATTCGCCATCATTATACGAAATGACGGAACTTTCAACGCAAATTTCATACTCACGACTAGTTTTCCTATGGGGCAATGTATTATTATCTCTCTCTAGTAAATTCTTACTGAAATGCGCACTGCTGGTATGAGTGTTCACGCTCACTGGTGGCCTGCAGTGCGAGAGGGATCTTGGCTCCAAGTAAGGAGATAGTTCCGGCATTTGCGCCAAATTTAGTGGGTTGCGGTTATTCGCACTGTATATTGTTGGGTACAGCTCTGGAGGCATCATTTGTTCCACTGGCAGCTAAAATATTAACTAATTTACTGTTGTCTCTTTTCTTATATTAAATAGATATATATTTTCTTTCTGTTCTAGGTATCACTGTGGCATAACGAAGTAAATTTAAAAAAATATGTTTCGCAAAATGAAGAACACTTACCAAACCACTAGTATTTAACGGCAAACCACTAGTATTTAACGGTAACGAATTTTTGTACTTCAACCAATTTTCGTACACCTTATCATATGACGCTCGACACTCATTGGGACCTATATTTGGAATATGACTCAAGTTAGACCCTATCCCCTGTATACTGGGTCCCAAGTTATGCATTTGTAATTGGTACATTGGTCCAACTCGTACATGTTGATTGCAAGGATCATTTAAATCGTAATGTCGATCATATTTAGTTTCATATTTTTCAGAATCCGATTTAGAAAGAAGCGGTCTGATTGAACTATAATCAGTAGCTGAAGATTTGTTTGAACAGCTGTCACTTATTTTACCTTCTATTGGTATTATATCCGGGTTTTTATCTGAAAGATATATTAAACTCAATATGTTATCTACTTCTGGTTATAATAAAGATCTACAAAGATATAAATTTGAAAGCACTCGTACGAACAGACTAAATAAACTTGTAAATAACTTACCCAAACTATCAACACTTTCACATTCTTTTGCTCCAGTTAGCGGAGTATTTGATATGTCATCCTGCATTCGTTTAGTTTTATCAGGTTTTTCTAGAACATCAAAACGATTACAATTGATAGACCCACTTCATATAAAATCATTTGAGGAACGTTTCTAGGATATGCCATTAAATGGAGAGTACAAAATAAGAAACACGTATTAAGATTTGAACCAACAACAAAAGATTTCCAGAACAGACAGACAAATAGTTTTTGAAACAGCTTTATACTGAATATAATTGACAGTTGCCACATATGCATTAATCCCAAAATATAATTACCGTCTCTCTTATGACAATATTTCCAACAAAAGACAAAAGCGGACACTGTTGTGATGGCAGCTATCCCAGCCACTGCACAGAGTACTGTCACTAATACCGTCGTTAATTCCACTCGGACTGGGACATTTGCTAAAAATATGAAGAACTTTTACATGGTGATTTTAAGAACTAAATTAAAAGAAGATAGCCAAGAATATTTTATAGCAATCATAAAAAAGAAATGATATCAAATTATGTTTATTAAAAATTACATACCTGTCTGTCGTTGGGGATGTTTTAACAAGCTTGACGTGAGTGTAAAAGGTTCACTTAACCCCTTTTGATTATACGCTCGCACAGACAGACCGACTGCGCCAGTTAATCCCCATACAACGAATTGCGGCTCATCACTACTTATATTTCGTAATAGTGTTCCTGATGCTATGTCGAATACCTGTTTCAATTTTATTATTTCATGAGCTAGATAATTTCCAGCATCTTAATAAAATACTGTCAGTATCTTGATTGAGTATTAAAAATACTTTAAAAAAAGTGTAATTGAAATTAAATTATTTTGAGTTTGAGTTTACACCGGTACACAAAAAAAAAAGTGGAAAGTGCATTTGTTAGGACCGACCTAAGGGTACGTATTTCAACTCACTGAAACTAAAAAAAAAAGAAAAATCGATGAAAATCGGCAGTTTTAGTGGCACATGGCATGATGGCAGATTTTTGCTGGATGTTGGAAAGGGAAGTACCCAAAGAAAGTCGGAAACGAAAGAGGAAGCCGCTGATAGTTGTTTTTTTAAGTTTTCTCGATATTTTGAGGGTGTACGGGTCAAACTGACATTGAATTCGGATTCAGTAGGTATATATATGAGCAGGAAATACGTACCGTTAGGTTAGTCCAGTCAAATGCACTTTCCACTTATTTTCTGTGTGTCGGTGTTATGTTAACTTTACTTAGTACTAAAGAGCTAACCTGTAATAGAAAATATTGTCGTAATCCACCATCGTGTCCGCGTGTACAACAAAGCCACAACGATTCGTGTGTTACGTTTGTTATTCCACAATTCTTAACTGATGATGGTTTTTCTACAAAAAATGTTTATTAAAATAAGTAAAATCGGTAGCAAAAATTTTAAAGATTTCGGACTAAAGTCTGATAACTGAAATACTATATATTAAATCCAATCTATATCTTTCATATTAATTATACATAACATAATTAGAGCTATCTAACCTGCAGGCAAAATGTGAAACAAGCATGGAGTTTCCTGTCGACCTACTGAGTTGCTCCCGGCGCATTGTACCCAGCCATAGTCGGCAGAACTGTTTACCATGTATAGGTATCTACCTAAACAACCATAGATATTATAAACTATTTTGTTTAATAATTATTTTCTTTGGTAATCATATTTAAAAGTTATATTATATGAAATAATAAAAGTGTTCTCACCGAGAGTACTCTGAGCGTGCATTGCTTGCGAATTCAATTCAAGTTTTGAATGTGTTGTACTGTTTAGCCACCACTGGTATGTCATAGGATCCTATGGATATACAAATATCGGCTATATGAAATTCTACTGGAACTTAATTAAGATAAATACTATTCCGTATTTATGTATGTATTTCACAAATTGATACAAAATGCTTTGGGTGTTTCACAGGGAAAGATTTCATGACCCTTACTTTATGTAATGTTTAAAACACATAATAAATATTACTTACCTGAGGATTTGCATCTAATTCGCAATCGATTTCAATAGTTTCGCCACGAGCTGCTCTAAGAGCCATAGGCTGTGATGATTTACAGGCAGGGCTATCTGTAAGTTATATATAAATGGGACCACAAATACGGAAACAAATATTAAATATAAAGTATTTTAATTTAATTAAATATAATAATGAATGATCCTTTAATAATAACGATGCAGAATTAAAAAAAAACTGTTAAAGTTTATCAATCTTCTTCTACGTATACTTACACTTGACATCCAACTCCAAAGGCTCACTAGAACCCTCGCCTAAAGCATTCCTGGCAACACATACATAATCACCAGCTGCTCGTCTCGACACTCGTTGTAGAACAAGGCTCTGATTGGCTACTACGATACCACCTCCTCCTTTTACTGGAGTACCCTATTAAAGGGAAACCATTATTGAAATATAATAAGTATTAAGTGTGAGTATACATTAGGGATTTTGTCAAAATTCGCAGACCTTCAAGTAATATACGAAGTACTTATATATACTATAACACTGTTCTTTGTATTTTCGTTTGAAAATCACTTATAACCCTAATGTGTTCTTGTATAATGAAATTCGGTGTCTTATATAGTTTGACATATTATGTACAATCATATTCATAAACTGTGGCAAATTGAGTAACTGATTTGACAGTTTAATGGGTTGAGATGAGAGATGCCACGAGGATAGATACAACAAACAAACGAAAATGTTAGACGATGACTACAGAAATGTGATAAGGGTGGCGCACTAGAAATAATTTATAAGGCAAAACGTGTAACGTTTATCTAACAACAATGTTAAATTCTCTATCCTTAATACATGAATTAATATAATTAATTTGATTCTATTGACTGCATTAATACAATTAAGGAACGAAAAAGTGAAAAAAAACATAGTAACAGACGCGATTATTACAAAAATGAATTACGAGCGCCCCAACATTTTTCGCTACTAACAATTTATTAAGATAGCCCACTTCAACGTCTAATATTTGAGAGACAACGGTAAATATCAGAGTTTGAGCGCAAAATATTCTAATTACACATTACTTACGTTATGGGTAAAGTAGACATGGGTATGCCATGGGTTAGCCCGCACCATACAGTCCAAATACACATCCGATCCTTCTATTACTTTGTCAGCATTTAGGTTCGCACCTAACTCCAACTTAACTACAGGCAAATCTAAGGAGAATCAATTAATTAGTTATATCCTTTATTTATCATTATTACAGTCATTCAGATCTTACTCTTTAGACTCACGTTGTATCTCCAGTTTAAAACCATCTTCATGAGTGGAGTGAGTGAGGGAAGGCTGTGTAGCTCTGCAGGATACGACTCTTCCAGCATCATCAATGTCCGGAACGAAAGTCAGTGTACTTCTTGTTACATTACCATCAGCAGATGACTGATTACAAACGAAATATTAATTTAACCTGGCGACATTGATGCCGGATATGTAATACCCGACAGTTTTTAAGAAAATATTCAACCTCATTATCTAAAAATTAATTTTCGGCAGAAACATAGATTTAATTTGAATTTTTGTTTTAAATATTGTTATTAATTTATTAATATTGATTGAGGGATTCATTCATTGATGATTATATACAGGATAATGTACATAGGTAAAATTTACTCGGCCACAACGGCCGCGATGAGTGTGATCGTCATAGCAGCGCCGGGATAAAGTTTGATATTCTCTAATTAGTGACACCATGTACATATGGATACTTACTGTTTCCCTTATAGTTGTAAGTCTAGTGCCTCCCTTCCACCAGGAAATATTAGGTTTAGGTCGTGCACCCACAGCAGCACAAGCTAACTCCGCGCTTCGACCAGCTACTAAAGGTCGAGCTCCACCTAACAGCCGCACCCAGAGTGGTCGTACTGAGAACAAAAGTTTTATTTTATTAAATACTAGCGGCCCATCCCGGCTTCGCGCGGGTGGAATATTATTTTTAAAAATATATTGGCCCTCCCGCATTTCGGTGCCCACTCTCTTGCCGCTTTACTCGCTGCGCTGCGGCGCTACACTGGCCCGTCGCGTCGTCGTGTATTTTTTGTTTATATTGATATTTTTAATTTCGTAATATCTTTTGAATGGAAAGTCCGATTTTAATAATTCAAAAAGTAATTTACAGGTATTGAAATAGTCTTGAATACGAAATAATTTGTTTGGATAAGGATTAATACAAAGTTATAGAAAACATGGTCTGATTTTGATAGGCATTTTTATCAACTTTTAAAATGTAAAAAAGTAGTTATAGTGACGTAACTATAATAGTTGGACATATGGTCTCGCGGACTTTTTTGTAGATATTATTACGTTCTATAATATTGTAGAACATTTTTTTGTTCTATCATCAATACTTTTTGCAGCGCATGCGATGAAAGATATTTTATGGCTAATTTTTTGGCACCTTGGGTTGGTTTTCGTGAGATTTCCTAAGGATCTCTAATTTTTTCTTGTAATAAATATAGGCTATGTTACTCAGGGATAATGTAGCTTTCTAATGGTGAAAGAATTTTTGAAATCGGTCCAGTAGTTTTTATGTTTATTCGTTACATACAAAAATACAAAAATACAAATCTTTCCTCTTTATAATATTAGTATAGACTAGCGGCCTGCCCTCGCTTCGCTCCGGGTATTTAAAACAATATTATAATTGATTTCCCTAAATTGTCACTCTGTAATTGTGTAGTTTTTCATTATTTGAAAAAAGAGAGAGAGTAAGAAAAAGTTATAAAAAGAAAAATAATAGAAACATAAATAAAAGAAAAGCGACAGATGATAAAAGAGGGAGGACAGAGCAAAAATAAAATTGAATAGGTAAAGAAGAGAGAGAGAGAGAGAGAGAGAGAGAGAGAGAGAGAGAGAGAGAGAAAGAGCGAGAGAGATAATCGAAAAAAAGTGAAAAGAGACTGATCATACTGAACAAATAAAAATAAGAATTAAAGAGAGAAAAAGAGAGAGGATGAGAATGAAAATGTTTTAAATCGGATTTGTAGTTCCTGAGAAACTCTTCAATTTACAGAATGGCCACCTTATGGAACTTAAATGGCCATATCTTTTTAATTAGAGTATTTATGGCCACCACATACCTATGTTACCCGGAAAGGATGTGCTTTCTATCGGTAAAAGAATTTTCATAATTGGTTCAGTACTTTTCGAGCCTATTCGCAACAAACAAACAAACATACAAATATACAAACAATCAAATCTTTCCTCTTTATATAATAGTATAGACTAGCCGACTCGCGCGAATTCGTTCGCGTGTTGCTCCGCTCCTATGGGTTGAAGCGAGATGTTAAATAGTTTATGTTATTCCTTGTTACATCAGCTTTCTGCCAGTAAAAGTCCCGTCAAAATCGGTCCATTCATTTCAGAGATTAGACGGAACAAACAGATAGACGGAATGTAGTTGTTGGTATATGTGGTGTGTGTATACTTCCATATGCACTTAGTAACAAGCAGTTATTTTAATATTACAAACAGACACTTCAATTTTATTTATTTGTATGTATGACAGTAAACGTCTGTTATTGCAAACCCAATAATAGTCGTTATGATGTAATTACCGTATAAAATCACAATACTCAAACATTTGAGCTGGTGTTGAATAGTGTATTATCCGAAGCCTGCAAATCTGTTTAATGCGTCAGTTTAGTTACATGTACTGGATTTGTATAACACGAAATATATCAATATACGCCTCGTTATATGGTTGTCAGTCCCCTTCCCGAAACTGTCCCGATTTTTTGAAATCAAGCGAACACTACCGCGTAAATAAGTAAGACAGGCCGATACCTCTGCAAAGTTTTTTTTGAAACACACTAGGAATATTTCATAACTTCACTTACCAAATGAAAGGTTATGAATTTATGATATACTAGCCGACCTACGCGACTTCGTTCGCGTGTTGCTCCGCTCATATGGGTCGTAGCGCGATGTTAAATAGCCTAAGTTACTCCTTGTTACATCAGCTATCTGCTAGTGAAAGTCCCGTCAATTCGGTCCAGCCATTTCAGAGATTAGCCGGAACAAACAGACAGACCGACAGACAGACAAAAATTGTAAAAAATGTAGTTGTTCGTATATGTGGTGTGTGCGTGTATATATGTACTTTGTATAAAGCAGTTATTTTAATATTATTCAAATAACTGCTTTATATTTTTATTAGAGAATCATATTTGCTCGAGTTTAGAACTAGCTTGTGTGTAAATAAAAACGATTTTAAAATAAATAATTGACGGACTCGTAAAGCTTTAAATTCTTTATAAATTAGATCAGTTGGGTATCGGAAGGGTTTATTAAGAATTGCCTTTATCACTGTTCTTTGTGCGATTTCTAGCTCTAGTAACAAGGATTTGGAAACATCTCCCCAAATACTTATACAGTAATTCAAAATAGATTGGCATAGTCCTGTATAAACTAAACGCATGATATTTATGTCTGCACTTTTTCTTAACATTTTGAATATACCTACGAGTTTGCGGAGCCTTTTTACTAATGCTGAAATATGTTCCTTAAAGTTCAGTCGATTATCAATAAGTACTCCAAGGTATTTTATTGTTTGTGCTCGTTCTATAGAAACCGTACACATTGAGTTATTGCATGCTTTAGGTAACTGGCAAGAGTGAAAAAATTTTAATTTAGACATTGGCGGTGGCATAGAATGGGCCGATTTATAAAAACATAAAAATTTTGTCTTTTTTACATTTAGAGTAAGAAGATTACTATCTAACCAGTTAGAAATGGTGAACATTGTTGCCTCCGCCAAGGCTTGAGTTGATTTCCAGTTCTGTCCTTTAAAGATAACGGCTGTGTCGTCAGCGTAACAGATTATATCTATATTTTCTTGCGTTATTTCCAAAATATCGTTTATATACGTATCGAATTATAACGTATCGTATATTAAATAACGTGGGGCCCAATATGCTACCTTGAGGTACACCAAGATCAATAGAAGTAATGATATATATTCCTCTATAAATGAGCTATCCACAACTTTTTTAATTTTTTATTTCGTTTGAGTAGTTGAGTTTAGCGCGTTCAATGCTATCACAGTAGGTGGTACTCGTTTTTGCTGTTCATTAAAGTAATCTATTATATAAAATTAAAACGTATCGTATATGGTATAATTTTTACGCCTGATCCATAATACGATTTTAATTTAACTTAATGGAATCTACCTGAGATGAGAAAATTGAATGAACAATTTTAGGATTCCGTATGTAATGGTTTCTTCATGTTAAACGTTACCGCTCAATGTTAAAGAGATTATCCATTCAGTTAATCCATCCGTCAGTTAAAAATATATTACTTGTGCGACCATTTGAGTATGATATTCTCACTATCAGACACTTTACGGTTTTGTGTAGTCTGACCTACTACCAAATGCTATCAAGTTCAGCCACATCTAAGAAGATAAAGAGTTTTAAAGTAGTAGGTAAGATTGGATGGAGGACGTGAATTATTTTTAATACTATGACGTAAATATATGATCCATATGTAATCCCTCTTCGTGTGGTTGGTTTACTACTCAGAATTTCTTGTCAGTATTCAAAGCAAAAGTAATACATACAAAATCATAACTATGAATTCGTTTATTTTACTAGATATAAATGTTAGGATTTAAGTATGAGGTAAGAATTGGGCCGGGTCTTGAAGTTGCCTCTACCCCTTATGACTTACGGAGCCGAGACTTGGACACTTATAGTGGGGCTGATCCACAATTTCAAAGTCGCTCAGCGAACTGTTCTCGGAGTTTCTTTAATCAGCGAAAACATCAGAAATTATATTATTCAATAAAGAACTGAAGTCACTGCCATAGCTCGCAGAGTAACTCAGTTGAAGTGCCAGTGGGCTGGTCACATTTATCGGACGACTGATGGACGATGGAGTAGATCTTGGTGATCTTGAGTGGAGACCGCGTGCCGACTTTAGTAGTAGGAAGCCCACGTGCCCGTTGGGCAGATGATGTGGAGAAGATATAGGGAAGGATCGAGGGAAAGCCATATATCCTACATTAGACGAATAAAGATTTAGTTGATTGATCGGATAGAGAACTTAGTTAATATAAAACAATGTCCTTATATAACATTTTTCAGTTATTTAACGACAGACGTAGATAAAGCAGAACCATCATCTTTTGTGTGCGACTCACATTTAAGGTATTTTTATACCAAGCTGTGATCATTAAAATTCAATTTATAATGAAGATAACATGTCAGGATGAACAGATTTTTTTCTTCGTTAACAAATGTATTCGCTATTTCATTAACTTTTATATTTTTTAATAATATTTTTGACTTAAGTAGTTAGTAGTACTGATTGTACTGATCGCAAAATTAGATTTTTTTACTGAGCTCTTCTTTGAACTATTATAACTAGAAACTATCAAGTAATAAAAAAATATATTTTTCTTTAATAAATATTTAATCGGGTGAACCGTTTTTATAGAATCATGATTTAAAAATTAGTATGATTTTTTACGTTCAAATTCAGTATCAGAAACAAAACTAATACTAAAAAATACTAACAACGCTTTACAAAAACTATTTTTCCGCTAAATTCACTCTTTCAAAAATTATTCAAAGTAACTCCGAGTGAAGCGCACTCACCCATATACTAAAATATAGGATTTAATATATAACATATAGTCTATTAATATCCTCTTTCTGTGTAGCTTGAAAAGCTTGTAAAATATGACAGCCATTTCCGTTTTTGCAGGAAGTGAGCGTGAAACAGCATATTTGAGTAACCGACTATTATTTAGCTACGTGTAAAGTTCGGTGGCGCTTTATTAAACTGATTTTATATAATACAGTGCAAAAATATTAAATGAAAAGTTTTCCTATTTGTTTTTCCATAGTGTTGCTATAATATTAATTTATAAATTAACTCTTATCCGTCTTCCTTTTATCGCGAAAAAAAGTTGAAAGTTTGTAAGACATATAAGTTGACCACACCTGCAAAGACAGGGCGGGTCGACTAGTAATTTAAATTGGCAAGTAATTTGTATTGATATATTTTAACTACTGGTTTAACAAGTTATAGGCTCCGCCCCACTGATTAATTATTATCATTATAAATGTAAAAGTTTGGATGTTTGTTTTTCAATAACGTAAAAAGGGCTAAATGGATTTCTATGAAATTTGGCACACAGATACTTTACAGCCTGGATTAACACATAGGCTACTTTTATTCCCGGAAAAATTCATAGTTTCGTGAGAAGCCGGGACGGGTGGACTAGATTAATAATGAAGTAGATACAACAACTTAAAAAAATCTCAACCAAATTGGAATATTTGGGTGGCCATTTAATAGATTATCGATTGAGCTAAAAGAATATCATAAAATCAAAATCGTAAAATTCCAAATCAGCGGAGTATTAGGAGGTTAATATAAAAAACTGGCTTAATTAAAAAAAATAACAATAAAGGTATTATTCCTGACTTTTCCCTTAGGGACAAAATCCTCAGGTCTCGGGAAAAGGTCATTTATATAATTTATACGGCGTAAATCACGAAATGTTGAATTATACGTAACAAGGAAACAAAATTCAGAGAGTAATTTATCTTGTTTTGTTTCAGACGTCTTAACGAATAAATTAATCTTAATGTATAAGAGATTTGATTTAAATAATGCGGAGAAATGGAGAAATATTAGGAAGACTTTATTATAAGACTGTTCATTTTTATATATGTATGTTTACTGAATTTTAAAGCAGTCATCCTCAACCGAATAATATGTAACATGCCAACTACGGTTTGGGAATTCCCGACAATTTCCATGTCCCGGGACACGAGACAGCCTATAATAAAAGTCCCGGGTATTCCCGAGACGTCGAAAAAAAAAGAAAAAAATATGTTTTCTTTTTTAAGAAAACATATTTTTTTAGGAGAGAACCTTTTTCACAACTGTAATTTCAGACTGTTTTTCACGTTTCATTTTTTTTGATTCCGGTTCTGTATAAGGCCTGAAGTATTCGACTCTTTGCATGAAATTTGTTTTGGATATAACGAGCACTTTGCTGTTGATTCGTTTATTTTTTTTAAATGTCTCCACACTTTTGCTGTACGTATATGTTCCACTCACATCATAAATGAAACTGACGACTAATAGACACATACACAATTATAATTCAAACTTCACAGTACAACCAATATGGTGAAATAATGGCGGCGTGGCAAACGCATTTATTGTGTTGTTTTCTCAGTAGTTATGAAATAGACCAAGTAATTATTCGTTAACCTAACAGATGGTACTAGAGTTCTTCAATTATTTGAAAATAAAAAAGATGACAATACAATTTTGACAATCTCGTCTCGGCTCGAAAGTCCCGGGACTCGAGACAACTAAAATTCCTACTTCGAGACACAAGATGTCCCGGGACCCAGACCTTATGCCAACACACATAGATGTTTAGATTGGATGACTTGGTCTTGACATGGTTAAGCTAAGTAACGTCATGACAGACGGCCCAAGATGGCGGACTAGTTATTGTAATATTTTGGTTATGTATATTACTTTATTTTTGATTTCCATTTCGGGCTATAACTTCAAGTCGGTTCATGATTAAATCAAAAGAATAATTGTTTCTTACTGATGCAGGTCTAACTTGAAATATAGGTTACATTTAAATTAGATATCAGGAAAAAAAATAAATGTGATTTGAAAACATGGCGACTAGTCTATTTTATAAGGTACTAAACTAGAACCATGTTATATTGTTTTCCTAGTAAAAGGGTCATTTCGCTCAACTATATCATGTCAATTAAGTTTTCGATAAAATCTCACAGGAACCCCGATATTATGCGAGACCGGAGATTTATGAATGTATTTAATTCTGCCGCTGTCTTTAGAAGTACAGGAAACATAAGTTTGAATCCAGTTTATTGACTATATTCTGTCGATAAAAAAGGAAAAAGAGTACCCGTTTGGCTGCCGAAGGGTTTTTTATAAAAAGAAAATAACATCGGCTCGTTAGTTCGAACATCGTAACCTACAGGTAACAAGAAATCGAATCAAAGTTCAAAAAAATATTTACTGGTAGTACATTCATTCATACTCCGCTACCAGCAACTATGAGTATACTATTTCCCCTCTATTTCTTTTGATTTTTTTATTCAATAATGCGTCGTAGCAAGTCATTGATTAGCAGTGAACACCCACTACCTCACTGACTGTCATCTGTCTCACTCACTTTTTCTCTTATACAAATGCCCCTATAACTAACACAGTATGATACAGTAATAAGATTTAAATGTTAGACGCTTGAACAACATTATCATTTGGTACTTGGAGCTGATCTGATGATGGAGAGCCAGAGGGTGAGGAGAGGAGGAACTCCTCAGTGGCTACTAGAAAATCCCTAAAATACAGAATTCTATTATTCATTTTGAGACCAACAGATGGAACTGATCATATGATCCATTTTGAGACAGATTGCACTGTTTCATATGATTCATTTTTAGACTAACAGATTAAAATGGATCATTTGATTAATTTTGAGACCAACAGATTGAAGTGGATCATATGATTCATTTTGAGATCAACAGATGGAACTGGATCATATGATCCATTTTGAGACCCTGTTGGTCTTGCACTTTTGCACTGTTTCTTTTTATTAATTTTGAGACTAACAGATTGAACTGGATCATTTGATTTATTTTGAGACCAAAAGAATGTACTGGATAATAATCCATTTTGAGACCAATAGATTGTACTGGATAATAATCCATTTTGAGACCAATAGATTGAACTGGATCATATGATCCATTTTGAGACCACCAGATTGCACTGGATCATATGACCCATTTTGAGACCAATAGATTGAACTGAATCATATGACCCATTTTGAGAGACAGATGCACTAGATTTTAAGATCCTGATGAGGAAGCTGAAAATTGGATGTTGGAACCTTTTAAACCTGAAAACGATGGTTAATGTAGTCCAGACTTATTTGTCTAGTTTTAGCTTGTTTTTACAGTAGTGTACCTAATGTCTCATGGCAAACATATTCCGTGTATAAAAGCTATTAAAAAGGTCACAGTATTGACATAATACCATTATTAGATCAATTTAACATGACATCCAATAGATTGATAGTTTGGATAAAGGGTAATGATAGTGGCGTATTACATATTTAAAACGATATTTATTAGAAAGATAATGTTACAAAAACCGTACAATAAATATTGCGTTTACACGTAATTTTATTAATAGATCACGTTTCATTAATAGGAAAGGGAAACATTATATTAGTCGCTTATTATTTTTTACCGGGAACCCACGAACCACTTTTTAACTTATAACTAATGAACTTATTTTCATGCGAATTTCACTGATATACGAGGAAGATATGAGGAAGATTTAGATGTATGATTTGCTTGTGCTTAAAAATATTGATACATGGCAATAATTATTGCAAATGTCGGAAAAAAACAAGCCTTTGTTTGGGAGCTAAAACCTAGAACGCTGCCTATAATCCCCTTTTAACAGCTCTATTACTCGTGGAAAGCCGGGGCTAGTCGCTAGTAAATAATATGAAAATAACTTACAATTGACATCAATTGACAGAGTCACAGAGAGCGGAGCTATTGATGGATCCGTCACAGCCTGAAACAAACAATTTATTAAAGTTCTAAATTTCGCAGCGAAGTGAGGGCAATAGTTAGAGAGAATTGTTAATAATTTGTCAGAGTACTCATAATTCCTAAGGCTATGTTCAGATGGCAAGAAATAAACGTGCATAGAGCGCAGGATTTTTTAACATAAATATTGTGGAAACCTAACCCGTACTTTGATTTTCATTTCATTGCGTTTTGATTATTAAGAATTCTGCACTTGAAAATGATTCATTAAAAGAACAAATATTATTTCATATTATATTAATTGATAAAAGGAAAAGAGAAGACTATTTAGCTATTAAAAGTCGACAGCAGTCTATAGATAGAAGATATATGTAGCACCTAAACTTATACTCCGTAAAACTTAAGGTGCTATATATCTTAAATATCTAAATACGCGAATAATAATAAAATATATATGACATCATTTTTTAGCTTTCAATAATCAAGTGACATTTGATTATTGAAAGCTAGACAATTTTTAAATGAGGCGATTTGAATTTGAAGCGAGTTGTAACCGAGTAAGAGGTAGGTTAAAAAAAATGGCGGTGTAAAATTATCAAAATCAGAAAAACATACACTGAAATTTAGTTGCTTTTTGTTGCTAATAAATTTTTTGCTCGAACCGATTGCGAAAAATCGGCAATAACGCTAACAACTATGCCAAAATAAATAATGATCACGCCAGCTTAACTCTCAAGTATTGCGTGAAAAAGCTGAATAAAAATTTGTTGCTGCTTGTCATGTCTGCTTAAAATTGATTTTGAACAGTTTACAAAATAAACGCTTTAATACAAATCCTCGTAATTCAAAACGCGCGTTTATTCCCTATCATGTGAACATAACCTCATCCATATCTCATCACGTAATGAAACCTGTATCGGGCTTGTAATCAATGATGCACTAATGCCGTCCTTGATAACGTTAATCCATTTGCTGGCTTTGCCCAAATGATTTACAGTTCACTGAATCATAGTTAACAAAGTCATTCGTCCGTATGTTTATTTACATACTATTTTGCTAGCAACACTGATTGGCTAGTCGTTTCTATAGGTTTCATTCAGAAATACTTCCACAGTAGTAATGTAAGTTCTGTATGTCTTGGATACTGTTGGTAGCTTTGTAAAATCATGGCTCAAACCTTAAGAAAGTTTATATAGAAAAGGAGTGCAGAATGCTAAAGTGATATTAAGTTACCTGATGTACATAATATAATTTAATTAATAGATTCTGACTATGAGGCTTGAACAAGAAAATTTAACGAACTATGTATAATATCTTTACTTATGTAAATGCTAAAAACACTTTTGTGCCGAGGCTAAAAGAGCTAAGGAAATAAATTGTGAAATTTAAAAAAACGTTGGATAAATCTGGAGTTTTTAACAAAATATAATAGAATTAAAATACGTTATTTAATAAATATAATATAATACCTGACAAGTAACATCAGATCCTAAATCTGTGCGTTGCAGCGTAAAGGAAACAGCAGCACGAGCTTCCGAGTTAGCCAACAGTGCGTGTGACTTCCACCAAGATACTCGAGCTGGGGGCCTCCCTGTTGGGTAAAATAATACAAGTATAACATCAAATGATAGTTATAAGTTTAGGCTTCACTCCTTACTTACCTACATCAGGAATGGCTACAGACTGATAATAAAAAAGGATACCCGCAAAATAAAAATAAAAACGCAAAATGAAATTAACAGAACGTCCGTAATCAAAACATCGATTAAGTAACGAATGTAATGCAGATATATTCTAAAATTTTCGAAATATTAGCAAAATAAATTAAAACCAAAAAGAAAATCATAAATCCGTTACCAATATTAATGAGGCAAGAATCGAATGAGCTGCAGTCCCTTAAGTTTAAAGTCTCTTCGAGATACAATAAGATGAATAGCAGCGATAGAAAAACATGAAGATAAGAGGGATAAATAGACCCTAGCAAGAGATCACAGTACAAATAAAAATCTTACAGATACATAAAAAAAGCGGAGGCTATGAGTAGATTCAAAATAAATGGAGAACCCCAACCACGCTTATAAACCACAGTTCTTGAAATTAAAAACAATAAAAACAGGAAATGAGCGACGAATAAAGACATACTCTCGTAAAGTGTAAAACAAAGGGTTTGTTGAGAGCACGTCATAGGTACTGACGTGAAAATCATGGGGTATACGACAATAAAGTGAAACGGCACTCGGTAGGTTGGTCTAACTTAAAAACTTTTGCTTCACATTTTAAACATCTGTTTTAAGTAGACTTCCCTGTCCATTACAATGCTAAATCTTATATTTATTTAGTGCACAATATGGTCAAAAAATCCAAGATTTTGATGAATATTTAATGATTGAGGATCCAAAGTAGAAACTTTAGTGAGCCTTTGGATTCAAAAAAACGTAAATTTGTTCCAGATAGCAGTAAGAAAGTCCTATAGCACTGGTAGTCTATTGGATAGATTGAAGTGTTGAAGAGACATTAACATTTGAAGAAGCATTATATACTTTATAATATTAAGCGAAACAGCGAAGAGGAGAAACGATGACAAGGAATAACATTCTGGTTGTATACGTAAGTACATATTGTTAACTTTGATGTTGGCAACACTTATAATTTGAGTAGCATCCTGTTACTTGATCTTGAAGTTGGTACGATTGATATGAGTAGCATCCTGTTTCTAGAACTGATATGGGTAGCCTGTTAATTGAATGTTGGCCAACTGATAAATACAAACCCAGGAAGTGGGGATTGCAAAATAAATACGCCATCACGACAGAATAATCATGAATTACATCGCGAGTATTCTAGGAGTCACGCTGAAGCTCTGAGTCTAAAGCATAAGCCCAGAAGGATATTATAGTCAAGCCGTCATAATGTTAGTCTGCGTATAGACTACTACTACAACTCTTCTGTCTTTTTTTATTAATTAACAATATATAAGTAAGTAGAATATCCCGGAATATCCTCTGTGGGAAAGATTAACAACATCTAGATGCTTAAGCAGCGATAGTTCTTATTTAGTTGTTTGCCACTAGAAATAAGAATTCTAGTTCCCCGCTGTAACCTACAAAATGTTCCATAACTAAACAGAACATTTGGCTAAAACAACCTCCCTAACCCTTCGAGCAAAGGTGCATGATATTTGATAAGGGTTTCACGTTGTGCTGCAGTTTAATTAATAGAACCAATTGTTCTTGACAAGGGGACCATTGTAGATACAGCATTGTTTTTTTAATTATTACCCAATTTTTTTGTATGAGCATTATTTTAAATATTTCCCTCGTCAAGTTAGACAATCGTCTGCAGCTGAGCAAACATCGCGTAAAACACATTCCATATTTTAACATACCATTTGAGCAATTTTGCCGTAGAAAAAAGGTCTGAAAATAAAGATTTTCCTCATCCAACCAAAGCTTTATATACCTTTGATAAACCGTATTAAAAATCAAATATTTACGGGATGTAATTTGGCAAATATGATATAGAGAAATAGTGGATAGTGAAATCTTATACAGTCTCTGCCACAATTTTAATAGGATTTAAATTTTAATAAAAACTTAACTGTCCGTTTTTTTAGCTACTGTAGGTACTTACTGCTGTGAGTCAACCAGTTTTTCTATTAAATTTTTCTAAAATCCATTCCTATGCATAAAAGTACATCCAAATGGATTATGTGTATGTAATTCTTATTAAGTAATGAGACAAAAAATTGTTTATATAATGGCAACAGTATTTTCTCTTAGAAACTATCGAGTTATGACGTCATAGTCATAGCTTGAAAGGAATTGTAAATAGGATTGACCGCACGGTGTACTCAAGAACATTTGACAAGTTGATGTTGTCCCATTTAGCTTGATTTTAGGGAAAATTAATGCATTTTTAAATTTTAAGTGCCTAGTGTAAGCTTTATTAAACTATTTAAAGGGAGGTTTTAATTATTAACTTGGCAACACAGGCCTACGATCCCACCTGTCGTCATTATAATGGAGAGATGAGGGTACTCCTCTTTGTATTATAAAAAGGATGATTTTCACGCAAGAAGGTTTAGTCATTCTCGGAGCTCGTGACTTAAAAATTTTGTGTATTTAGAGATATCTTGCTGAATATTCAAATAATGTGTAATGGCTGTTGTTGTTGTTATTGTTGAAGTGTTAAATATTAGGTTCAGAAGGTCGAGCGGTGAAGGAGAGTGTTTACTGGTAGTAGAAAGGACTTTTAATCCTGCACCTGGGTAGCAAGCCTGAGGCTTCATTCTACATTATAAATTATTGTAGTCTTTTAAATGTTATTGTCTAGTTAAGCTCCTTTTTTATCCCACATGATTTTATAACCATATAAATAAGAGTTGATTTGCTTTTAAACCATTTCAATTCTCATTCATTGACCCACTTAACTAAAATAACTTAATTCAAGTGAATCATTTGATCTCTAAGTTATGATCAAAACATTTCCTTACCTCCAACAGCAACGCAAGTTAGATTAACTTCGGTACCCTCGTCATAAGGGCCAAGAACCCCGCCTTTGATCTCGTCCCCTGATTGGTCCAGAATTAGAAGTCGTTCTGGTGGTACTGTTAGGAAAAATATTATTTAATGCTCTAAATTTTTAAATGAGAAAATATATCTTTTAGCTTATTAAGAAGAAATTACTTTTAACAAATTTTGTTTATTTCATTCAGATCAATTCAACTTCTGTGCAATCCAATCTATGAACTTATTTCACAAGCAACAAAAACAACTATTTCATTCAAAAAATATTATTTAATTCTTGCAAATTACTATATTTTTTTCTCCATTTTAGCAACAATCACACAATATGAATGTAAAATAGAGTCACACGGCCTAAGAAAAAATTAAAAAACAAATCTGTTAGCTATTTATTAACGATCGAAACATTTGAGATATCTGTAATAATGTACTGAATGTGGTGAAATATCACCAAAAAAGTGAGTATGTACTTACTAAGTACAGTGAGGTTGAGTCTTGTATTCTTGGTAGGTGACCTGATGAAGTCCACTCTGCATCTATACTGTCCACTGTCTTCCGGCCTAAGAAAAAAAATAATTTTAGATATTGACAGAATAACCCAAACTTTATTATCTTGTAGTTCATTTTCCAAGATTTTAGCGTGTCATTTGATTTTATTTATGCAACAAGAAATTGATTAAAAAAGACAAACTGACTGTGACCTAAATCCATGTATAGATACAATAGTTTTCCAACTGCAATGTTAGGTTTGTGCCTCTATCCAGACTTTTTTACTCTATCCGGAATTTTTTAAGAATAGTCAGGAGAAAAAAGTCCTGAATTTTAACTATTTTCACTTATATGGATCCCCTGAAACTCGTCAACTTTGGTACCATTGATTTTAGAAATCAGTCAGTGTGTTCGTTAGTATATTTTAAATAATTCTGTAAAATTTAAAATGTTTAAAAAGTCCCATAAATCTAATATTTAACATTAAAACTATCATAACAATATAACAGTATTATACATTAATATATAATAGTATAATAACGAAGTATATTCAAGCGGTATCCCACGACTAGTCAAAAATTAAACAAACAAATGTCAACGGGCTTGTTCCAACGGATCACGTTTCGTGTCCCACTTTCCATACAAATACGGACAAAAAACAGCGCCAGATTTGTGTATTGTAGAGCTTATTATGATTGTAAGGCTTAGTGTACACTGGAGGGATTTAGAATTTAATCTTTGATTTCAAATTTATTTATCCAAAAACCATTCCAATCATACTTCGCCCGAATGCAATTACCGCGTGCATTTAGGTTTAATTTCATATTTTAATCGCTATAGTCTTTTTTTCGCGATAAAACGCAATCTAAGTACTTCCTCAGATCCTAATCTATATGTACACCTCATTTTTTTAAATCGGTTCAGTGATTTAAGCGTAAAAGCCTAACATACAGACAGACCATCGCTCCGTCAATAGATGGCGTAAGTAGTATATTAAATCGCGCTTTCGTTTGTTTAGTCCGTGTTCTTAAGTATTACTTACATTTCTTGTGAGTTACTTTCGAATTTGAAATAAAATTTAGGATGTTAGGATATTTATTGTATAGTATAAGGTGGGATAGACTTACTGTATTACCTTTAGCCGCATAATTTTGTCATTAAAAGAAAGAACCGAAGCAGTGAGCCATCATTGGGCTGTGATGATGGTGATATTTTCTAGAGCTCAGATTCACAATACTGGTGGATACAAAATACTAATGTACCAACTAAACTAAAGGTTGTGAGACTGAGTTCCAAAAAAAAATCATATTCCTTTTTAAATTTCTTTAAGACATTGGCTCTGACTCGGAATCGGTATATTCGCATTGAAATGCTCTCCTGATTCCTTTTTGTCGAAATATTCAAGAATTAAGACTTTAGAATATATTCTATTCCCGATTAATCCATTCTTTCTCACCATCCTATTTTTAGGACACTGTACGAAATGATCTTTACAAGTTCGCGTAGTACACATTTATAGGACAAGCTATTTCCGTCTGTATTGTTTTCCCCCTTAAAAAATAATTTAAATGTACTATGTTTACCTTAATTTAGTGAGTAATAGAACAGCAGGAGTGGTATTAGACCGGAAGGTGGCCCTCGTGGACAAAGTCGAAGGATCCGACCAGTGTGATGTCACGCCATCTCGCGTGTCGAACCTGATAACAATAATTGTGATACATTAAACATGTTGTTCACTTTAAAATATTAAATTCTTTTGTAGAAAAAAAAACAAAGCTGATTGTTACAGTATGAGTTTAAATTCAATCAAAATATTAAAGTTTTTTTTTACAATTTACGTAGATACCGTGTTTAAGAGTTTGATTCCAGGGCGGCATGGAAATGCTAAAAATATATTGTTTATTAAATAATAATTTAAAACACCCCCGACACAAAATTATAAAAATAGTAAGAACGTAATTCGCCATTTAATGGTGGCGGCCATATTGGATGTGAAAATTGTCACTACTAGTGAATATTAATGTATTCTACTAGTCAATCGCTTTCATTTGATACCCATATTGAGGGAGTTGTGATAAAAATGTATTTAGCCATTTTGTGATGGCGGCCATCTTGAATTTGAAAATTGTCATAGTGTATTCTACTAGTGAATATTTATGTATTCTACTAGGCAATCACTTTCATTTGATACCCATATTGAGGGAGTTGTGATAAAAATGTAATTAGCTATTTTGTGATGGCGGCCATCTTGGATTTGAATTTTATCATAGAGTATAGTTGTTAAGCATTTCATTTGATATCCACATTGAGAGAGTTTTGAAAAAATGTAATTCGCCATTTTGTGGTGGCAGCCAACTTGGACCGATTTTCATCAAACATGGCTAAGAACATTCTCGACTAATTTAACTTACAAAAAAAAACAAAATCAAAATCATATGTGGCGGGAGACAGACACACACACACACGTCAAACTTATAACATGTTTTTGCGTGGGGGAGTTTAAAACGCAGAGGTTTAAATGTAAAAAAAAGTTCTAAGTAAACTTTACTTGCATTTGAAATCAAAACATAACGTCAATAGATTATCTTTGTTTTGATAGAAGAAAAAAACGACCAAATACGAGTCAGACTTGCGCACGAAGGGTTCCTTAATTGACAAAAAAATCAAGTTTGTTGTATGGGGACCCCCCAATATTTATACAATCACATATATTTATAGGTATAAGACCTCCAACACTTATTTCGTAATATTTATATGAAGACTGTTCGTTCTGTGCATTATTATTGGAATTGGAATTAATGAGCACAGCTATTTTATCAAAATTGAAAATAATAATTTTGCTATAACTCTAAAAGTAATAATTTTCCTCTGTCTAATTTACATATATTTTCAATTTGTCCCTGTGATTATATTGACCATAAACTATCAGAGCATGTTCATCTGTCAACGCTATTGCGTTACATAGAAACCGCCGGAAATATGTTAATTGAAAAAATAAACTATGGTCAACTGATTTAGATATTTAGGTATATCTTTACTGTGGAAACCGGAGATGGATGTTGGAACACTTTAACCTTGTTCAATATGGATATAGCTTTGCTAGCTAGAATCATTGGGTTTTCTTCAAAAATTCATTAAAATAAATTCAACTGTTCATAGACAATACGAAATGTATTTTGGAAAAATATATAAATCTAGGAACAATACATGATAGGAAATCAAAATCCCTATATTATTATTTTTTTCAAAAAAAAAGACATTTGGAACTAGAGAATTTGTCCCAAGAGTTTTTTCTAATAATCATCATTTTACAAGACAAACGGTTTGTTTCGGATAACGAGACAATTTTGAGTGCAAAAGATTTTAATGTACAAACATGACAAATAACCGTAAGGTTTCGTTCAAAACGGAATTTTCAGGACATAAGTATACTAAAATTTTAATTCCTATTACCTTGTGTACCCAACCTTATACCAAACACACATTCAGAATTCTGATCCAATCAAAGCGGCCGTCAGGAGGTAATATCTTAATCAAGCCTTAAAAGGCACCCGTGATTGAGGGATTTAGTGACACGTTACGGAGGAATTACTCCATACCACGGATCAGTTGCTATGTATATCAAATCTAATTATTTATTTACAAGAGAACCAATTTTGTAACTTAGCTGTAGTATTAGACACTATAAATAAAGACTTATGATATCAAAATTAAACGACTATGACTATTTTTTCGTATGTTTCGCAACAAACCCTAAATAATCGACCCTCGGCCGACATAGATCATTGGTTATAACTAATATACAATAAGAGTTTATAATATAGTCTCTTCGATAAATCAAAGTGATGTTAAAGTCGTATGTCAATAATATATGTACCACCCGCTTTAGTTTGTCCACCACGAAGCTTATTAAGATCATAACTATGATAAAGGACTTCTTAAAGAGGATAACTAATACACCTAACAAAATGTCCTTTAACAGATCTTTATTTTTTATTTTTGAACATTGTCCTTCAATTTATAATCACGATTTCAAAATGGCTGCGCATCCACAACTGCCGAACGCAAATTTCTTGATTCTTTAACTACTCCAGGTCAAAAATAATGATACAAAAGTTAGATATGTTCACCACTCCCATCACATCTATCTACAATTACTAAAGCAGTGTAAGAAATTGTCACCAATAATGGTCATGTGGAATTAGAGCACAATATTTCATACCGGTACTGTTCACATAATTTTGATCCATGTATGGTATAGAAAGCGTACACGACTTCAGGTAATGGAAAGCAACATCGATCATAAGCTCGTAAAGAAGGCCTAATTGGAAGTAAGTGTCATTAGGACAGATGATGAAGACTTATGGGTTGTAATTGACAATGATGTGAAGGCTTGGCTTACCATGTTGTTCTACAATATTAATTACAACCAATCTAATCTTAGAACAAGGTCTCCGAGGTGGATTTTTTAACATTATATATTGGATTTACCCTACTTATTTCGTCTGGACGGTTGCGAAATGACAGTAAATAAATAATAAAAGTAATTACAATCCTCAACTCCATTAGTGAATAATGAAAAATGTCTAGATCTGCGCCTGACCACAGTGACAAATCAGTCAAAATATAATATAATTAGCAAAAGTGTTCCATCCCAAAAGGGATAAAAGTATCAAGAGGTCTGTTAGACAACAATATTTAACTACCTCTGTATTAGTACCACGTATGTTGGATATAAATAACGAACTTGGATATGGATATACATAAATAATATTATACCAGTATGAGAATATTTTTTTGAAATTATCCGTTGAGTTCTGTTGAGTTTATGTATTTGTATATTGATGTAAATGACTGAATAATACGTTGGCACCACTATGAATAGAATGTCTACATATGACTAGGCAAATAGAAATAGTAAAGATAAATGGGATATCGGGTTCGACTTACAAGAAGAAAAACTCGTCAAAAACGAATACGTTCCTATAGGAAATTATTCTAGACTTTTATTTCAGACTAGACTACAGTTACGAATTGATTTAAATTTCAGACATCCGATAGTTTTGATTACGGATTTAAATAGCATTTCTAATCTAGACGAAGCGTAATATTTGATAACTTTAAAACTAGAAATTAAATCTATTTCATCAAATCTTGTCTTCGTTGTATCGTCAATACAACGAAGGGGAGTTATAAATTTAACGTGTCTATGTCTTTTTGTAGCATCGTCATGTCCAATATACTAGACCGATTCTTATGAAGTTTTATTTGTTTGAAAGGTAATTTAATCGAGATGGTTCTTAGGTATAATTTGTTAAGATCTGTTCACCCGTTTGAGGACTATCAGCTCATTGCTAACTTGATAGATGCGTCACAATATTAATATTGTGACGCATCTATCAAGTCTATGATAAATTATAACAATCTTGCAAGCATGGTAACACACTGACATTTCTTATACTGAGTACAGATGAAACTGTATTTCTCGATACCTTCCTTTCGATATCAAGTATCGAGTATATTAAACTTTTAAGGTACTTAACACGATATATTTTACCAATCATTTGATTTTTATTGCATTTTATATTTAACTAGCGGGCGCCCGCGACTTCGTCCGCGTAGAAGTTCTGATTTTCTATGAGATTATAAAAAGATAATTTTTCCCGCTGCTGTAATAATCTAAATGCCAATTTTCATATTCCCGCTTTTCTAACCTCAAACTTTAAAAGCATAGGACTTTCATATAACCTTCAAACCCCCATTCCACCCCTTAGGAGGGGCACCCCCGTAAAAAAAATCTTAGCTGACACCTACCCTCTAGAGAGAACCTACTTTCCAAATTTCAAGTTAAGAGTGACAATAAATTAAACTTTCCCATACAAACTTTCATCCCCTATTTTACCACCCTTAAGGGGGTATTTTGCAAAATAAATTATACAGATTTTTATTATTGTAAGTTATTAATGTAAATACCAATTTTCATAAGTCTAACTTCAAAAACATAGGACTTTCATATAACATTCCAAACCCCATTTTACCCCCTTATGGGAGGATTTTCTCAAATCCGTTTCTTAGTGGACACCTACGTCCTAGAAGGAACCTACATTCCAAATTTCAAGTTTGTAGGTTATATAGTTCCTGAGATTTCGTGATGATCAGTCAGTCAGTGACTTTTCGCTTTTATATATATATAGATTTGTTAAGTCTATATTTACTGCTGAATTTATACTTCGTTTTCAACAATACAAATGTCTTATACAAGTTAAAATCGCTTCTTGTAAATCCTGTGGGTATCGATACTTGGTGACTGTATTAAATTTTTAATTTAATAGTTATTAGTACAAATGTCTTAGCTTAATATTTAATACAATAAGTAATATAGCGATGAATAAGGTTTTTCCTTTTACTAAAAATATATTCCCTGATCTAGATTAACAGAAAATGTTTGTAATCTGGGTTGACATTGTTAAGTTGTTTGAGACCAATCCTGACCTACATCCAGACTTATGAGACTTAACATAAGCTCTACATATTTCTGATTAATTTAGATGATATATACATGGAAAACTTTTATCTAGATCTATATTCCTTAATCTAATATGCAGCCCTCGCGTTTCTACTGAATATATCTAATGAAATTCCAAAATTTAAGATTATTTGTTTTACATAATTTAGATTTAGTAAGGATTATTCTTCTGCTGTTATTAGATTTAAGATTATTTTAGACTAACTCTCTTAAGCGTTTCACATTTAAAATATTGAACCAATATTAATGTATATTACTATAAACAATAATGTTTTACTATGTTACAGTTAATTTTATGCTGTCTTTATTGTCAATAATAACTTGAATTACAAGTCCTAACCCTTTTTTAGTTACATCCAGTATAGTTTTAAAATGTGAAAATGAGGATAGTTTTACAATAACATAAAAATCAGTCTCAGTTATTCGCCAAATTCTTTATCTTCATTCGCTAATCAGTTGAATCAGTTAAAACACTGCTGCACTTCATCCCCACGTCGATAGATGGCGTAATCGCAAACTCATTGGTTTAGTTCGTATTCTTAAGTATATTTTTCGAGATAAAACATAGCCTATGTCCTTCCGCAAGCTCTACTTTGTCTCTGTATCTTTTTCATCAGAATAGGTTCAGTGATTTAAGCCCAATTGTGATGGCGACAGACAGACGCCATCTATCCGTCAAAAGAGGGCGTAAGTAGTAGATTAAATCGCACTTACTCCCTAGTCTAGCTGAAATATATAGTAAAATATATAATGTTATTAACTCACGTGTATATAGGTGCGTCGTGCCCCTGTTTATACCAGATGACGAGCCCCATGCTGTCCCCACGCAAAGCAGGGGTGACGTCACAGGGCAGCTCAACCGCGCCACCAACTGCTGCGTGGAACGATTCTATATTTGCTGTAACAAAAACGGACTGTTAAAATAATATCCGTAAAAAATCATAGCAATCATAGCTAATAGATGGGAATTACCGAATAGTTCCTTTTATTTTATTTCAGGTCTGACCCCCACTTGTAGACATTATAATAGGGGTAAAAGTATGAAATTGCCGTTTTATTATAATAGGTACTTCCAATTGACATAGAACCTTCATGGTTTGAGATTTTTGAGTGAAACTTTTTTCACATCGTACCTATGTAGTTCTTCTTTTAAAAAATGTGCAACATTTGTTTATTGACGTTGTTTTTTTGATTTAGCTTAGACAAAAAAGATGGATACTTCGAAAATTCGAGTGATTTTTGAATACGAGTTCCGTTGCGGAACTAACGCGGCAGAAACAGCTCGCAATATCAATGTTGCGTTTGCTAATGAACGAACCGTGCTATTTTAGTGTGGAAACTTTGATTTGAAGAACGAACCACGTAGAAGACCGCCCACACAGGTGAATAACAATGAATTGAATGAGATGGTGGGAGCCGATCCGAGTCCAACTACCCAAGAATTAGCGGCATGGTTTAACGTTACCTTACCAACAATATTGACTCATTTGCGTCAAATCAATAAAATAAAAAAATATAGAAAATGGGTGCCTCATGATTTGACTAATCTGCAGAAAGAAACGCGTGTTGAAACTTTTGTTGCCTTGTTGTATCAATATAGAAATGAATCTGGTCAAGCAATAACGGCAGATGTCTACTCTGCCGAACTCCGAACATTGATAGCTAAACTAGCAGTGAAACGGCCTCGACTCATGAATCGATCTTCACCATTATTGCTTCATGATAACCGCGAGACCTCATACAGCACGAGACAACTCGTCACCCTTCGTATTCGCCAAAACTTGCTCGAACGGACTACCATTTTTTCGTGGTTTGGACAATTTTCTACGTCACAAAAAGTTTTCTTTTCAGGAGGCAGTACAAAATGCTTTCACACAGTTTGTCGAAT
This sequence comes from Limenitis camilla, assembly GCA_905147385.1. NCBI lineage: Eukaryota > Metazoa > Arthropoda > Insecta > Lepidoptera > Nymphalidae > Limenitis > Limenitis camilla. The sequence continues at coordinate 7,648,087 of LR990249.1, read as the reverse complement.
CTAGATCACCAGAGTTCGCAAATCGCAAAGACATAAATGACCTTCCTGTTAGATATGTTAAATTAAAAAAGAAAACAAATTTCAATTTTTCAGTGCAAATCAGCAATTTCATACTTTAACCCCCAGCCAAGCGAGCCAGTCTATCGAGGAATTTAAACATTGAAGTAGTAAGAATACTAAATTGTGTAGTGTCATGGTCTCCGTGACGAGGATTATTTTAATTATGAGGATCTTTTTACTTTGAAACCTGCTCCTGAGTTATCTCGGCTTCCTGTGTCTAAAATACAGTAATATCTATCATCCTCACGCACAAGTGGTTACAAAAGTCACCTAGTGTTAATTTGTGGCCTAATATGTCTCCACAAAAAGCAACATAAAATATAGATAATGAAGAGAAGTTTATTGAATCTAAAGGGAATTTAGGAGTGATAGATACAACGTTTTCAGATAGTAGAAGCTATAAGAAAAACAAACAGTATCTTCAAGCTAATATTAGCTCAAAGCACACAGAGTGTAGTGGTGAACACTGAACAGCTCAGTGAACAAGATCATGTTCCGCCGGAGACATTGAAACGATGTGACGGATGCTCCAATATGTATACTAGTGAATGATGTAAATGTTATTCTACCCCACACATATCTGTGACTGTAATGGTATGTATTGAACCTACCACCCATTTCAACTTCATGTTACTTCTACAACCCATAGGTTGTCAAATCATAACTGTTAACAATTTTTATTAATGTAGAATTATTTGGTAGATTCATAATATTTGCACACAGCTAGTAACACTAAAATCATTTTATAAGGCTTGAGTGTTAATCCTGGCAAAACTCCACGTAATACATCTGTATGATATAGTAGAGATTAGTGACAATACTATATTTTGGTATTTTAAAGACTCATCTAATGATTTAAACAGAAGTAAGAACTCCACAAATTAGGACTAAATACAACCGATTCCAATTCATCTGTCAATTCTGGTTATATTACCAAAAGTATAGTGGAACCTTTCATAGTTAGTGCTAGAGGAAGTTTCCTCAAATTTTTGAATATATTGCAATGGGCGTCGAAGGTCCGATGAAGCAAAGAGGTGAATAGTGAAACTCTTTGATGGATACTAGAGATTGGATTTCGTTGTGTTTTAGCTCTTATCCGTGAGAGGACGGGTTTGAATACAATTCCCATCTGCCGCTGGGAGAGCATCTCGTAAAAGGCGAGTAACCCAGCACTACTTAGTGGTAGAGGATCTGTTCCCCAACTGGCTTGCGGCCAGCAGCATAAGAAGCCGACCGCCATTGACACGTTCCGGTGGAGCCGGATTTTTCGGATCGTTTCTTTTCGTTTCTTATTTTTTTTTTTTTATTATTATTTAATCGTTTCCAGTCCAAGAGACTGAGATAGTTGTAAATATCTATAGGAGACTGATGCCACTTATAACAAAAAAAAATTTGTATTGTTTTGTATGTTTAGAGTTGTACAATCCATTTAATATGACAACATTTTCAGATTCAATTTCTAAATAAATGTTGTCCAATTTTGATACCGATTTCTTTGACGACGACCTTCGTTCATTGACATTGACGCGACTTTCGTTCATTGACAGTCATTGCATCAATTAAAAGTTAAGGAAAGCATAAACCTTTTAAAGATTTTGAAGTGAAACTTCTTTAGAATCGTTGTGATTTCAAACCGGATGCATCGGAAAAAACGACAGGTAAGAGACACAAATACAAAAATGTGTAGGAAAGAATGAGACAGAAATATACAAAACGACGGGTAAGAGACACAAATACAAAAATGTGTAGGAAAGAATGAGACAGAAATATACATACTATTTTATATTATTATATATATTCATCTCATTCTTTTGTCGATTTACTGAAGTTTCACTTCTATCGTGTGTGAATCGCACACACACCTTTATTTTTTTTTTTAAGAATTTAGACTTTAAAAAATACTATTTTAGTTAGAAGTAAATCCGTTACAAATACATATGATAGTTTAACACTTGCCTAATTTAAAATGGACGAACATTTACTCGTGCAGAAAAAAATATAAGGTCTTTCCCTCTCTCTGATATATTTAGATTGCCCAACTTTTACCTACGATCTACGAGCCTCACTCTACCCTCATTAAAATTTGTTAGTCGTGTCTACGTTAAGAAAACGAAGTAAGAAAGAGTAGCTAGTGTTAAATAAATGGAAGGCAATTAAATAAATTGCAATATGAAAAGCGGTCCCAACAGTGCAACAATTGACCCAATATTGTCACAACAAATTGAGACATCACTTTTCAGACAATTGCTTCTGATTCAATACTCTGCTGACACTCATTGATCAAAAGCTGCGCTCTACAAGTATTCATATATTCTATTTCTCCACATATAAATTAAACACCATCAATTGGTTCATAGAATCCTAGTCTTAAACTGTTTGTCCTAAAAGTTACATAGACTACTGTTTATCCCTTTTCCCCTCGAGCTTGCTTAACTGAACCAAGTAATATTCTAAATGATTTATGTGATACTCAATAAGGAAGTAATGCTAAACACTCTTAACTACTCTAGACTACATCAAATGCTTAAATCTTTTTAACTATCAAACAGATTATAGTGCGGTTTTCACCAATCGACAGAATTATTCAATAAGATTTCTATTATATATATCTCTAGGGACTCTTGTATATTTTATTATAAACTAGATCACTCTCTTTTTATTTGTATAGGTATAGGTAGGTGTAAAAATATAGTCAAAATATAATAAACCTGTTCGTAATATTAAAATAACCGCTTTTTACTAATTGCATGCACACACACGGTACATATACCAACAACTACATTTTTTACAACTTTTGTCTGTCTGTTTGTTCCGGTTTGTATCTAAAATGGCTGGAACGATTTGGACGAGACTTTCATTAGCAGATGGCTGATGTAACAAGGAGTAACTTAGGCTATTTAACATCTCGCTACGACCCATAGGAGCGGAGCAACACGCGAACGAAGTCGCGCGGGTCCGCTAGTAGTTTATATGTTTGATACTCAATCACGCAAAAACGGCTGAACGGATTGCAATGAAATTTAACACACGGATACTTTATAAAGCGGATTAACATATAGGTAGGGATAAAAAATCCCGAAAAAATCACAGTTCCTGCGGGATAAAATATGTTTATAAAGTATTAGTGCTCGACTAGTATGACTATAAATTATACCACAAATATTAAACAGATTAATGAAACATGTATCAGCTGCAATTTAATATTTAGCGTTACCACACTTTACGTCTGTTCAATATAAATAATAACCATTATTAATGAGAATCGAACCCGTGACTATTAAAAAAAGTAAATATTGGCCCGAATTTTTAAATGTAATTACTAATATATTTATTTCATAATATATTCAAGATTACGAGTATGGTATAAAGGTACGAGGATTTTTGAAACTTTGAACCTTTATACATAGAAATTAGTACAGTTTATTTTCTTAAAAATACTAGCCGAACCACCCTGGCTTCGCCCGAGTACAATCTAAAAAGACATAACGGCCACACAGCTCGACATGCACTTCATCCCCACCGAGATAGATGGCGTACGAACACACTCATTAACCGACTTCAAAAAGGAGGAGGTTCTCAATTTGATTGGTATAATTTTTTTTTTATGTATGTATATTAATTACGCTGAGATTTATGATCCGATTAACGTGATTATTCTTTTGTTCGATGAAGAATAGCTGCCATTTGGTCCCATAAAAATTTAAAATAGTTTAGCCCAGTAGTTTTTATTTTATGAACATTTTTTCCGTTCTCGTACCTTGGGATTTGTATTGTTTCTTTGTGTATGTATATCGATTACGCTGAGATTTATGATCCGATTTACGTGATTCTTCTTTAGTTTGATGTGGAATAGTTGCCATTGTACCCATAAAAATTTAACATAGTTTGGCCCTGCAGTTTTCATTTTATGAAAATTCTTTCCGTTTCAGTTTCTCGGGATCTATATAGTTTAAGGCGCGCGGCAGCTTTCGTAGTCCTTCGTAGTACCCACAGCTACTTAAAATAAAATTACTAATCAATATATGACAATAAAAAGCAACGAAACGATATAGTCTACCTGATTTACAGAACAACCTATTACAGACACTAAAAAGTAAAAAATAAAAAAAAAACCGACTTCAAACTAAACATACACTAAAAAGTAAGAAATAATTCCGTTATTTATTATTCTCTCTTTATTAGGACAATAATATATAATAATTGTTATTTTTGTAGTCGGTGCCAGCAATAGTATAGTGATTGTGTAATAGACAAACAGACGCCATCTATTAGTAGTTTATTAAATCTCACTGTCTTTGTTTACTTTGTATTATTTCTCCATCTTTTAACTAATATTCTAATTCTGTACTAAAAAAAATTGATCCATGTTTTGAGATCATTGTAAGAAGTGAAAGGCTGTTCAGCCAGGACTTTGACCAGAAGCAGTTGTGGTCTGAAAGAGCTGTCTTAGGAATAAAGGTAAGATATCTCTTGGTAGCGTTTTCAAAGTTAACTTTACGTCTTTTGGAAAACGTTACTTAGGGTTGAAGGTTGTTGTACTGAAAGATAACTTTTTGATATTAGTTGACATTTTGGATGTGATGTAGTTTCAGTATTTGGTTTTATAGAACTAATGGTTTTTGTTTAGATCCTCTTGTGCTAGTTAAGCCTCCAGCTTAGCCTCTTTACCCAAAATACTGAAAACATTATTTCCATGTTTTATTATTGCCTAGTGTTGTTCAATCACGTAAAGTTATCAGGTAATAAAATACCCAAATCTATAGTGTTTTGTATACATTTAACCAAGGGATATATTCCAATGTATTTTAAGTTTTTTTACATTAAATCCGCATTTTAAATATTTTGACTTACTATTAAGTAGTCAGAGGTGTGTGTGTTTTAAGCAATTAAATATCACTTGCTTTAACGGTGAAGGAAAACATCGTGAGGAAACCTGCACTCCTGAGAGTTCCCTAAAAGTTCTCAAAGGTGTGTGAAGTCTGCCAACTCGCACTGGGCCAGCGTGGTGGACTATGGCCTAATACCCTCCTCATTCTGAGGAGGAGACCCGGCTCAGCAGTGGGCCATTGACGGGTCGTGATGAAATTAAGTAATATAAAAATGCCAACATATTATAGTATAATACAGAAGCATCAGTAGCTCAGTGGTTCGGACGTTGCATTCAGGATCAACAAGTCGTGGGTTCAAATCCCGGACAATGGACTAATGGCGTGGCCCACTCCTGACACAAGCTATTTATTAGCTTACTAGGAGGGGTAAAGGGAATACTGCTAGTAATCTTTTTAAAAAAAAATATATAGTTTTAACAGTGAAATGATTTTATTGCGAAAGTTGCTTTCTTTAACAATTCAAGCTTTATTGATTACTAGCTGACCCACTCTCGCTTCGGTGAGGTGTATTTAAGCTGTTCACTCACTCACATACTTACTAATTTATTCATTTATCTCTATGTTATTATACTCTACCCACAACTATAAATATATCATCGCGGAGTTGTATCGATTTTTTGAAGTCAATTAATTTGATTCATCTCGTAGGGTTTAGCTAAACTATATATTTTCTGTACTATAATATGTATGTATTACATATATAAACATTCCTCTTAAATCACTCTATCTCTTGCTGAAAACTGCAATAAAATCCGTTGAGTAGTTTAAAAGATCTAACCGAACATACAGCGGAAGCAACTTCATTTTATTCTATACTAGTAGATCCGCGCGACTTAATTCACGTTTAGTTCCGCTTCTATTGGTCTTAGCGTGATCATATATAAGCCAGCCCCATAATCTTCCTCGATAAATCGGCTATCTCATACTGAAAGAAATTTTCAAATTGGCCCAGTAGATTCTGAGATTAGCGCGTTCAAGCAAACAAACAAACAAACTCTTCAGCATTATCTATATCTATCTATACTAATATTATAAAGAAGTAAGATTTTGTATTTTTGTATTTTTGTATGTAACGAATAAACATAAAAACTACTGGACCGATTTCAAAAATTCTTTCACCATTAGAAAGCTACATTATCCCTGAGTAACATAGGCTATATTTATTACAAGAAAAAATTAGAGATCCCCAGAAATTCTCACTAAAACCAACACAAGGTGCAAAAAAATTTGCGATAAAATATCTTTCATCGCATGCGCTGCGAAAAGTATTGATATAACTAAAAAATGTTATACAATATTATAGAACGTATCAATATCTACAAAAAACTCCGCGAGACCATATGTCCAACTATTGTAGTTAAGTCACTATAACTACTTTTTTACATTTTAAAAGTTGATAAAAATGCCTATCAAAATCAGACCATGTTTTCCATACCTTTGTATTAATCCTTATCCAAATAAATTATTTCTTAATGAAGACTGTTTCAATACCTGTTAATTACTTTTTGAATTATTGAAATCGTACATTCCAGTCAAAAGATATTACGAAATAAAAATATCAAGATAAATAAAAAATAATCCCAGACGGGCCGCCGGCGCGGTGTGGCGTGCCTCGCAGCGCAGCGAGTAACGCGGCGATAGAGGGAGCGACAGAATGCGGGACCCAAAATGTTAAAAAAAAATTATCCATCCGTGCGAAGCCGGGACGGGCCCCTAGTTTGCGATATATTAAGTATTGATAAAAATAAAGAAAATTCTGCCTATTAGTATTACCAATTAAATACAAAAGTTGACACTATATACAGCATATCGTTTAAATCATAGTAAAGTTGCGAGTTAATAAAATACACAAATCGATGGTGTTTTCTGTACATTTAAAGCACACATTCCACAGTATTGTATTATGAACGGTCGCTTTGTAACGATTTGGATCAGATTGGGAACACCTGGTGCCTTTGTAATGCTTTTATTCACTTTTTTGTTCCGCAGGCTATGGTTTTTTTTTTATTGATTTATGTTGTTGATTATTTAGTGAACTTATACTGATGTTGAAGCCTAATGTTAGATGAGAGTGATTTTTTTTAGTGCTGATTCGTTGCCAGCTTTTACCATACAGAAAGTAGAAGTAATTCTTGTGTTGTTTACTTATGTATCTATCCGTCTAACCGCAATACTTCTTAATGTATTCTTGTAATCACTATGTCACTGCATTTTAAATCTGTAATATCTTCCAAAATATTCATTTAAATTTCATGCTGTAAAGGGCCATATTGATCTATATTAAATGCACAATGTATTTAAGGTACCTAATTGGATAAGGATTAATGCTGTATAGTTTAAAATCGCTTCGTAAATAAGCCATTATTTCTCGTAAAAAGTAAAGGATATAAAATGGTTACTGTGGGAAAAGATAGACATATACCATCGCGGAGTTTTGTAGACCTTTTTAATGTATTCAATACTGTACATTATTTTGATCTCTCTCGTAGGGTTCAGCCAGCGTTTGCAATGTAAGCGCAAAAAATTGTGTTTATTTACGACATCACATTAGAAACCTCTAAAATTATCTGTGTTTCTCTACTATAATACATCTAAGCATACATAGGGACAGACAGACAGACAGACTGCGGGAAGCGACTTTGTTTTATACTACGTAGTGATTCTTAATATTCGTATAAAACTTCAAACACAGAAATGATTAAACTCAAATTAAAAATGTATAGAATAAATTCAGAGATTGGAGACAGATTGAGGAGAGATTCAGAAGTTCTTAACAAACACATTCCTTGCTACACATTCTGGCCTCGCTGAGGTGTATTCAAACTGTTCACTCACTCACACATTAAACCATTCACACTCTACCCTCAACTATGAATCATATTATATCACTCATCGTTAAGGCAGCGTTCGTAACAAACATTTTCGTTTGACCGGTCTTTCTCCGACTTATGTTGCAAATCGAACTACCGCGAAAAAGTCTTTTAATTTTTCTTGTTAATATATAGCCTGAGACACTCACAAATAATGTGGCTTTCTATTGGTAAAAGAATTTTCAAATTCGGTTCAGTAGACCTCTTTATAATATTAGTTAGCAAATTTCAGCTTATACAAAGAAGAAATATAACATAGCAACTTTAACATGAAAGTTTAAAGAAAAAGTTTTATTTTTCCCAGTTTAAAAAAGTAACTGACTAAAATAAAATACTTTTGCGTTATTTTTTTTTTTTTTTTTTTTATTTATTTGGGTAGACAAACAGTGGACACATACAATATTTTTTGATTAATATAAGTGATAATTATGTAAACAATTATGCCACCAGCATCGCTTACCACAGTTTACTTATTATTTTTTTGTTACAAAATGAGAGAGTAGTGTCTTATATTATATACAATATAAAAACATAAAATAACGGAACACTAACTTATAACTAATACTACAAACATAATCCGTTTTTTTTATACTTGATATAAAGTAAAAAGCATTTCTTTGAATTTCAGTAAGAATTTTAATTATTACAATTTTTAAAGGTTTTCAAGGTACCCGTCGCGTGCAAAAGGCTAATAAAATATATTATTCATAAAAGTTTTTGCCACACACTAAAAATGGTAGTAAAAATTCAAAAGGTATTGTTGTACGTGAATTTTGAAGGTTCATTACGCAGGCGTTAAATCGCCTTTGGGTAACTTTCAATTGTATTTAAATACAAAGAACTTTGGCTTTTTTTACATTGTTCCTATTAAATTAAAATTTTAAATTACCCCCGACTGAAATTGAAAAAAAATCATGACAACAATGGCGTTTTGAAAACTGTTGACTTTCTTGCCAGCTTTTCTCATCAGAAAACTGCTTTCCGAACTGGTGGTAGCTTCAGACTAACTGTAAAACTGTGTACTTTGTAAAAAGTAGAGTTTGAAACTATAATTTAATACACGACATCGATTTAAAAGAATCGATATTAACTTGTACTAAATCGGTTTTTTATATTGTTGAAAGCAGCAAATATGTCCCCTGTTTGTAAAAAGCCACTCAAATGATAACTGTGATTTTGCTATAGAAAAAATCAAAATGTTACATGGTCAAGCATCCAGCTGACGTATATTCCACCACGTTATGGTCAGTTGACTTTAATTTTCCTTCAAGATACTAGGTAAACTATAATCCTACAAATTTTCAAACGGGAGGAAATGACTGATATTTTTGCTTCTGCTCGCCCCACCCACGGAATCGCAGCTGTCGGTCACGAGTAATCATAATGCATTTCAGTAATTTTCGCTTGGGAGGGACTTGGTCATGAAAGTCTATTACAGGCTCCCGTACCATCACTCTATCTTCGAGGCTGCAACACATCAGCAAAACAAGAGATACTAGTGTTGCCGATATCCATGGGCGCCGGTGGCCACTTTCCATCAGGTGGACCGTCTCCTCGTTTGTCCAATATAAAAACAGCAGTCAATACAGACTTAACAAATATTCATAAAATGCAAAAAAAAGATAGATAAAATGTATACTGTTAACAAAAAAACTGTGTGTGCGATTCACACACGATAGAAGTGAAACTTCAGTAAATCGACAAAAGAATGAGATGAATATATATAATAATATAAAATAGTATGTATATTTCTGTCTCATTCTTTCCTACACATTTTTGTATTTGTGTCTCTTACCTGTCGTTTTGTATATTTCTGTCTCATTCTTTCCTACACATTTTTGTATTTGTGTCTCTTACCTGTCGTTTTGTATATTTCTGTCTCATTCTTTCCTACACATTTTTGTATTTGTGTCTCTTACCTGTCGTTTTGTATATTTCTGTCTCATTCTTTCCTACACATTTTTGTATTTGTGTCTCTTACCTGTCGTTTTTTCATCCGGCATCCGGTTTGAAATCACAACGATTCTAAAGAAGTTTCACTTCAAAAACTTGTTATTCTATATTCGACTCGATACTTGATATCGAAAGAAAGGTATAGAGAAATACCGTTTTTTATGTATGTGTTTGCAATGTGAGTGTGTTACCATGGTTACAAGATTGTTATAATTGTGAATGAGCTGACTGAGTCTTCAAACGGGTGAACAGATCTTCACAATACATAGCTAAGAACCATCTCGATTAAATTACCTTTCAAACAAATACTTATCAGAAAGTAAAAAACAATTGACTTGAACAACACAACTAGTTGTGTTGAAATCCCGAGCACTTAAGTAGTGTAAACAGTATACAAACACCTCATATCAAAGTAGTTCATATAACTCGGAGATTATGATGAGAAAGTGATATTGAAGAACACTAAGAGGGGGTGATATTGAGTGTACGCAACGTAGACACTGCTACTGAACCGATAAATAATCAAATATGATCTCTAACAATTACGAGAGAAACCTAAGCAGTGCCTTGGACTTGCAAACAAGGTGTAGGCTTAAATACGTCTTTCGTCAGAATTACAACACTCGCCTCCACTGCTCAGTTTCATTGTTTAAACCTAAGGTTAAGCTAACCTAAAGCTGATAAACAATTTCGTCGATAATACCCTTTTTACCCGACTACAGCTAAACAAAAGGTTATCCTAATTATTCTGTAATATAGAAAACTAATTCAAAAATCTAGTTACTCATTTTGGTCAGACCGCCATATTGGATTTAGAGTCATTATATTTTTCGTATTCTTGCATCTTCTATTGTGTTTATTATTATCAGTCGTAGTAAGTGTTCTTTATTAATGACTAGCGTCCCGCGGTTTCGCCTACTATATTTTGGATAATTCACACTATATCATTATAAATTATAGTCTATATGTTATTCTGATGTGTAAGCTATATTATTGTAAAGTTTCATCAAAATCCATTCAGTAGATTTTGCGTGAAAGAGTAACAAACATATATCTATACATTCTTCTTCTTCAATATGATATTTTAAAGTCGTTAACTTTTTTGTTTAGTATATTTATGCTTGTTAGCGACATCGAGCAGTGGAGGCGAGAGAACTAGGTCACAAGACTCAGGTACTATTATTTAAGTAATAATAAATTAAAGTGTATATAATAAGTTAGGTAAGTACCTATTATATACCTCAGAGGCTTGAAAAAACTTGAATAGCAGGAAATTAAATTTAAAAAATGTCGGTTAATCAACCCTAAAGTTAAAATAGGTTATTAAAGGTCAGTCCATACAATTTATAAACCCAATCAAACACTTCTAAGTTCTCTCAATCACACCCTAAAATCTGGACACTTGACAGTTTTCAAGACATCCTATGTCTGTCTCGCTCTTGCATACACTGCGAGCGATAAGTGCGATAGAAACGGGAGTTCAAACGGACGCGGTGTTTGGACTTTGTAATACAATATCCGTGTAGGCTATGAAGTGTAGTGATGTGCTTTATATCATATCGATAAAAGATTTAAAAATAAAGAACTACTGTTTTTACTTATCGAATTAATATTGTTATCAGATATAAAATACTCTATTCTTTAAGGGTTATGAGAATTTTTCTTTGGTACCATCGCGAAGAAATAATTGAGGATCCTTCATAATTATATTCAAACTTATTTTAAAGTAAAATTTGATTGGTATAATTTAGACTGCATTTTTCTGTTGCAAATATTTAAGGGGAGCTTAGTGCGCGAGACCGATTCGCATTTGGCCGGATTATTTTTTATTTTTTTAAGCAGCAACGGAAAAATCGAGTCCATTCTTTTTTAAAATCACACATAAGTGACTATTTTAAAACTTAAACAGGAGTTTTAACTTTTAAAAAACAAACATCAAATTCTACAGTAAAATAGTAATTAAAAAAATAAACTTGCCAAGAAAATTTTAAAAGTTATGCCCGATCATTCAAAAAAATACCATTAAATTGAGAACCTCTTTTTTCAACTTTCCAATGTTGTTTAAAAATGCAATGACTTGTTTCAAAGAGGTTACGCCTATCTCTAAATACAACAATATAATGCTATGATCCGCTAAAGCGTCGAGTCCACGACAGTTACATGTCATTGTTTTTAATTAACTTAATGAACGTGCGGTCGACGCTTCGTTTTTAATTACATAGGCTTAATATGAATCTTATTATGTCGCTACATATCGCATATTTAAATAAGATTAATTATACATTTATGGTTTCATTAATTATAATTTATTATTGCTGTTAATCATGATATTTCTAACCATTTTTGTCCTAGGTTTTCCCTTTGCCACTGAGAGAGCATCTCGTAAGAGGCGAGCACCTCTTAGTTGTAGGGGATCCAACCGCTAAGTGTCTCTGACTCTCTCTACCACCTCATTAATGCTGCGATTCCAGTGAACTCTTACTCAGGGATCACAGAAACCGCAGCATTTTTCTCTTTGCTCTCCTTTTTCTTTTCTTAGTAATTTGTCTTTTTTTTGGGTCTGGGATTTGTGGTGCTAAGTTAATTACAATATCATAAATTTGAGCTGTTTCTCCAGCCTAACTGGCTTGAAGGCAAATCCGTCTCTGATCTCAGAGATTTTTATTCAATTTTTTTCTGAAATCAAGAATAACTTTCCCTAAAGTATAGAAAGATTTATAGAAATTTTCGCAACGTAACAAAGCCAACTTGTTATTGTCAACATAAAATTTTTTTAAGAAAACAACGGCTATTTTTTAAAAATAATTGTTGACCTACCAAAGGAAGGAAACAAGATCCAAAGTGATTTAGCTAATAAGCATGACTATCATATTTCCAATTATAAATGGAAGTGCTTCATTTACTTAATTAAAATAGCACTTCAGACACCCCTCGGGGTTTCGATTAGATGCGGGCATTGTTATAAAATTATGTTATTCATTCAATTTCAACTACGTTTATGGAAATGAGATTACTGGTTAATATAACATCCGCACGCGGGTGTGGTCGATATCACATTGTTTTATTTTATATTATTAGGGGAAGGGTTTCTATACATATAAAATCATGTTTGTATTTATTTCGTTATCCAAAAACAATTTCTGACATTATTATTTTTGTATTATCTATCTAGAAACGATATAAATATTAAATTTTTAATTTTAACCGACATTATATTGTGTGTCTGTGTAATATTACGTGTCTAACATATTTCTAAACTGATAATCGTAAAGCAGGTTCAAAAAATCATGTATTTAACTGAGGTAGGGCACAGTAGGAAACTTCCTGCTCAAATATGGAGCAGCCCGACTGGGGTAGTACCTCGACCTTACAGAAGATCACAGCTAAATAACACTACTCTAAAGCAGTATTGTGTTCCTGTTGGTGAGTAAGGTGACCAGAGCTCCTGGGGGAATTGGGGATAGGGTCGGCAACGCGCTTGCGATGCTTCTGGTGTTGCAGACGTCTATAAGCTACGGTAATCGCTTACCATCAGGTGAGCCGTACGCTTGTTTGCCGACCTAGTTACATAAAAAAAAAAAAAAATTTTTTTGAATTCGTCGTAGGTATGGCTAGTTTTTCAAAAATGTAAGTTAGGGTCATAAAAATATTACTTAGTCTGACTTTATTTAAGATAGTGCTAGCAACACTTTAATACCCCGTTGGCTCAACAATTTATAAGCTCTGTTAAGACAGGTCCGCGTCAGTTTAACGATCTCTGTAAAGTATAAGTTTGATATTGTCGTTGGTTTAGTGAAGTATTAAGTAATGAAGTCAAGCAGAGTATATAAGAATCTCCAGGCTATCCATGTAATTCGTGTTAGATATTGTACAGAATATACTTACATGATTCTTCAATAAGCACTTCTTGCCGACTTTTAACCCAACACATCACTAGACACATAATTTTTAACACATAACCCATTCGGGACCAACACATTGTTAGCTACTTTATATATATTTAACAAACATCACTACACTGCACTTTTTGGCACGATATTTTAATCATCGATAGTTCCATCACTAGTGTTGTATGAAGTTTAGTTTATTTATTGTAGATACTTTGATATTATTTGAAGGCGGGATCTGAAACAAATTGAAAAAATTTATTTATATATTAGATTAGAAAATATTAGTAGTTGATGTGTTCGTTATTCTCTTCTTTAAAGAGCCGTATCGATTTCAATGAAACTTTTTATTGTAGTTACTTAGATGATCAGCCGAAATATTCTTTATATTATATATATACTTAATACATAATTGGACTAGAGATATTTTATTGTCAGCCAAGACAGAGAGAGTGACTTTTTACAATTAACTTTGTAGTGTAGGTACTTAGGCTGCGTTTCCACTATATATGTAAACAATAAAATTGCTTCATTTTATTGGACCTTAACAAACACATTTCTCGTAACATACTCGTATTTTGCGAGAAGACTGGTGGAAACGCAGTCTTATAATACCTATGTATAATTTTCATAGAATTTTTTAATTTTTTTCAGAAAAACCAGTATACGAAGCAAGACACGAGAGACCTACTTCAAAGATTTCTGTTTTTGTATATTTTTAACCCCCAACGCAAAAACGACGAGGTGTATAACACAGATTGACGTGTCTGTGTGTGTCTGTGGCATCGTAGCTTCAAATCATCGCACAAAATGGCGGATTACGTATTTTTTTCCATCTCCCTCAATATGTAGGGTAACTTATAGGATTTTCGCTTTAATTCATATTTAAAAAAAAATAACTCATCATTTTTTTCCGCAAAACCAGAGGCAACGAAAGATACACTCAATAGCAAACTATAAATAATATTTTTTTGAGTGTTTAAAAAAAATTTAAGATCAATATTTTTTTTTTTTTTGCGTACACTAAAAGAAGCTTAGAAAAATCTCTTTTATACATTGAGCAATATTTATTTATAGAAAACGTAAGATTATGGAAAATGTCTAAAGCAATTGAACAATACACGTGTGACTATCACGCCTTATAAAACATGTTATCGGTTCCATAACCTGGTCATTTTATGGTCAAATGAACTAACAGACTCGACCACCCACTCAAACTATATAGATTAGTTGCTTCTAAGGACAATTTTACATACAAATATTACGAAGCAGAGTTTGTTTGTCAGGAAAATCTCAGGAGCTACTGGTCCGATTTAAAAAATTATTTCAGTGTCAAATAGCCCATTTATCGAGGAAGACTATAGACTATATATCATCACGGTACGACCCATAGGAGCGGAGCTACACGTGGATAATGGCCGAGATGAAATCCGAAATCATTTAAACGACCATCGTAGTATCTCAGTGGTTCGGGCGTTGGATTCTTGGATTCACGATCGATAAGTCGTGGGTTCAAATCCCGGACATTGGCCTACTGGCGTGGCCCACTCCTGACACAAGCATGCAAGCTTACTAGGAGGGGTAAAGGGAACACTAGTAGTACGTGATCCATATTGCTAGTAATCTTTTTAAAAAAAAATTAAACGACCATGATGAATTGTTTTTTAATGTGTAATGTGATTCTGCTTGAGAGATACTTATATCCCTATTAATGAACTTAATTAAGGGTTGTATTTGTAGGTTTTATGAGGTTCGTTAGGTTAGGTTAAATAAGCATCCAATAGATAGCGTTGTTTTTTTTTTTTACTTTTAAAAGTTCAAAAATCTACTACTTCTTTAGTTACTATAATTCTAAATAATATTATAATTTCGAAAATAACTCTTAAGAAAAGTAGGTAATACTAACGCCATCTATTGACTGCTAGATGGTCTACATTGTCAGTTACGCAATCACGCTTAAGTCACTGAACCGATTTTGATATATTTTGGTACTAATAATATACTTAAGCCATCACTTCAAAAAGACACACAAAAATATATAACTTCAGTCAGTCCTTCAAATTACTGATTTGTCAAACCCAAAAAAAAAACGAATTCTTTATTATAAGCATTACAGTAAAATAAAGTAGAGAAGCAACAGATTTCTTAAAATTCCATAAATATTCTAATTAAAAAGATATGGCCATTTAAAGGCCATAACGTGGTCATTTTGTAAAGTGATTGTTTTCTCTGGTAGATATATAATATATTGTATTAAATAAATAATATTTTAGACCAAAGCATTATGGAAAATCAGTCTTATAGTATCACATAAATGTCTCCATACTCTAAATTGAGTTGTAAATTACTTTCTAAAGTTCTATTGTTAGATTTACATTTACAGTTTACAAAGTCTCGCTTCGCTGAGGTACATTGTAATCGCTTAAACATAAACACCCTCACACATTCACCACTCACTTTCAATTACATTAAACAAATTGTACAGCTAAGTAACACATGAATCACTCTGTTTATTGGTGAAAACCGAATGAAAATCTGTTTAGTAGTTTTTAGTTTTTTAGTATATCGATAGAGAATTGATTTCCCTCTGAAGCGCCATCTGGTGATGGTAAATGATCAAAGAATTCATTTATTTGAGTAAAAACTGTGACGTAAAGTGAACGGCGGTGGAGAAAGAACCGCCATTTTGAAGTGATTTAGTTGTCAGGTAAAAACTGTGATGTAAAGTGTTCAGCGGTGGAGAAAGAACCGCCATTTTGAAGTCGTTTATTTGTCAGGTAAAAACTGTGATGTAAAGTATTCAGCGGTGGAGACAGAACCGTCATTTTGAAGTAGAATAGTTGTCCGGTAAAAACTGTGATGTAAAGTGTTCAGCGGTGGAGAAAGAACCGCCATTTTGAAGTCGTTTATTTGTCAGGTAAAAACTGTGATGTAAAGTATTCAGCGGTGGAGACAGAACCGTCATTTTGAAGTAGAATAGTTGTCCGGTAAAAACTGTGATGTAAAGTATTCAGCGGTGGAGACAGAACCGTCATTTTGAAGTAGTTTAGTTGTCAGGTAAAAACTGTGATGTAAAGTGTTCAGCGGTGGAGACAGAACCGTCATTTTGAAGTAGTTTAGTTGTCCGGTAAAAACTGTGATGTAAAGTGTTCAGCGGTGGAGAAAGAACCGCCATTTTGAAGTCGTTTATTTGTCAGGTAAAAACTGTGATGTAAAGTGTTCAGCGGTGGATAAAGAACCGCCATTTTGAAGTCGCTTATTTGTCAGGTAAAAACTGTGATGTAAAGTGTTCAGCGGTGGAGAAAGAACCGCCATTTTGAAGTCGTTTATTTGTCCGGTAAAAACTGTGATGTAAAGTGTTCAGCGGTGGAGAAAGAAGCGCCATTTTGAAGTCGCTTATTTGTCAGGTAAAAACTGTGATGTAAAGTGTTCAGCGGTGGAGAAAGAACCGCCATTTTGAAGTCGTTTATTTGTCCGGTAAAAACTGTGATGTAAAGTGTTCAGCGGTGGAGAAAGAAGCGCCATTTTGAAGTCGTTTATTTGTCAGGTAAAAACTGTGATGTAAAGTGTTCAGCGGTGGATAAAGAACCGCCATTTTGAAGTCGCTTATTTGTCCGGTAAAAACTGTAACGTAAAGGGACGGCGGTTGAGAAAGAACCGCCATTTTGAAGTTGTTGTCTTTCTTTGAATTTAATATTAAATATATAAAATTCTCGTGTCACAATGTTAGTTACCATACTCCTCCGAAACGGCTCGACTGATTTTTATGAAATTTTATATGCAAATTCATTAGGTCTGAAAATCGGCTACTATCTATTTTTCATCCCCCTAAGTGGTAAGGGTGGCCTACCCCAAATCTATATGGCAAAACAACGTTTGCCGCGTCAGCTAGTATTGAATATAATCTTTAATATTAAATTCAAAGAAATTAGACTGGAATCGAAATATACCGCCGTTTATACAAAGGAATCTAAACCTACAAGGTATTTCATGTCCCGTTGGCGGTATGAAATTTAGTAAGAAGCTTTGTCTAAACCGAATGTGAAGTAAATAATCCCAAAACTATGTAACTAAAATAATTTATTTGCAGTTGGTAAAATGATTATCACCTACGTAATATATAGAGACAATAGTTTACCGACGGCAAAGTTAAGTTTGTCTTTTAAAACCAATTGTACGGGACTTTCGATGCACAATTTTTTAATTCAAAATATCTCCAAATATGGAATGTCTATAATAATTCTGAAGGTAAGTGTCGAAAGTAGCCTTGAGCGTATACCGAACTACTTAATAACCGTAATCAAACAAACAAGGGGCTAATACGTGAGAGCTGATGGGTCCTCACGCCCCTGGCAGACTTGAAATAACTTTAAAATCATGCTTTAGTAATTGGTTATGACTATTTTATTATTTATGGAAATATTATACCCGTTAAACTATATTATTCTATACTAGCTTTTACCCGCAACTTCGTTTGCAATATTAGGGTAGTTATATTAGCCTACAGGAGATCGTCTGTAGACTTATTTAATAATTTCATGATGTAATCATACTAACATTGAACTCCCGTTTTAGTCCCTTAAGGGATTATTTTCGAAAAAATATTTTACCCCTGTTTCATGACTTCCAATGAAGAACCTTCATACTGAATTTCATTTAAATAACTTCAAAAGCGGCAAAGTTTCATACTAACTTTGCACTCCCGTTTTACCCCCTTAGGAGGTGAATTTTCAAAAATCCTTTCTTAGTGCTCCCCTACGTTATAAAAGGAACCCCTGTGCAAAATTTCAAGTTTCTAACCTTTAAAGATTAGGCTCTGCGTTGATATGTCACTCAGTCAGTCAGCTTCTCCTTTTATATATATAGATTAGTCTACAGTAGATCGTTTGTAGACACATTTAATAATTTTATGAGGTAGTCATACTAATTTTGACCCCTCTTTTACCCCCTTAAGGGTTGATTTTCGAAAAAATATTTTACACGTGTATCATGACTCTGAATAAAGAACCTTCATAATAAATTTCATTTGAATAACTTCAAAAACGATACTAACTTTGCACCCCCATTTTTCCCCTTAGGAAGTGAATTTTCAAAATTCCTTTTCTTAGTGCTGAGACTACGTTACAAAAGGAACCCCTGCGCAAAATTTCAAGTTTCTAACCCTTATAGTTTAGGCCCTGCGTTGATATGTCAGTCAGTGTGTCCTAACTCAACTATGAATATAGGTAAATTAGAAAAGTTAATATGGTCAATAAATTTTTTAATTTTCCGTGCAACAGTCTAACGTCATTGACTAACAATAATATGGACGCTATGTCGTCATACTAACCTCACGAAAGTGTATCAGAAAAATGATGAGAAGGGAGGATGTCATACATGAAAAAGAAATGATACCCATTACTGCACAGCAATAAGTATACATATGCAATTTAAACGGAGCCAAGCAGATATAAAAAGTTCTTTCATAATATGTTCACTCTCACCTCCACCACTCAACCTCGCCAACTACAACAAGAAGGGTGACCTTAACCAAGACACTATAACACTTTCATTTACACTGCGCGACAACATCAGAGACTCTGAGTCGAATCTAACGCATTAAAGGTTATATATAGTCTCCACGACGGTATACTTGACATAATATAAAATGATCTACCCGCCAATACTACTTTATAAACGGTGTTGCTAACAGAGAGGAGGAGAGACCCTCTCTCTCCTGTTTTATTAAAGAACACTACTGTACCGATAAACAATCAAATAGATCTCTTAAAATTACGAGAGAAACCTCAGCAGTGCCTTGGACGTGTGACCAAGGTGTGAGCTTAAGGAATTCCTTTAAGTAACTACAACACTCGCCTCCACTGCCCTGTTTAAATCTAAGATTAGGTTAACCTAAGCCTAATTTAAGCGCCGACATATATTTCTCTCTTCTGATTTTTTGTAGATATTCATAATAATCTAAACAGATTATTCTCAAAATAAGAGAAGCGAGATTCATCTTCTTTCACGGTGTATATTATAAAAATAGGCAAGCATAAGCGAAAAATAAGCGAGAATATATTTAAAAAACTGTTGATCCAATCTCGACCAACTTTTACTCATCCCCCCTGGGATAGTGAATATTTCATCAAAAGCAACTGTTTTCAATTTACTTTGCTGTTATATATAACAAACTACCCATACTAAATATCATCCCCTATTTTAATCCCTTTAAGCCTTTTTTTTCGTGATAGAAGGTAGCCTATGTCATTTTTCAATCTATAGTGAATCTCTGTACCAAATTTTATCAAAATCTGTTTAGCTGTTTTTAAGTTCTAAAGGGTTGTACTGTGTGTACTATCTCTAAGTGTTTCAAATGGAATTGGATCTACTTTTGTGTTTTCTACGTACAAGGACATTTTTAAGAGCTTAATGTGAGTCCATAATATTATAGGTCAAAAAAAATAGATGAGGTATTAAATACAAGGTACATTTCAATAAATTCTCACTTATAAAAGGCAGTTTTATTGTATTGTAAAATGTACTGGATAGTTAAATTACTGTGCTGAGAATCAGACTGCCTCAGGATTTAATTTGCATACAAGAAACGTAATTATGGGCTTCCATTTCTATATATGAGATTTAAATTATTTCTGTTATTATCCTTTTGTTTACTTTACGAGAAATATTTGTTTACTGATCGAAAAGTGGTTAAATTTTAAAATATTTTTCTGTATATATATGACGACTTTCATCCCCATCATTCATATAACGAGCCCTTCAAGAATTTTTTTATGATAAAATGTATTCTATGCTCTTTTCTAAGCTCTAGTCCATCCCTATAACAAATTTCATCAAAATCAGTTCAGACGTTTTTGAGTTATAAATGGTTTAACTAACCTGACTTTGTTTTGGATAGATAGGTAGTTTCATTAAAAAAATAACACTTGCAAAATTTTTTGCATCAGTCCTATTAATATGTACTTTACAATACATAGATCAGTACCTGGAGCTTGTGACCCTAAAAGACATCTTTTACTCTTCGTTACCTTACATTTAACAAACGTAACTAATTTAAGATATACGGAACAGAGCTTATATATTTTCAACTAGCCGACCCGTGCGACTTCGTTCGCGTGTTGCTCCGCTCCTATGGGTCGTAGCGAGATGTTAAATAGCACAAGTTACTCCTTGTTACATCAGTTATCTGCCAGTGAAAGTTTCGTCAAAATCGGTCCAGCCATTTCAGAGATAAGCCGGAACAAACAGACAGACAAAAATTGTAAAAATTGTTGTTGTTGGTATAAGTACCGTGTAAACATCCATATGCACTTAGTTGTTTTAATATTACAAACAGACACTCCAATTTTATTTATTTGTATGGATAGTATTGCTAGCACAAAGCAACATTAATATTTCTTCCTCTATTTCCCAAGATTGCAACTCTTCAATAAAACCTCTCGCAAATTGTATCTTTATACCAAAGTAAACTTTTAGTTCTTTCCAAGTAGGAAGGAATACACGTATCTTTATAAATCCTGGTATATTACGCGCCCTGAATATTTTATATGGTGTGAGGAAGGCTGATTTGTTATAAATAATGTACGATATATCTACGAAACCAAGAGTTTTGCTATATAATAAAAATATAATTTATCGAATGTCTGTCTATATTTATATCTATACTAATATTATAAAGAAGTAAGATTTGTATTTTAGTATGTAACGAATAAACATAAAAACTACTGGACCGATTTCAATCATTCTTTTACTGTTAGAAAGCTACATTATCCCTGAGTAACATAGGCTATATTTATTACAAGAAAAAATTAGAGATCCCCAGAAATTCTCACTAAAACCAACACAAGGTGCAAAAAAATTAGCCATAAAATATCTTTCATCGCATGCGCTGCGAAAAGTATTGATGATAGAACAAAAAAATGTTCTACAATATTATAGAACGTATCAATATCTACAAAAACCATAATAAACAGACCATATGTCCAACTATTGTAGTTAAGTCACTATAACTACTTGTTTACATTTTAAAAGTTGATAAAAATGCCTATCAAAATCAGACCATGTTTTCCATAACTTTGTATTAATTCTTATCCAAATAAATTATTTCGTAATGAAGACTGTTTCAATATCTGTTAATTACTTTTTGAATTATTGAAATCGGACATTCCAGTCAAAAGATATTACGAAATAAAAATATCAAGATAAATAAAAAATAATCCCAGACGGGCCGCCGGCGCGGTGTGCGGTGTGGAGTGCCTCGCAGCGCAGCGAGTAACGCGGCGATAGAGGAGCGACAGAATGCGGGAGCCAAAATGTTAAAAAAAAATTATCCACCCGTGCGAAGCTGGGACGGGCCCCTAGTATATAATAATATGACGGGTCTTTGTAACACTACTGCACGAAATTGGATACAAATATATAGATATACAAAAGGTCATTTCTGGAATAGTTCTTTAGGTTACGTAATAGTCTAAATTACTAATACCTTTTCAGGAGGTCCATAGGAGAACTAACATAGCTAAAACGAGTATGAAGTAAGAAAGAAATGGAAAGTCCTTTCAATTCTTTAATTAAGGGAAATCGTGTAATAAAATACGTAGGAAAGATTTAGATTTTGGTGCGGTTTTTTTGGTGGATAGAGTGATTCAAGAGGAAGGTTTATTTGTATAATACATATATAATATAGTAGAGAAACACAGATAATTTTAGAGGTTTCTAATGTGATGTCGTAAATAAACAATGTTTTTGCGCTTACATTGCAAGAGCTGGCCCTAAAAGATACGTAGATCAAAATAATGTCCTACAGTATTGTACACCTTAATAAGGTCTACAAAAAAGTCCGCGATGGTATATGTCTATCTCTTAGGGATAACCCACAATAACCATTTTTAAACCTTTACTTTTTAAGAGAAATAATGGCTTATATACGAAGCGATTTTAAACAATACAGCATTAATCCTTATCCAATTAGGTACCTTAAATACATTGTGCATTTAATATAGATCAATATGGCCCTTTACAGCATGACATTTAAATGAATATTTTCGAAGATATTAGAGATTTAAAGTGCAGGGACGGGTCACCAGCATCTAACTCACAAGCCCTAAGCACTGTAGCATATTCAAATACGGTTCATTATATAGTTAATATATTTTTCCTTCTACTCAGAGTTTAAATTAATCAAACAGGCAAAGATAACTAACCTGGCTAACACAGGTAAATTTTCAATTATGTCATCTTAAGACGGTTGGGCCTAAGATTGTCGTTCTAAGAACGTAATCCTGGATCTTTTGACCCTGTCCTTTCTGTCCCTTCATTACTAGGTATCCAATTCTCATCTTAATTTTATACGTAACGGCTCACCCCGGCTTTACACGGGTAGTAGAACATATTATGTCGACATGTCTACATTCACCTTTGAAAAAGAAACCCTGAAAAGGGGTTAAGCAGCAGCTCCCAAATCATCGTCATATTTCAACCAATATACATAAAACCTTAACAAATTATACATCTAAACCTTCATCACGAATCACTCTATCTATTGCTGAAAACTCTATGAAAATCCGTTCAGTAGTTATTGAGTTTCACGAACAGACGCGACGTGGTACTTTGTTTTACAATATGAAGTGTAATGTAAACGAAACGCTACAATGTTGTATTCCAATAAAATCACTTAAACATAAAACCCGAAATCAAATTTAACCGTTTCAAATATAATATTAATATCTAAAATACCAGTTACAAAGCATTTAACTGAAAGGTCATGAGAAATCGCAGCTGATAATAAAATTACTTGTATTAGCTTTTACGTAAGAGCCTGGTTTATTTAATAATAGTATGTTTTATGTTATATTATAAGGAAATGATTATAAAAATATATATACTGGGTGTTTCAAGAAGAACGATGGATTTCCAAAGATCCTTATTCTTGAGGTTTTGTGTTGTTAAGGAATTTTCTTACAGTCCGTGAAAGTGTCGCAGCCACTGTTCACCGACTCCGAACGATTCTTGGGCATCATAATGCTTCAAACGTATCAACTGTTTGTTGTTTGATCACAAAATTTGAAGCAACTGGATCAGTTGAAAAAATCAAAAGCCCAGGACGGAGTGAAGTAGTGGTCGTGAGTGAGTCTTGTGCATGATTCAGTCCGTGTGAGTCCACAGAAATCTCATCGCCGTCGACCTCAAGAAATGAACATGACAGCATCATACATGCATAGGGTTTTGGTACAGACAGTATTATTGCGTGTAGGGCTAGTAGGGGGTTAAAATATTTAATAACTAAACCGCAAAGAGTGAGTAACACTCCCGTACTGAGAGTTCCGTACAATATGAATTAAGGGACGAACTCGAATTTGCGTTTGAAAAACTATTGTTCCCATATAACTGTAAAAACATTTTATTATGTAAATTAAAAAGTATAGCCGGGTTTCTAAGAAAATCTGCCAAAATATCGATTTTTCACCTCAATCAGTGTTTGAGAACCTTTGAATTCGAAATATATTAAGCGGCAATTTTTTTCGAATGTTTTTTATTATGATACCCAGATCGAAAATTGATTTAAAAAAAAAAAAATAATACTAAAATTATGTTTTAAAAAATTGTCACCAAATTTTGTCAAAAAATATCTTCTATACTGTTTTATATTATATATTCAATATTTCTTTTTTTTTGTGATGTGGCGGTGAAACAAAGTGAAGAAAATAAAAACAATTATTTTCACTAGGTTATATCAAATGTTTCAATATGTACCGTATTTATCGGAGAAGACAAATTTAAGACATAACGGACGGTTAAAGTACGGAACCCTAAAAATGCAAAATGCTTTAGAGAGATGATAGGTTTTCCATTTACCCAATTTATATGCTTGGATGAATGTGCGTGATATTTCTAGAGAAAGTATTCCGGAGTTCTATATAAATTTGTTTAGGATCTGCTCATTCACTTTAAAGGTACTTCAATGTAACGCACTTGGACAATATTTGTTTTATCTCAAAAAAGAGCACTTGAAGATGAATAATTTGTCTCATAGTACTAGTACTTGTAAGATATATTCTAATGTTCAATACCAATGTAATTTATATAATAGGTTGGGGAAAAAGTTTCTTCGCATTTTTTAAGAAAATTCAATGCATTTTTTAATATAGTTTATTTGCATTTAACTAAAGTATGTAAGTACCATTTTGTTCGATAACTTTTTGCCATCTTGTTAGTAAGGACATGATCCAGTTGCTATAGAAATTTTGGGGCTTCTGATCAAAAAACCGCGACAAGTAGTTTTGGCAGTCCTCTCGTGATGTTAACCTGACACTGCCTAAAGAATTCTGAAGAGACCGAAACAGGTGGAAATCTTAAGGTGCAAAGTCAGGACTATACAACGGATGCATTAACACCTCCCAGGCAAACTGTCTTAATTTTTGCTGAGTGGCTAAAGATGTGTGAGGTCTAACGTTATCATGATGAAAAACCACACACCTTCCGTTAATTAATTCCGGCCACTTTCTCTCAACTTCTAGCATTAATCTTATCAGTTGTTCGCAGTAGAGTTCAGAGTCGATGGTCCTGCCTGGTGGTAACAGCTCATAATGAATAATGCCCTTCCAATCCCACCACACACACAGCGTCACGTTGTTGCGCGTTAACCCGGGTAACCACAGTCTGTGAAGCCTGACCGGCCTTTGATCACGACCTTTTTCGCACGTTTTCATCACCAGTTATCAGCTTCTTCAAAAATGGTTCGGTTTCATTACGTCGTAATAAAGAATCACACGGTGCTCGTAAGGTACCCAAATATCGAGGTTTTTGTGTACCCAGTTTTTTTCAAATGCGCCAAAACTGTATTGTGGTCAATTCCCAGTTCTTCAGCTACGTCGTAACTACTAATATGCCGATCTTGCTCCACTTTTTCAAAAATGGCATCCATTTTATGCGACGTGCATCTTTGACATCAAAATTTCCGGATTGAAAACGCTTGAATCAAATTTCTGCTACTCTCACAGACACTGCACTAGGTCCATAAACATCGCAAATTTTTTTCGCGGCTTGCGTTGCATTTTTACCTTTTTTGTAGTAAAATTTTAAAATGTATCGAAGTTCCTCATTAGATTAACTCATCTTCACAGTACGAAAAACAAATAAAAATCACACATTTTCCTAATTTGAATTTGGAATTATCTTCTTTGAAATGTAAACTTGTAATGATACCAAAACCAGCCAGATACAAATAGTATAGCCAAAGAGATTTTATTACAAGTACATACATACTATAATGACTAATTTCCAAAGACATAACGGACACACAGCTCGACATGCACTTCACCCCCACGTCGATAGATGGCGTACGAGCACACTCATTTGTGTACTTTGTATTCTTAAGTTTTTTTTCGAGTTAAAACATAGGCTATGTCTATTCCCAAACTCTAGTCTATCTCTGTACCAAATTTCATCAAAATCCGTTCAATGATTTTAAAGTGATTGCGTAACAGACAAACAGACTATTTATCCGTCAATAGATGTCGTAAGTAGTAAAGGTTTTTTATATAATTTCTCAAATGAATAAATCATTTTTCTATGGTCAATATTAGTAACATTATCCCTAGCAAAGATCTACGCTTATAGAACTACTAGTCGACCCGCACGACTTCGTCCGCGTGTAGCTCCACTCCTATTGGTCTCAGCGTCATGATAAATAGACTATAGCCTTCCTCGATAAACGGGCTATCTAACACTGAAAGAATTTTTCAAATCGGACCAGTAGTTCCTGAGATTAGAGCGTTCAAGCAACCAAACGGTTCAGTTTTATATTAGTAGATACTCAATTACTAACTCCTAAGCTGGACAGTCCCATTCACTACCCAACATATAACAGTAAACTCAACACTAAACCATACCATTATTTTAGTTGATTTTAACTCTTATTTATTTAAACAAATTAAAAAGAAACACATTACATTTTAAATAAATTAAATGTCAAAAATCCCGAGCATTTGGAATTTTCAACAAAGCCCGAAAACCGAATTCCTTTTCCTTAACGTCCTCGTAAAGTAAGAGACAGATTACAGTATTGACCACATGGTTACAATATCTAACCGAAAATCTCCCTTAAAACTAAGGTAATAAGGTCTACAGTTACCATGATATTGTTGGGAACTAAAGCAACCTTTTTACGAGTTCTTTGCTCCCATCACATGTTCGATAGTCGCTAGCGAATACGTAATATAATTTTTCAGTTTCTTGTTACACTACTTTTACATAATTTTAATTTTTACATCACTTGATGAGAAACAAAATCTCTCTATAACTTGTTGAAAGACTTAGGCCTGTCCAGAGCGGCAGTAAATTATATACTAGAGCGAGTAACTAAAGCTGCGTTGACAGGATCGTACCAAATTTGGGTGGGAAGGGAGAGTAACACGAGTAGAGAAGGTGGGTGTTTATGTGCATCGGAAAGAGGCCCCTTAAACCTACTCCCGTGACACAGTCTCGGGGTCTACTAAGAGTTTCTCTCTCTGCCATACGAAGTTTGTCTTTCTCTAATTTCTTTTCAAATACATTTTAGCAGCTATCAATCTTTTATTCTGCTTCGTAGGCAACAATCGTGATCGACATTTCTTTTGTCAATATAACATACTCTATAAATTTTGTGATAGCGAAATCTTTGATATATGTTGTAAATTAACGGCTAGAGTCAGCAATATAAGCAGTATACAGTTATAAGTAAAAGCTAAACATATAATCCATAAATACTTCAATGCTTTTTTTTACTTTATTTCATGATAGGTAGAACAAGCATGGACGCGCCGTCCATATGTGCGCTGCACGACGGCGCCAGGGCCGAAAAATGACCCGTTTTGGGGACGCCAAACCTAAATTATAATATGACGTGACTCGAAATGAAAATAGAAAATCCCACTAAAAAATAGAAAGTAAGAAAAAATTATTTTATTGTAAAAAAGCGTTTTCTTACACTATTTTTAATTCAAATTTATTTTCTATTTTTTAGTTGGATTTTCTATAATAGCGTATTTTTTTAGTTTTTTTTAAATTTATTTTTCATTTTTTAGTGATTATACTTAGTACACAATATTACAAATCAATGATTTTCAATTAAATTGAGCCGTCGTTGATCCCAGTAAGGATAACGGATCAAACTGTTTAAAATATTGAATTGTCATCGATCTTTAATAAGTATTCCAAATTTCGAGATAATCCGACGTTTTGAAGGGGGTCAAAATCATGTTCAAAGATTGCGTTACATACATACTATCATAAAAAACACAGGCAGCAAATAATTGTAAAGGGGTGACACGCAGGCGTAGAAGATATTTGTTATCGAACGACTTTTTTTTTTACTCTTCAAGTATAGGCGCTCATACGTATTTCGCGTAAAAAAATAATTTAAATAATATATAATCTATACAGCTTTATATCCAATATTATTATTAAGTTTAAAGGGTTTGTCTGACTTTGCAAAGTCAACGTAAACGTAAACAGCTCTACAACACACACGTGCCTTTTACATTACATTACAGCACTAGTGCTGTAATGGATTTATATAAACAATCCGCGTAACTTTGTCTACGTGACCTTGAATATATGTATGTATATGTAGTTCAATCCATGACGACGGCCTAGCGTGTCTACTATATTATATAAATATAATAGTAGTAGATTGAACTGTCTGTACTAATATATGTAGGTATATAGTCTACTATGTAGGAAAATATTAAGTGGATCGTGCGTCGTCGTGGATTGAACTATCTGCACGTATGTTTATTTATATAGTTATTTTTATTTTTATGGCGCCTTCCTGACTACTAGTAATACATAGTGATAGTGACACGGCTCGTTATTACTCATATGTGTCGCTCTTATTGTCAATCGACGGATAAAACCTGTGAAGTTAAACTTTTTCCTAGAGATGTTTCTATTATAATAATATTATTAATCGTGTTGCTCCGCTCCTATGGGTCGTATCGAGATGTTAAATAGCCTAAGTTACTCCTTGTTACATCAGCTGTCTGCCAATGAAAGTCTGAGGCCGTCCTAATCGGTCTAGCCAAAAATTGTAAAAAAATGTTGTTCTGGTATATGTGATGTGTGCTTGTATACATCCATATGCACTTAGTATAAAGCGGTTATTTTAATATTACAAACGGACACTCGAATTTTATTTATTTCTATGGAAGATAATATAAAATTATACAACTAAAAAGTTTTCGCTCGTCGCTAACGACTTAGGTTAGGTTAGACTACGTGAGTTAATTCTATTTTTCCAAATGTATCTAAATATGGTTATAGTAAAGAACATAAAGTTAGAACTCCTTGGTAGTGACGTCATAACTCTTCAATGTACGACTACTCGTAAGTAGAATGCATCTAATGGCTCGTCTATCCGGAAAGGATGGTAGAAATCATTTGTCATTTTACGTTGACAGCTCCGATTTATATCTTTGGACGAATGAAAAGTATCCTCTATCGAAGTATAATAGCTAGTATTATATGCTTGTAACTCTGCTAGGTCTGAAACTCGTTTTTTTACGGCAGGTAAGGGACAAACGAGCAGACGACCCACCTGATGGTGAATGGCCATCATCGCCTGTGGATGCGCTGTCGCTTGTAAATTGAGGAGTGGGAGTGGGAGATCTAAAATTAGAACTTTGAGTCCACCAGAACTGCAGCTCTATTAAGATAGGATGGGGGAAGTCTGGCCCACATGCGGCGCGACCGGAACACGTCTAAGATACTTGGCGGTCGAATTCGCATGCTGTTTCTTCCATTACTTCTCTAAAGAAATTTGTACAACAATGGAGAACGTAAATAAGGTCTTGTACCTATATATAAAGTCTCGCCTTTACTGCTGGAACTCAACATTTAAAAGGGTTAATATACTACGAAAGTTATGAAACTGATTATCTTTCAGGATAGATCCTATAAGTTGTCGAGCCTGTGGGTGTTGGGTCTCGAAGGCTGCACCCACACTGCTTTTGTATGTTTGTTCCTTTAGACAAAAACTACTAAACGTATTTCCATGCGATTTTGACCAATAGACAGAGTGATTCATAAGGTTTTGGTGTATAATTTGGGAAGACTGTGTAAATTGCACTGTTGAAATAGAAGATAGAAAATGTCGGAAAACGCTGTTTCAAACTTCCATCCATTTCAGTGAACCCTGCCTGTCCACTTATTGAGAT
Organism: Limenitis camilla; assembly: GCA_905147385.1. NCBI lineage: Eukaryota > Metazoa > Arthropoda > Insecta > Lepidoptera > Nymphalidae > Limenitis > Limenitis camilla. Next base: position 7,618,235 of record LR990249.1, on the reverse strand, counting down.
ATATAACAAAACTAAACGAAAAATATTGTGGCGTTCTACTACACGTACAAAGCCAGGCCGGGTTGCCAGTATAAGATGTGGTTATATCAACAAGCGGTATATTATTTTTGTTAACGAACATATTTCATTGCAAAGTTCCATTTAGCTCGTCACTCGCTAGCATTATTGCTGCAAACATTTTTAATTAAAAAACTGTCCTAGAAATTTTATATAAAGTTATTCAGTAAAAAGAATATTACATTTAAATTCTTTAGGTATTATTTTTATGAACTATATAGATATGTTTTAGGTTTGAACAAAAATTCTAATGAATTCTTAAGTTCAAAATATTTTGGGTCTTTGATACTCCAATCTTCATCTTTCAAAAAGCAGCTTCTTCAAAATGTTTCTTTGAATACAATTTGATACTTTCTAATATCTTTTTTAAAAAATTATTAATTTTAAAAATATATGAAATAAATACATACAGACGAATGTAGAACCTCCTAGAAGCTGAATTTGACAAAATCGATATTTTTGTATATATTAGTATTCGACCCGTCCTGGCTTTGCCCGGGTGCAATTTAACACATGTATTGAGCCGTAACTGCTATGTCGCTGTATTTTAAATCTGTAATATCTTCCAAAATATTCATTTAAATTTAATGCTGTAAAGGGCCATATTGATCTATATTAAATACACAATGTATTTAAAGTACTTAATTGCATAAGGATTAATGCAGTATTGTTTAAAACTGCTTCGTAAATAAGCTATTATTTCTCGTAAAATGTAAAGGATACAAAATGGTTATTGTGGGTTATCCCTAAGAGATAGACATATACCATCGCGGACTTTTCTGTAGACCTTTTTAAGGTGTACAATACTGTAGTACATTATTTTGATGTATCTCGTAGGGTTCAGCCAGCGTTTGCAATGTAAGCGCAAAAAATGTGTTTATTTACGACATCGCATTAGAACCCTCTAAAATTATACAGACAGACACACAGCGGGAAGAGTTTTATACTATGTAGTGATGATTGATCCCAAAGACATAACGGCCACAAAACTCGACATGCACTTCATTCCCCCGCCGATAGATGGCGTACGAGCATTTATTAATGACCCAACAATGTTGTTTGCGACTACGCTAATTTAGACTCATATTTATTAAGTGAAGACGACGAGTATTTCAACTAAATTCTTTATAGCAAAAGGGATTAATTTAATCCTATGATAGATAATAATTATTATACGAACAAAGCAGTAAGACACATAGAGAATATTAGTGAAACTTCTTGTGAATGCTAAATAGAGTCCGCTCAATGGCTTAGTCCCTCGTGTCTTTGAATACGGTATCGGGCTCCTAATTTGCAAAATGTCACTTCAATAACTGTGAATTATTTGCTGAATATATCATTTATTAGTATTGTTCCTTGAATACAAAGCTTTGATATTGTATCAAAATAAACTATCCTGTTTCTAAATTCAGGATATACAGTAAGGAAATAGAATACCTACTGTTAAATTCAGATGGGATAGAAAATCAGAAATTTCACCACTATTCAAGATTGCCTTGAAATAGTATCTTAATATAATTTTAACTAATATTATAATTTAAGAAGTAACAATTAAGTAGCGTATACTTAAGAATACAATCTAAAGAAACGAAACTGCGATTTAATATACTACTTACGCCATCTATTGACGATATCTAAGTGTATGAATGAATGATTAGGTGAATGAGTTTGTATGTAAATGATTGACTAACCTTGTGAGTGCGTTTGTAAGTATTTGAGAGCTGAGGTGGCTGAGTGAAGAGGTTTGCTAGTATTTTATAAATAATCCCAAATGTCAGTAAACACATAAACACAAAATACGTTGTCCTAGTCAATAAAGCATTGCGTAAACGTTTTCCCTTACAATATAAAATAACTAAGGCGATATCGGAAAATATCTACTTACATAACATCCACTTTCGGCGCTCTTGCTACTGCCGAGTATTCCGTCGAGCAAATAAAGTGTAAACCTTATTTTATTGAAGTGAAACTTCTTTAGAATCGTTGTGATTTCAAACCGGATGCAACGGTAAAAACGACAGGTAAGAGACACAAATACAAAAATGTGTAGGAAAGAATGAGACAGAAATATACATACTATTTTATATTATTATATATATTCATCTCATTCTTTTGTCTATTTACTGAAGTTTCACTTCTATCGTGTGTGAATCGCACACACACCTTTTTTTATTACACTTATATAACAATATACAGGGTGTCCCAGAACTCAACGTCAAGCCGAAACGGGATGACAGGATTGATTGTAACTATCATGAAAAAAATCTATCCTATGCGGTTTGAAAATTATGGGCATTTAAGAAAAACCTAGAAATTTGGTAAAACTGTAACCATTTTTCGGTTATTGTGGTTAATTTTTATTATTTTTGTTCATTTAAACTTTGAAACCGTAACCCTAAATAACATTTCTAAAACAGTCAAAAATAATGACACAATTGCCCCAAGTTTTCTAGAATTAAGACTATTTGTTAAACTCTACATACCTATTACTTAGATTTTGATGTGAAAGTTTGATGTGAAAGTTATACAATAAATATTGCAAAGAGAAAAATGATTTTAATCCGATGTAGTAAACAAGTACTTTAGAAGCTTGAAAAATTCAAAGGGTACTTTTTATCCCCGAAAGGAACTTATAAAGTAGACTTATAAGTTATCTTTATTCAAAATATCACGTCATTTATACATGTCATTACAGCGTAATTGCAAACAAACAATCATACACTTAAGAAGAATGTTAACATAACACGGTTAGTATTGTATAGTAAATATTATTTAATTTAATACAAAGTTCTCAAACTTCCGGCAGACACGTGCTAACATCTAAATTTAATTTCCGCTGAGCATCCAATATCCGTTAATGAAATATAAACCAAAGAAAGGTAACCCCTTCAATGTTTTGATCAGAACCGTTATTTCATTATTATCGTCATTGGAGTGTAAAGCAATTATACTTATATTATAGAATAGTATCTCGTGCCGGCTTCGCATGGGTGGATAATTTTTTAAAACATTTTGGCTCTCCCGCATTTCTGTGCCCTTCTCTCGCTGCGTGGCGCGCCACACCGGCCCGTCGCCGCATATTTTTTGTTTAAATTGACATTTTTTATTTCGTAATATCTTTTGACTGGAATGTCCGATTTCAATAATTCAAAAAGTAATCTACAGGTATTGAAACAGTCTTGAATACGAAATAACTTATTTGGATAAGAATTAATAGAAATTTCTATCAACTTTTAAAATGTAAAAAAGTAGTTGTAGTGTCAAACTACAATAGTTGGACATATGGTCTCGCGGAGTTTTTTGTAGATATTGATACGTTCTATAATATTGTAGAACATATTTTTCTTCTATCATCAATACTTTCCGCAGCGCATGCGATGAAAGGCATTTTAGGGCTAATTTTTTTACACCTTGTGTTGGTTTTAGTAAAATTTCTAAGGATCTCTAATTTTTTTAGTAATAAATATAGCCTATGTTACTCAGGGATAATGTAGCTTTCTTACAGTAAAAGAATGTTTGAAATCGATCCAGTAGTTTTTAAGTTTATTCGTTACATACAAAAATACATAACTTTCCTCTTTATAATATTAGTATAAATGCGACAGTTTTGTTTGTTTGATTGACCAAAAATATCTGAACGGATATTGTTAACTATATACTAAAATATTCATAGTTTGTCGCTCAAAGAAAGGTAAAGTGAGTTACTAATGAGTGAGTGAGCGATTGAATTGGTGTATGAATTTGTGCTTTAGGACCAAATAATTCTGGTAGACGCTAGTTTTTAGTCATATACATAAATAAATATGTATCACAGAAACCGTTCTATCAAGTTGGGTAAAAAAATCTGCTCTCATTAAGGCCCCAAAATTCTTTTAAATACTTAAGTTAGATAAAGTTAAATTTCAGTGAATAAATAAACTCCGTGTATGCTATTATTTTGGCCTGCAATGTACGAGAACCAGTATAACTTTGTGTTGCCGTGATGTAGCAAAGTTTGGCAGTTGTCCTCAGATATCTACCGTTGTACATGTCATACTACTATAGTGTGTACTAGTTACTTGTCCTTACTTCACCTCTATCTTATGTATAAAATTCTCGTGTCACAATGTTAATTACCACACTCCTCCGAAACGGCTCGACCTATTTTTATTTTGTGTACATATCGGGTAGGTCTGACAATCGGCCAACATCTATATTTTATGGCCCTAAGTGATAAGGGTGGCCCACGGTAGCAAAACAACGTTTGCTGGGTATGTCTATATAATATTTTGTGTCATTGTTTGTTTGGATGAACGTTGCACAAACAATTTAACGAAATCTTAGTTCGAATAGAGGAAGGCTATAAGTTATATAACACCACACCACGACCCATAGGAGCGGAGCTTCAGCTCCTTTAGTGTTGTATAAGATACCTATGGGTGTCTACGCTCTACTCTCTCTTGTGAGACGCAGACGAAGTCACGCGGGTCGGCTAAGAAACTAGTTTCTTTTTTTTTAATAATACTTATGGTACGGGAGCCAGTGACAGATTTTCATGAGTGAAATGCATAAGGGGTTAATATTATGATTACTCGTGTCAGCTGCAAATCCGTGAATGGGAGGAGCAGTGGTAGTCTCTCAAATGTGTAGAAAAAAAATATTTTTTTCAGTCATTTACTCCCGTTTAAAAATTTGTCGGATCATAGTTTACCTAGTATCTTAAAGGAAAAATAAAGTCAGCTGACCATAACGTGGTGGAATATACGTCAGCTGGCTGCTTGACCATGTAACATTTTGATTTTTTTATATTTTGCTATTAAAAAATACCACACAGTTACAATTTTAGTAGCTTTTTACAAACAGGAGTTTCGTGAGTTAATGAACTGAAAATATGGTTACCTACCCGCTACTATGAATCATATATCTCTCATCATTAAGACAGCGTTCGTAAGAAACGTTTTCGTTCGACCCTTTTTTCCGACTTACTTTGCAAATCCCACTACCTCGAAAGTCTTTTTATTTTTCGCATTAATATATAGCCTTTGACACTCACAAATAATGTGGCTTTCTATTGGAGAAAAAATTTTCAAAATTGCTTCAGTAGATCCAGTTTAGAAGAAATCAGTTCGCAAAAAATGTGTTATAAAGATTTATAGCCTATGTTTTTAAATAAAGACTAGTCGACTACCGTGACTTCGTCTACGGTAAAGTATTTGTTAAATTAAGAATATATGTACATAAATAAAAATAAAGGAGAGAGAGAGAGACTCTCGAAAAAAAAACCGAACAGAGACTGACCATTCTGAACAGAGATAAAGATAAATATTAAAGAGAGAAAAAACAGACAGGATGAGAGAGAATGATAGTATATATGAGGAAGAGAGACAGAAATACTGTAGACTTCCTCAGTGAAAGAATTTTTAAAATCGGATCAGTAGTAACAAAACGGCCGTGTTCTATTAATTAAAAAAGTGTTTATGGCAACACTGAATCACCTTTGTCACTCACGAAAAGTATAGTTTTCTATTAGCGAAAGAATTTTTAAAATCGGGTTAGTTACGACAAAATGGCCATATTCTATTTATTAAAAAATGCATATGGCAACAATAAATCACCTTTGCCACTCACGAAAAGTGCATTTTTCTATCAGTGAAAAAAAAATTAAAATCGGATTAGTAGTTCCTGAGAAACCCTTCAATTTACAAAATGGCCACCTAATGGCACTTAAATGGCCATATCTTTTTAATTAGAGTATTTATGGCAACACCACATAGCCTATGTTACCCGGAAAGGATGTAGCTTCCTATCGGTGAAAGAATTTTCAAAATTGGTTCAGTATTTTTCGAGCCTATTCATAACAAACAAACAAACATACAAACAATCAAATCTTTCCTCTTCATTTAATAGTATAGATAGCTAAACAGAAAAGGTGTTTACAATACCGTGAAGTGATAACAACAAGTCTAAATAAATCGATAAGGATATCTTGAGTAAATAACTCAATACGGTTTTAACTACTTAGTTTGGAATAGTTGCTTCTGTTACTGAGCCGATACTAAGTACAAAATGGAGCTGTTTCTTACCCAAGGCTAAAATAAATCTGAGAGAACCTCGACAGGAGCTGGAGACGAATATTGAAAAGAATTTAGGGTAACATTTTATTCTATGAATGATTATGGACCAGGTCATCACAAGGATATTAATGGCGACGACCCACCACGACCTTTTATAATATGACAATCAATCGAAGCAAAGTAGGAAAATTAAGCAATTTAACACGTTTATTTAGCTGTAACCGCTATGACACTTCATTTTAAATCTCTAATATCTTCGAAAATATTTACTTAAATTTCATGCTGTAAAGGGTCATATTGATCTAAATTAAACGCACAATATATTTAAGGTACCTAATTGGATAAGGATTAATGCTGTATTATTTAAAATCGCTTTGTAAATAAGCCATTATTTCTCGTAAAAAGTAAAGGATAAAAAATGGTTATTGTGGGTTATCCCTAAGAGATAGACGCATACCCTCGGGGACTTTTTTGTAGACCTTTTTAATGTGTACAATACTGTAGTACATTATTTTCATCGATTTTGTAGGGTTCAGCCAGCGTTTGCAATATAAGCGCAAAAAAGCGTTTATTTACGACATCACATTAGAAACCTCTAAAATTATCAGTGTTTCTCTACTATAATATGCATGTATTAAACATATAAACCTTCCTCTTAAGTCACTCTATCTATTAAAAAAACCGCATCAAAATCCGTTGCTTAGTTTTAAAGATCTAAGCATATATAGAGACGTACAAACTGGATAGACAGCGGGAAGCGACTTTGTTGTTGTTGTTTGACTAATTTCCAAAGATGGCTCGACATGCACTCCGTCAATAGATGGTGTAATCGCATACTCATTTGTTGTATTTTTTTTCGCGATAATATATATATACGCGACAATAGATGGCGTAAGTAGTATGTTACTACGCACATTCATTTGTTTAGTTTATATTCTTAAGTATTATCTACGTTTCTTAAAAGTTAACGCTGTCGAGGCCAGTAGGGCCAACAGCTTACTCAGTCCGAAAAAAAAAAAAAATTAAAAGTTACTTAAAGAAGCGAACGTGAAGTAACCTTTAGTATCTTTGGCTGATAACAATATGGCGACTACAGTCAACCCATTCCAATTAAACATCGAACTAATATCATGTTATCCATACAATATTTATTATCTAAATCGTAATTACATTTGAAGTTCAACGGATAAAGTATCTCGAATTCTTCTAACGTTTATTACAGGATATCAGATATAAAATCTTGGATACGGCGTGATACAACGAAAACTCATTTTTTATCAATCAAATATTTTTTATCACAGATAATATATAACAAGGACATACACCAAATAAATCACTGTCACAATTACATGAAAAAAAGAACAAAAAATATGTCAACAATTTTTTTTTTTTTAAACAAAAAATATATTATCTGTGGTTTTTATACGGTGACGCAGTAGGGCCAATATACCCCTAACTTTTTTCAAAATACGCAAATAAATTTGATTTATTGTCAAAAAAATTTTAATGGACTGATAATTACGTAAGCATTGAAGGGGAGCGGAAGCGTTTTTGCTTTGCTTATTTGGGGGGGATGGTGTATGTGAAATGCTGTATGGTGAATACGCATTAATGTTTACGTAAACAGGTGGGGAGGAAGCTTTACTTACTTTTACTGACATCCCCCCCGATGGCAGAGTTATCAATAATGGTGGTGGTGGTGATGGAATTATCTGTTGTGCGTGTGTGAGGTAGTTTTTATGTGTATGTTTATTAGGTAATGCATATCTCTGAACTTACTAAACTCATCTCATATATACAGTATACAAAACTAGTTAAAAGGGAAAATTAAGGAGTTTGTGTTGAAGATTCTGAAATAATAGTTGCCATCAATTTTGATTATTTGTACCAAGATAGATTTTGTATCAATATGGATGAAGTTTCTTCCCCTGAAGTTCCTTTCTAGAAAGTAGTGTGAACAATCCAGGGGTAGATAAGCGCAGGAAATAGCAGCTGAATGATAAGATACCTGTATGTGGTGGGCAAACATTACGTGTGGTACACACGGTGGTAGGTTCCTTATACAACGCTTCCTTTGTATATTAATTTCACACTTCACATAAACTAAAGCATTTATCTTATAGTAAACAGTGTAGATTTTGCTGTAGATATTTTTTTAGCTCTACATTTTTCTGTAGTAAATAAGACAGTGTTGCCAATAATATTTTCAGAATTGAAATTTAATTAAATTTTTTTTTATATAACTATAAGTGAGAGAAACTATTTCTTCCGACTCACCTGAAGTATGTATTATTTGTTTATTTATGTTGAGGAAAACCAGAGATTAAATATTTATTTATTTATTTATTTATTCAATGGTAATAAACCAGCCCTCGCTTCGCTGAGAGATAGGTTATTTTAGGACGTGTCACCTTTCTGTTCCAGCAAGTGATCAAGCGGTATTAAAGAATTATTTAAAAATCCAAATTATAGGGTATCATTGACCCTATATATCAAAAAAGGGCCACATTTAATAGCTTTCATTTCGTTTACAAAGAATCTTTGTTTTATTAACTTCATTGTTCATGAGCCTATTAACGCTTAACACTTTTCATTTACCAACTAACTTGATAGTTCTAATTTTCTACCTAAATGAAGTTTGGAAACTTCCAATTAAGAAAATTGGAATATTTGCAATATCAATATCATTTTGAGGGTATGAAAAGTCATTTTGTACTCGGTACGAAACACTACAACCAGAACCAGTGAGTATATTTTGCAATCTGCGATAATATCGGGTGTCTAATGAAACGACGTTTAAAAGAACCTAAATGAGTGTGAAATGAAATCTGATACAATATTTCGTACTGACCGCATAGTTATTTTGCACCAATTGCACAACGTTCGTTTTTCAACAATTTGGTAGTATGTAATGACAGAGATAAAATGGCCAACAAACGGGAAAAAAAAGACCTGGTAACAATGTAGTTTATCAGATGTGTATGATAGCGGTCCTGAAACATTACAACAACTTACATATTCCTACAACGACAATGTCAAGTGCATAGAGAAAACCACGTTAAAAAGAACCGAGAAGAACAGAGAAAGAAGTACAAAATGAAATCTAATACAATTATATTTCATTTCGTACTCCATTAGGTTCTTCTTTCTAGGAGTTATTGTACCAATGGCACAACGTTTTTTTTTTAAATCAACTTTTGAGAATCTATTAAAACTTCTATGCTGGACATAATAGTACCTATAGAGGGAAGATAAAAACCTCATGAAAAAGGAACTTAATCAAACGTGTATGACAGTGGTCCTATTACAATTAACCACCATGCAGAGAAAACGACGTTAAAAAGGACGAGTACGGAATTTAATCTCATACAATATTTCGGGCTGACAAATCCACAAAATTAGATATAATATAATAGATCTTTTTGCTGGTCTTTTGTATGATAGTGGTCCTGCGGAATTTGACTTGATAATTCAGGTGAAGTTTAAGACTAAAACGTTTATTCAAATTTAACTCCTCATTATTCTCTACATCAAGTGAGGTACGAAAGAATGCGTCGTCTCAAATAAGGTGCTTTAATTAAACTTAATTGGACTTCCTGTAGCTATCGTAAAATACTCATTATTTGTTTATGAGATTTTTCATTAAAAGTATAAAATTTACGCTTTACTTCTTAGAACTTTTACATTGTCTAAGGGACCACCCTGAAAGTTATTAAAATACAATCAGTTTTTGACTTCTAATAAATTGAATATTGTGGACATCACATCTTCGTACAAGTATAATGAAAAAGTGTCTCAGTTTATCATCATCATCACAACCCATTAATGGTCCAAAGCTGAGCCGGGATTCCTAATGAGGAGGGGGTTAGGCAATAGTCCTCCACGCTGGTCCAGTGAGAGTTAACAGATTTGACACACTTTTGAGAACATGGAGAACTCTCAGGAGTGCAGGTTTCCTCACGATGTTTTCCTTCACCGTTAAAACAAATGATATTTAATTGCTTAAAACTCATAACTCAGAAAAGTAAATGTTATATTTGACTCGTCACAATTAAACTCTCAGGTCATTACGAAACGTTGTACGAAATTTGATTTCAGGTTAAATTAGGTTCTTTTCAAGTAACGAAACAGTTCGCTCTGGTGGAGTAGGTACTCGAGACGAAATATACTTTTTTGGTGAGTTCCAAATCACAAAAGTTTGATTACAATCATAAGACATTTTGAAGCATTTAGAGGACATTTTAATTTTATTTATAGATATATAAACCGAATAAAATAAATTGAACAATTAATTGTTGGAATTTCGACAGCCAATACAAACTACTCTATCATCAATTACAACAAAAACATAAATCTGATACAATAATTTTTATAGTACAGTAAAAGATACATTAAAGTTTTACAAGTACCGCCATATTGTAGTACTAATAAAAGAACATATAAACCGATTACGTAATTTCAAATCATTATGGAATATTAGGGTTATTACAAACTGAGTATTTTTATTATTAAACTACTCTACCCGCCCTTGCTTGGCTGATGTGTATTGTAATCGTACACTCACTCCCTCACACACTCGCCACCCTCTCATTGGAGATATTTTCAAAAATTGTCGCCATTTGTCCCTTGGACAACTTACATAAAATATTTTTTATAAATTAATCTTTCAATAAAGATTAAAACAAATAGTTTATTTTAATGAAAAGTAAGATATGTTTTTATTAGACACTATGGTTTTAGTACTTTGATGAATGATTTTCGATATAATTACACTAACATTGTGTCTTGGAGAACAAGTTTTCGTAACACACAAAAACTTTTCATTTAAATACAAAATTGGATCTTTGTGTGAAAAAAATACTAAAAGCTAATCAATTATTTTGTGTACTATTTAGAATTAGAAGTAAAGTGATTTATTTGTAGATTCAGAGATTACCCCCTACAACCTCGCAGAACTTTTATAATATTTGTATAGATTTAAAATAAAATGTGAAGGTTCTTTACAATGTCGTGGAATGAATATCATTATATCAAATACTAGGGGCCCGTCCCGGCTTCGCACGGGTGGATAATTTTTTTTTAACATTTTGGCTCCGGCATTCTGTCGCTCCCTCTATCGCCGCGTTACTCGCTGCGCTGCGTGGCACACCACACCGCGCCGGCGGCCCGTCTGGGATTATTTTTTATTTATCTTGATATTTTTATTTCGTAATATCTTTTGACTGGAATGTCCGATTTTAATAATTCAAAAAGTATTTTACAGGTATTGAAACAGTCTTGAATACGAAATAATTTATTTGGATAAGGATTAATACAAAGTTATAGAAAACATGGTCTGATTTTGATAGGCATTTTTATCAACTTTTAAAATGTAAAAAAGTAGTTATAGTGACATAACTATAATAGTTGGACATATGGTCTCGCGGAGTTTTTTGTAGATATTGATACGTTCTATAATATTGTAAAACATTTTTTTGTTCTATCATCAATACTTTTCGCAGCGCATGCGATGAAAGATATTTTATGGCTAATTTTTTTGCACCTTGGGTTGGTTTTAGTGAGATTTCCTGAGGATCTCTAATTTTTTCTTTTAATAAATATAGCCTATGTTACTCAGGGATAATGTAGCTTTCTAATCGTGAAAGAATTTTTGAAATCGGTCCAGTAGTTTTTATGTTTATTCGTTACATACAAAAATACAAATCTTTCCTCTTTATAATATTAGTATAGATAAATTTATAAGTAGACCTTGTAAAGAACCTAAAATTGCATTAATAAAATTTCCATACAATATTAAGGCATACTTTTTTAAGTAATTATTTAACGGGACGAAAAAAGTTCCTTTTAACGGATTAAATAATACCAAACACTAATAGTTTGACAACTGGCACTAATCTATTTAAGAGGTTATATATTGTCTTGTTGTTATATATTGTTACGTGGTATAATTACGTAATGTTACTTTCTTCAGTAAAATTAAACATTTAATTAATTAATTGTACTAGAATATATCAATATACAGAAAACAGTTTCAGTGTCGGTTTACCCTCTCATTACAATAGCTATTAGCGTGCTAGTGTCTCTAGTGGATGTTCGGTTACCCTCAACTACCCTAATTCATTACCGCCATTTTACATTATTCACTCGTAATTAATGTTAGCTATACTTTCGGTATCTTTAAATCTCGGTATTAACATCACCGTTTATAAATTAGCATTGGCGGGTAGTTTCTTTTATTTTAAGTATACCCACGTGTAGGCAATATATAAACCTTTGTAACGATAGATTAGTCTCAGTCTCTCTGGTGCTTTCGTGCAGTGTACATGGAAGTTAATGTTAGTGTCGTGGTTACGGTCACCCTTGTTGAGGTCTACGTAAGTTTACTTTCCTATCTATTGTAGTTAGTGTTCGGGCAGCGAAGGGGAGCGTTGTAATTTCTTGAAAAGGTCTTTAACCCTACATCTTTCACATCCCATATGTACAATATAAAGTACAGCCTCATGAGAATTTACCTTTTGATGAAATAATTGGCGAATAATGCTGGGTCTGCTGACTTTTGACCCAGCTCATTGCCTGGGTCATTGCCCCTCTATTGATTTGGATGAATTTTGGTCAAAACTTTTGACATAACACAAATGCAAAATTCGTAATTTCACCATTATTCTGATTTTTCAAATATCTCGAAAACTATCATAGTTACAAAAATGATTCAAACTTCGTTTTAAAGGGGATACTTGGGGCTACAGAAAAAAAAATCTAAAAATTAATTTTTGCATGATTTTGAAATAAACTCATGACAATGGACAAAATTTTTTTGCTCAAATTATTTTCTAGGGTATCTCTAACTGATCTTAAAACATTTTGATATTTTCAAGATGGGGATTTTTTCCTTCAAAAGAGATAATCTCATGAACCGTGATAGTTACACAGTTGAAATTTTCACAAATGATGTATTTCTGTTGCCCCTAAATATTGGTACTTGGCCGTTTTTTTTAATTCCCGAAATACCATTTATACATTTCTTCTCACTTCAAAACATCATATAAAGCTTCCTACAAACAGTTCTGATTTATGGCAACACCCGTTGTGATTGACGTGTGGCCCATTTCCGTCAGACATAAAGAATTTCTATCATAAACTTGCTTAGTTAAGTGCATGCTTTTAAAACTTTTACGAACAAACACTATTACTCAAATACTGCATTTTAATCCAAAATTTTATGAAGTACTAGTCGAACAGCCCTTGCTTTCCATGGGTACAATTTACCAGCACCACAAAATATGCATGCTTTCAATAAACACATTGTTTTATCTGGGATAAAAAGTAGCCTATGTGTTAATATAGGATATAAAGTATATATGTGCCGAATTATAATAAAAACGGTTCAGCCATTTTCGTGTGATGTAGTAACAAACTAAACATTTCCTTTCACATTAATACTAGTTGTCCTTCCATCGTTTCACTGAGGCGTTTTCTGCTCAGATTACTGTTGCCAACATCATAACTAACAGAGTGCTACTCAAATTAGTGTTACCGACATCATAATTAACATTAGTTAATAGAACAAAACTGCATCGAAATTAGTCAATACATCACTACATAGTATAAATCAAAGTCGTTTTCTCTGTCCCTATATCCCTATGTATGCTTAAATCTTTAAAACTACGCAACGGATTTTGATGCGGTTTTTTAAATAGATAGTGTGATTCAAGAGGAAGGTTTGTATATGTATAATACATACATAATATAGTAGAGAAACACTGATCATTTTAGAGGTTTCTAATGTGATGTCGTATATAAACACATTTTTTTGCGCTTACATTGCAAACGCTGGCTGAACCCTACGAGATAGATCCAAAAAATGTACTACAGTATTGTACACCTTAAAAAGGTCTACAAAAAAAGTCCGCGATGGTATATGTCTACCTCTTAGGGATAACCTAAAATAACCATTTATTATCCTTTACTTTTTACAAATAATAATGGTTTATTTACGAAATTATTTTAACCAATACAGCATTAATCCTTATCCAATTAAGTACCTGAAATACATTGTGCAATTAATATACATCAATATAGCCCTTTACAGCATGTAATTTAAACGAATATTTTTGAAGATATTACAGATTCAAAATGCAGGGACATAGTGATTACGGCTAAATACACGTGTTAAATTGCACCCGGGCGAAGCCGGACGGGTCGACTAGTTCTCATATAAAATGAAAAAACTTTTCTTTGTATTTTCTTATATTTGGAAACAAATCCAAATATTATCAATATCAGTCCAGGCGTTGTTGAGTTATATATGAAACTCTTTGAAACTCCTTGTAGTCTGTAAAATAACATAGATGTTATGGAGATCTCAAACCATGTGGATATCCGAAACAAAACCGATCCGAATCCGATTCCGATTAATTCTAATAGCTCAGTGGTTCGGGCGTTGGATTCACGATCAACAAGTCGTGGGTTCAAATCCCGGACATTGGACTACTGGCGTGGCCCACTCCAGACAGAAGCATTTAGCTTACTAAGAGGGGTAAAGGGAATACTAGTAGTATGTGATCCATACTGCTAGTAATCTTTATTTAAATATATTTTTCTTGTTTAAAATCATTGATATTATTATAATTATAGACAATATCGTTATAGTAACGCCATCTAGTAACAGCCATAGGAAATTAATTTTAAAACCATTTTGTGTTTTAAATTAATTTTCATTAATTAAATTAACTTAGTTTTTGAGTTTACTGCAAAATAGTCAGAATACGTCACAATACTAGTATCCTATAAAACATACATGTTGGACGCTAAAAATTATTGAGTTTCATATATTTGGTAGATATTTTGATCTTCCCCGTGAGGGGACGGGATAGAATACTATTCCCCTCTGCCACTGAGGGAGCATCTCGTAAAAGCCGTCCCATTCCATTAATGCTGTGGATCTACTGGACTCTGGGATCTAGCTCAGGGTCCGTTGAGACCACAGCCTTTTTTCTTCTTCACTCCCCCTCCTCACTCTATCTTCGAGGATGCAACGCATCGACAAAACAAGAGGCTATCTATTGTTTGTCGATGTCCATGGGCGATGGTGGCCACTTACCATCAGGTAGACCGTTTGCACCTTTTCTACCATAAAAAAAATGATATCTTAGTATTATGTTACTTATTATTTGTGTGTCGTATCAGAGAGGGAGAGGGAATATAACGCATATAAATGCAATAGTGTAGCACTAAACGCAACTTAATGCTTACACTGTGCTCTTATGCTAAATGTCTGCTGGGACTCGTCGTTAACACATGCAAGGTGCGTACGGCGCGCGACGGCGCTAGGGTGTAAAAGGCGCCATGAAGAATTCAGGGGGCGTCAAAATGAAAATATTATATGATTCGAATTAAAAAAAGTTTATCCAAAAACTGTGACTGTTCAACAATTAGATATTGCTATTATTTTTTTTACTTTCACGTTATTATAATTGTCTTAAAGTAATTCTAGACAGGAGCGCCAAAAACTATTGGAAGGGGCGCAATCAGATTATTGTAGGCGGGTTAAGACAGCAATTGCATTTTTTTAGTGTTCTTAAAAATCAAGGTTAATTTTTAAAAAATAAAGTTTAAAAAACTATAACCCGACTACGTA
Source organism: Limenitis camilla (assembly GCA_905147385.1). Classification (NCBI taxonomy): domain Eukaryota; kingdom Metazoa; phylum Arthropoda; class Insecta; order Lepidoptera; family Nymphalidae; genus Limenitis; species Limenitis camilla. The sequence continues at coordinate 7,602,488 of LR990249.1, read as the reverse complement.
AAAAAGTGGTCTAAAAAGGATGAAACAAGTAAATAATCAGATAGAAACCTAGAAATGTATCGGTATAAAAATGGTCAAGGTAGAACAGTGGTCTAATTTAGTTTAATTTTTTTCGAAGGTAGATTCTGAGGTTTACATTCCGTCATTAAAAAAAAAAGGTGTGTGTGCGATTCACACACGATAGAAGTGAAACTTCAGTAAATCGACAAAAGAATGAGATGAATATATATAATAATATAAAATAGTATGTATATTTCTGTCTCATTCTTTCCTACACATTTTTGTATTTGTGTCTCTTACCTGTCGTTTTTTCCGTTGCATGGTTTGAAATCACAACGATTCTAAAGAAGTTTCACTTCAAAAAAAAACATAAAATTTTACGAATCTATTGACACCTCACTCATGAAAATTGGTTTGTGAAAATTTAGGCGCTAGAGTGGAACATACAAACATACATACATACATAGACTGCCACAATCATAACCCTTCCCTTCGTAGTCGGGCAAAAATAGGCGTTTATGAGTATTTAGCACGACGGCGCAGAAGATGCTTGGCGTGTCCCTGAATATCTGTCTATAACTACGTACTATATAGTTCACCGAGTACAGTACTGACGATATCCTCATAAATAGTCTCAGTAAAGCGAGGGCGGAAAGCTTATAATTAATCTTTAAATGTAAGCGAAAAAAGCAATTTCCCATTCGCCCTCAGATTTACTAGTTTACGCGTTGATACCCACGTTAATAGCGCGATCTGGCGGTGAGATTAGACACCATCGTCACGCCACTTGAGGATATTCCAATCACGGTTATTTATGGTTCAAGGGTTTTGAACAAAAACCTTTAAATTGCACAATCGTTTGTATTTTCTAAGTGTATAATTAGAAATTAAAGAAGAATAATGACAAACTAAAGTGCGATTTAATATACTACTTACGCCATCTATTGACGAATGGATGGCATATGTGATGAAATATGATACAAAGATAAAGTAGAGCTGGAGGAAGGACATAGGCTATGTTTTATCGCGAAAAATATACTTTTAATAAACAAATAAATAACCGAAATAAACCAATAGAATCTACTCTCTAATTAAATGTTTTCAATAGTGTTGCTAACATAACAAATCTCTCAAAGACTAAGTTGTTTTATTCTATTAACTTTGCTCTGAAACTCTGCTCTCTGAAATATGAGAACAAAATGATATAACCGATAGTTCAACAAAATAGATGAAAAAGAAAAATCTTAGTTTTAGACCGACGTGAAGAATTGCAACAAAATAAATAGCAAAAACCCCCATGATAACATTTACAAGCGGGAATATCCATTTCTGGCTCTTTTTGTGCAGAACGCTCAGCTACCTAAAATTATGTTTTAATAAATAACGCCTCTAGTCGATTTTTCGTAGTATCAATCTACAGAAATAAAATATTTAAATAATGATTATGTTAATTAATTTTTTGGCTTGTAACTGACATTTTGAGAATGATTTGTTACCAACATTAGGTTAAAAAGATAAACTATTCGATCATCCTAAAATCGATTTCGTTTATTCTCAATTTAATTTAATAAAAAACATTCGTAAGTAAAAAAAAAAATATGCCAATAATAAACATTATTAAATATTATTTAAATAAAGAAGCAATATTAACAACCATAATAATTGCATTAAGTTTAATATTATAAAAAAGCAATCGACGTATTTGGAATCGATTCTTAAGCCGATACATTATCTTATTTAATCTTTGGAGCTGTGACGACTATTTGTTTTTTCAATTGTCAAAATCGCATTTCATTTCGCATACTTCGTAGTTTTTTGAAGTGAAACTTCTTTAGAATCGTTGTGATTTCAAACCGGATGCAACGGAAAAAACGGAAGGTAAGAGACACAAATACAAAAATGTGTAGGAAAGAATGAGACAGAAATATACATACTATTTTATATTATTATATATATTCATCTCATTCTTTTGTCGATTTACTGAAGTTTCACTTCTATCGTGTGTGAATCGCACACACAGTTTTTTTTATGTAAATTATTAACCAAGTATTTATTTTTTAATGTTTATTGTGTGTATTTATTTTATTTTAATTAAATAAACAAGATGGAGGATGTATGAGACGGATCACTGACTGAGCTAACACTTAACGGACAGTAATTAATAGTTTATTATATTTTGTCATCGGTATCTAGTTTCTGAGTTAGTATAATTAATTTATGCTACTAACATTATATAACAGATTAATAAAAAATAGTTAATTACTTAGATTTTTATAGCTCAAAAGTAAGGTTGTAAAAAATTCTATATATTTATTTGGAAGTGAAGTATATTATTTTATCAATAACTAGCAAGTAGTCCTAACAATTTGACATAATTATTTCAATGTGGTTAATTCCTTTTTAAAATCAATTTTTGTATAAATGAAATAATTCATCTTCATTAAATAAGATTTAGTTCATAAGAAGTGAAAACATTTCAAGATGGATGACTAAGTATTAAACAATTTTTAATATTAACTATTAAAATATATATAAATTAATATTTCGATAATAAATATTTTTTATATTCACTACCTATTCTAAATGCATAAAAACTAGCCTTTGATAACCTTTATCTTTGTTGTAACTTGTAACGTTAGAGAACAAACCAATAAAGGTCAAAAAATCGGATCAGATTTCTGTTAAGAACTATTATATTTTCAAGGTATAGGTTAAATTAATATATTAATTGTTCAGACAATAAAAACTATAACCCGACTACGTAGAAAAGTGGTCTAAAAAGGGCGAAACAAGAAAATAATTCAGACAGAAACCGAGAAATGCATAAGTAGACCACTTTTCTACGTAGTCGGGTTATAGTTTTTAAACTTTATTTTTTTATTTAATAGTTTTCAGTTTCCTGGTCGATCGAGATAACCTTTATATTCTCATATTGAACCGTAATGTTGGTTTTTATTCGCTTAAAAGAGTGAATAACTGCAACGGGACCGCGCGGACTAAACGACCGCATTTTGAACATATATGTTGACTAATCAATATGATATATACATATTTGTAATGTACGCGTCAAGACCTTTCTTTTGATACCAAACACGTGATAATTATCTCAGTTAATTGTTTTTTCTTGGTTGTAATCTGAGGTATAAAAAAAATTAAAAATTTTATAGCCTATGTCACCCGCACCATTATTACAAATCTATTGACACGTCATTCATGAAAATTGGTTCAGTAGTTTAGGCGCTAGAGTGGAACATACAAACATACATACATAGATAGATACATACATAGACTGCCAAAATCATAACCCTTCCTTTTGGCTTGGCCGTAGTCGGGTAAAAACAAAAAATTATCAAAAACGTCACATTGATAAACTAACTCTGGATTGAGTCTTCGGATTATGGATTGAAAATACATTCCAAATTTAAATTTGTGTATGGAAAATTCAAATATGGAATAACTAAACCGAAATTTATTGCGGATTCAGTTATGGATAGATTTATATTTCGGATATCCAATAGATTCGTTTTCGATTAGGGGAGCGGGGGGTTAGAAGTAACAGTTTTTTACCTAGATAATAGAAGATATATTCATTTGATTTTCGACCTAACCAACTGGATTGCTGGATGACTCCTCCTCCTCCTGGGAGGTGGTGCTGCTGCACTTTTTTTTGTTCATACAAAATTGATTATTGTTGATTTGAAATTATTTATCAATTGTTGATTTCATTAAATATATTTAGCATTTGTTTACTTTGATTATGTTAACTGTAACTTTACACCAAATAAGGGATATATTTTTTTATAGCAGTTAATTCAAAAACCTTGCTATGGGGTATGGGGCAAGTTGTAACAAGTTAATTTCTTTGAAATTACGTACGTGGGACATACTGAAATACTTTTAGTTGAACTTCATTGATTTTACCTATTTCAGAATGATACACTACAAGTATAAAAGAAAAACTTAACTTGGCTTCTGTTGAAGTCTTGCAAAATAAAATCACTGTACGAAAAATTGAAAAACATTTTAATTTGTGTCATGTGTTGCTATTATGTGAAAAAAAGACAAATCTCTATCAGTTGCTATATCATACCTAGATTGGTTTTTAAATAGGAAGAAAGATGTGGGCACAAATAAAACGTCCAGGAGATAAGATCTTATTTGTGCCTTAATTGTAATTCCTGAGATTTTCTAATGATAAATGTTTCTTTATAGTTTAAAAAAGCAAGAACATGACAGATTCTAATGTCTCTTTTTTTCCTAAGCCATTTTTACAAGAATTCGTCATAGGTTTAATCATAATTTTATTTGAAATCGATTGCTGAGTAGTAGCTCGTTCAAATAGTACTGCTGAGTTTCCTAAATACCTAACAAGTAAGCCTATACAGCCAAGAAACGAAAAATTGTTACAACTAGCCCCCCGCTCCCCTACGGAACTTCATAACATCTTGTTAACCTATTACTTAATATCTGATTATATCTATACAAGAGTATAGTTTGGGATATCTAACACATCCAGATCACCGATGATCATATTGTGCTCTAAATCGGATCAGTAGTAACAAAATGGCCATATTCTATTAATAAAAAAATATATATGGCAACACTACATTATTTATCTTACTAAGGAATAGTATAGTTTTCTATCAATGAAATAATTTTTAAAATCGGATCTGTAGTTCCAGAGAAAACAATCAATTTACAAAATGGCCACGTTATGGCATTTAAATGGCCATATCTTTTAAATTATAATATTTATGGCAACACCACATAGCCTATGTTACCCGGATGGATGTAGCTTTCTATCGCTGAAAGAATTTTCATAGTCGGTTCAGTACTTTTCGAGCCTATTCGCAACAAACAAACATAGAAACAATCAAATCTTTCTTCTTTTTATAATAGTGTAGATTTCCTCTATGTATGTACGCGCATAACTTCAAAGCGAATCAGGACAAGGTTTGTATTAAAAGAAAGACTGAGTAAAGAAGAGAGTGAGTGAGATGGTGGTGTCCACTGCAAACCAGTGACAGACTACGCATTATAGAATGGAAATTCAACGGAAATAGTGTAATAGTATATTCATAGCTGTAGCTGGCAGAGTAAGCATTAATAAATAAGTTAGTGAGTGAGTGAGCGGTTTGTATAGACCTGAACGAAACCAAAACTACTAAATTTAATTTAATTCATTATTATCCTATCCCACTTAAAAGCGGATAGTTTTTAGCAGTATCACAGTTAAAGGATGAATTTTATCAAATCGCATTACTTGAATACAAAATTCAACATTACCGTTTCAGTAGTTTAAATGTTTGTTACTCAATCACTCAAAATGGCTGAACGGATTTCAATGAAATTTGGCTCACAGATACTTTATATCCTGGAGTAACACATATGCTACTTTTTATCCCAAAAAAGTAGACACACTGGAGAAAATCTGTTTACACAAAAATAGTTCAACGATTTCATTCCATACAGAATTTTTCTACGTAATTTTGAAGGAACAAAATTACAAATTATAGTAAATTTACGTTTTCGTGTTAAACGCAAATTATTTAAAAAAACATTTTAAAGTTTTACGTTTTTATTATAGTTTTTTTTTATAAAAATTATTTAAAGTTTCTAATAAGATCTAGAATCTAAATGAGTTTAAATACAATAAATTAAATATGCGTGTTTTAAAGTAATCTAGATTACCTCAATAGTTTACGTAACAGTTAAAAGAAAATCTACAGCTACTTTCAGTGTCCACAATATTTAAATAAATAAAATAATTGTTTAAACAATTTAATTTGCAAATAGGTTTTTGAACTCCAGGTATTTATTACATTAACGTTTTAAAAACATGGCACTTCCTTAGAATAGGACACACCTCCAATTTTTTTTAAATATTTTTTTAGATAATATTTACCATCCTAATTGTATTTCTGAAATCCGTTTTTTCAGAAAATTTATAGTTTTCGAGATATGATTTTTTGCAAAATATTAGGCATTCAAAAATATTAAGATTTTCGAAGTCACACCTCTAAATTACCATAAAAACGAGCTTTTTTTTACGAATTTTTAAACAATCATGCCAGAACTATGAATTTACTGAAAAACGGATTTAAAAAATACACTTAGAATTGTTACTATTATCGAAAAATAAATACTAAAAAAAAGTAAAGAAGTGGAAGTTTGAAAAGCTCGAAATTGTAAAGAACATTTAATTTTTATTTTAGTTTAATAAAGTTCAACATATTTTTTATAAAATAGGTTTTTTACTCATAAAGTAATGAACATATTTTCATGCGGTTTTCACCAATAGATAGAATAATTCACGAGGAATTTTTATTTTTTTGTTAAGGTTTTGTGTAAATTGGTTGAAATATGATGATAATTATTGAGAATGTCGGAAAAATTCGCACCGCACTCATCTTGAACGCTGCTTAAAAAAATACTTTTTTGAATTTTATTTGTAATAATAATTTAATAATATTTATTAAGTTATTATTATTTAATTATATTGATTTTATTAATAAAATACACAATTACCTGTCAATCCCACAACACAAACACAACACAGCACACACGTAAACGAGTTTTACACACACGTCACGTCCGCTCACAACGAGCGCTGAAGTTCGACTAACGGATCCACTGCTGCACCCCCGCGCCCCCACCCTCCCACACCCTCCCACACCCTCGCTCTCGTCCGAGCCCTTAACGCTTGATATTTTCGTTCATTTGTTTTTTTATACTTTTGATGAAGCCAATGATAGTGTGATTGTGCTTTTTGTAAATTAAATGAGGTCAGTTTTACTAACTTTTATTTTAACTTGCTCTTTGATCATAAAGGCGTCAGTAGCTCAGAGGTTCAGGCGTTGGATTCACGATTGATAGGTCGCGGGTTCAAATCTCAGTCATTGGACTACTGACGTGACCTACTCCTAACACAAGCTTAGTTACTTAGAGGTTAAGGAAAATTGGCTCAAATGTGAATGTTAAATTATTCATCCAAATAAACAAATTAAAAAAAAAATGTTTCGGTTTCTAATTTTTTTTGATCACTTAATATAATTTAAATATTTATTACATTATACAATATGTCAAAACAAGTTGAAATTGTTAGAAAATTTAGAATTTTTCAATCTATTCTTATTGATAGGTAAAGTTTTTATGGTGGTAGAACATAATTTTGATGATTCATTCTTATGATAGAAAACTTCACCATACTTGAAATAAATCGACAAAAGAATGAGATGAATATATATAATAATATAAAATAGTATGTATATTTCTGTCTCATTCTTTCCTACACATTTTTGTATTTGTGTCTCTTACCTGTCGTTTTTTCCGTTGCATCCGGTTTGAAATCACAACGATTCTAAAGAAGTTTCACTTCAAAAAAAACTTAAATACTAGCATCAATTATTATCTAGTATTAAGAATTTTTCAGGGATAAAAAGTAGATCATTATATCCTCAAGAACCCGACCGCCAAGCATGTGGGCCAGACTTACCCCCTCCCTCTCCCATCCCATTAATGCTGCGGATCTAGTGAACTCTGGACTCTTGCTGAGGGTCCGCTGAAACCACAGCATAGTTTTCTTCACTTTCCCTCCCCTCTCTATCTTTCGAGGATGGGCGATGGTGACCACTTACCACCATCTGCTCGTTTGCACCTTATCTACCATAAAAAAAAATTATAACAAGCGTGCGAGGAAGACAAAGTAATAAACAAATTTTCGCGTGTATTTATTACTCACTAGCCGACCCGCTCTCGCTTCAATGATGCATTCAAACAGTTCACACAGAAACTCACACACTCACTCATGTATTCAGTCATACTCTACCCGCAACTATAAATCATATATCTCTCATCGTTAAGGCAGCGTTCGTATGAAACGTTTTCGTTCGACTGTTTTTTTCTCCGACTTATTTTGCAAATTTGACTACCACGAACAAGTCTTTTCTTTTTAGGGTTAATACATAGCATATGGCACTCACAAATAATATGGCTTTCTATTGGTAAAAGAATTTTCAAAATCGGTTCAGTAGATCCAGAGATTACCCCCTACAACCTCACAAACTCACAATTTATAATATTAGTATAGATAATTCAGATTTGAAGATATTTTTTTAGCATTATAATAAACAGACAGATATTTACAAAAAATATTAGCCTAGTATAACCAGTTTTTTTTTTAATTTAAAAAAATTGTGTGAGACATTTACAAGGTAGAGACATATTTTGTAGAGCATTTAATTTTTTTTCAAAAAAAAAAAAATAGATGAAATATGAAAATCGGCTCATTTATGAAAAGTATTATTTTTATACATTTATAAGAGTAACCCAAAAAGGGCATACTCTAGTGCAAATACTAGTTTAAAGAATATAGTTTAGACGACCCAAAAATATTGAAACTTGAGCCAGTTAGGCAGCCTGTTTGAAACAAGATTTTATCGTCGAAAACAAAATTTTATTATGTTCAAAATTGCCAATTAAGAACTGCCACTCAATAAAAAAACTAGTTTGAACAAACGGAAGCGTTGAAACATTCCAATATAGAGAAACACTAACTTAATTATACGCTTAGGATTGTATCAGATCGTTGTAATTTATTGATATTTTTTAATAGAGGCTTTGCATGGTTTTTCTACTATATAATTCAAGTATTATACATTTTAATTTTCCTCTTGAATCACCCTGTTTACTGGTGAAAACAGCATTAAAATCTATTGCGTAGTTTAAAAGATCTAAGCATACAAACAGCGGGACGTGACTTTGTTTTATAATATGTAGAGTTTGTTTAAACTGACTTCATAACGTCCTCCACGTTTAATAGAAAATATATTAATAAACTAGTCTCCCCCCGGCTTCACACGGGTGTAATTTACCGAGTATATACTTAGATTTATCAAAAAACAATTCATTATTAATATTTTGTTGCTAAATTAAGATATTCAGGCGCTTACAACACCAAACATATTTTATTATTATCCCGCAGAAACTCTTAATTTTTCCGGGATAAAAAGTAGTCTAAGTGTTTATCCAGGTTATAAAGTATCTGTGTGCCAAATTTCATTGAAATCCATTAAGCCGTTTTTACGTGATTGACTAACAAACACGTTTATAATATTAGTTACAAGTAAGATAGTAAAATATGAGCTGCGTTCCGCGGCTTCACCCACTATATTTTTGATGATTCGCACTATATCATTATAAATTATAGCCTATGTGTTATTCTGATGTGTAAGCTATATAATTTTAAAGTTTCATCCAAATCCATTCAGTAGTTTTAGCGTGAAAGAGTAACAAACATACATCTATACATTCTTACAAACTTTCGCATTAGTTTACTCTAGATACCTGTAGTGCCTGTGGCTTGAGACCCAGGAGCAGATTTAAACCACTCAAACTCACTACCAAATATTAAAATAATAAAGTACATTACTCACGTGCTCCTCGACAACGGAGGCCTTACACCACGCCACCAAACAACACTACACTGTTAGTCTCACTACTTTAATATGTATTGCGCGACACCACTTGATAGATTAAATCAATTCTATCGGAACGAAACTTATATAATGTCTACTCGAAATAAGATAAAATAGACTACCCGCGAATACTAATTTATAAACAGTGTTGCTAATATATGATCGACTAACTGCGCCCCGCGGTTTCACCCGCTATATTTTGGATAATTTACACTATATCATTATAAATTATAGCCTACGTGTTATTCTGATGTATAAGCTATATTATTGTAAAATATCATCAAAATCCATTTAGCAGTTTTTGCGTGAAAGAGTAACATACATCCATACATCCAGACATCCATACGTTCTTACAAACTTTCGCGTTTATAATATTAGTAGGATTAGTTTAAAGTCACTAGTTTCTTTCGCGTTTATAATATTAGTAGGATTAGTTAAAAGTCACTAGTTTCTTTCGCGTTTATAATATTAGTAGGATTAGTTAAAAGTCACTAGTTTCTTTCGCGTTTATAATATTAGTAGGATTAGTTAAAAGTCACTAGTTTCTTTCGCGTTTATAATATTAGTAGGATTAGTTAAAAGTCACTAGTTTCTTTCGCGTTTATAATATTAGTAGGGTTAGTTAAAAGTCACTAGTTTCTTTCGCGTTTATAATATTAGTAGGATTAGTTAAAAGTCACTAGTTTCTTTCGCGTTTATAATATTAGTAGGATTAGTTAAAAGTCACTAGTTTCTTTCGCGTTTATAATATTAGTAGGATTAGTTAAAAGTCACTGGTTTCTTTCGCGTTTATAATATTAGTAGGATTAGTTAAAAGTCACTAGTTTCTTTCGCGTTTATAATATTAGTAGGATTAGTTAAAAGTCACTAGTTTCTTTCGCGTTTATAATATTAGTAGGATTAGTTAAAAGTCACTAGTTTCTTTCGCGTTTATAATATTAGTAGGATTAGTTAAAAGTCACTGGTTTCTTTCGCGTTTATAATATTAGTAGGATTAGTTAAAAGTCACTGGTTTCTTTCGCGTTTATAATATTAGTAGGATTAGTTAAAAGTCACTAGTTTCTTTCGCGTTTATAATATTAGTAGGATTAGTTAAAAGTCACTAGTTTCTTTCGCGTTTATAATATTAGTAGGATTAGTTAAAAGTCACTGGTTTCTTTCGCGTTTATAATATTAGTAGGATTAGTTAAAAGTCACTGGTTTCTTTCGCGTTTATAATATTAGTAGGATAAGTTAAAAGTCACTGGTTTCTTTCGCGTTTATAATATTAGTAGGATTAGTTAAAAGTCACTAGTTTATTTCGCGTTTATAATATTAGTAGGATTAGTTAAAAGTCACTAGTTTCTTTCGCGTTTATAATATTAGTAGGATTAGTTTAAGTCACTAGTTTCTTTCGCGTTTATAATATTAGTAGGATTAGTTAAAAGTGACTAGTTTCTTTCGCGTTTATAATATTAGTAGGATTAGTTAAAAGTCACTAGTTTCTTTCGCGTTTATAATATTAGTAGGATTAGTTAAAAGTCACTAGTTTCTTTCGCGTTTATAATATTAGTAGGATTAGTTAAAAGTCACTAGTTTCTTTCGCGTTTATAATATTAGTAGGATTAGTTAAAAGTCTCTAAGCTTTTAAAAAAGTTTAAATTTAAAGGTCAACACACAAAACACATAGACAAACAGACCGCGCCCTTTGATATTGTAGATACACTTGTATAGTGTGCACTGACCTGAAACACCGGAAGCGATATCTATATTAAAGATACAGATAACAGTAAAACGCGTATTACAGGTTTGAAACGTAAAATCGATATTTCGAACCCGAAAAATCGATTCCCACATTTTTTTTGTTTATAACTAAAGTAAACGAATACTAGTCGATCTGTCCCCCCAACGTTTATTATCACATTTTAATCGCTATATTCACTATTTTGGCGATAATGGCTTACACATAAAAGATAAATGATGTTGCGGGATTTTTTGTAGGATTATTTAAGACTAGCTGTCTGCCCTCGCTTCGCTCCAGGTATTTAAAGCAATATTATAATTGATGTCCTTAAATTGTCACTCTGTAATTGTGTAGTTTTTCGTTATTTGAAAAAAGAGAGAGTGAGAAAAAATTATAAAAAGAAAAATAATAGAAACAAAATTAAAGAAAAGCAACAGATGATAAAAGAGGGAGGACAGAGCAGAACTAAAATTGAATGGGTAAAGGAGAGAGAAAGAGAGAAATTATCGAAAGAAAAAAAAGCGAAAAGAGGCTAATCATTCTAAACAAATAAAAATAAAAATTAAAGTGAGAAAAAAGAGAGAGGATGAGAGACAATGATAATATTATAAGAGAGAAAGAGAGACGGAAATACTATAGACGTCTATCAGTCAAAGAATTTTTAAAATCAGATCAGTAGCAACAAAATGGCCGTGTTCTATTAATTAAAAAATGTATATGGCAACACTAAATCACCTTTGTCCCTCACGAATAGTGTAGTTTTCTAACAGTGAAAGAATTTTTAAAATCGGATTAGACACAACAAAATGGCCATATTCTATTAATTAAAAAATGTATATGGCAATACTAAATCACTTTTGTCCCTCACGAATAGTGTAGTTTTTAAACAGTGAAAGAATTTTTAAAATCGGATTAGAAACAACAAAATGGCCATATTCTATTAATTAAAAAATGTATATGGCAACACTAAATCACTTTTGTCCCTCACGAATAGTGTAGTTTTCTAACAGTGAAAGAATTTTTAAAATCGGATTAGACACAACAAAATGGCCATATTCTATTAATTAAAAAATGTATATGGCAATACTAAATCACTTTTGTCCCTCACGAATAGTGTAGTTTTTAAACAGTGAAAGAATTTTTAAAATCGGATTAGAAACAACAAAATGGCCATATTCTATTAATTAAAAAATGTATATGGCAACACTAAATCACTTTTGTCCCTCACGAATAGTGTAGATTTCTAACAGTGAAAGAATTTTTAAAATCGGATTAGAAACAACAAAATGGCCATTATCTATTATTTAAAAAATGTATATGGCAACACTAAATCACTTTTATCACTCGCGAAGTGTAGTTTTCTAACAGTAAAAGAATTTTTAAAATCGGATTAGAAACAACAAAATGGCCATATTCTGTTATTTAAAAAATGTATATGGCAACACTAAATCACTTTTATCACTCGCGAATAGTGTAGTTTTCTAACAGTGAAAGAATTTTTAAAATCGGATTAGAAACAACAAAATGGCCATATTCTATTAATTAAAAAATGTATATGGCAACACTAAATCACCTTTGTCCTTCACGAATAGTGTAGTTTTCTAACAGTGAAAGAATTTTTAAAATCGGATTAGAAACAACAAAATGGCCATATTCTATTAATTAAAAAATGTATATGGCAACACTAAATCACCTTTGTCCCTCACGAATTTTTAAAATCGGATTAGAAACAACAAAATGGCCATATTCTATTAATTAAAAAATGTATATGGCAACACTAAATCACTTTTGTCCCTCACGAATAGTGTAGTTTTCTAACAGTGAAAGAATTTTTAAAATCGGATTAGAAACAACAAAATGGCCATATTCTATTAATTAAAAAATGTATATGGCAACACTAAATCACTTTTGTCTCTCACGAATAGTGTAGATTTCTAACAGTGAAAGAATTTTTAAAATCGGATTAGAAACAACAAAATGGCCATATTCTATTATTTAAAAAATGTATGTGGAAACTCTAAATCACTTTCGTCACTCGCGAAGTGTAGTTTTCTAACAGTGAAAGAATTTTTAAAATCGGATTAGAAACAACAAAATGGCCATATTCTGTTATTTAAAAAATGTATATGGCAACACTAAATCACTTTTATCACTCGCGAATAGTGTAGTTTTCTAACAGTGAAAGAATTTTTAAAATCGGATTAGAAACAACAAAATGGCCATATTCTATTAATTAAAAAATGTATATGGCAACACTAAATCACCTTTGTCCTTCACGAATAGTGTAGTTTTCTAACAGTGAAAGAATTTTTAAAATCGGATTAGAAACAACAAAATGGCCATATTCTATTAATTAAAAAATGTATATGGCAACACTAAATCACTTTTGTCACTCGCGAATAGTGTAGATTTCTAACAGTGAAAGAATTTTTAAAATCGGATTAGAAACAACAAAATGGCCATATTCTATTAATTAAAAAATGTATATGGCAACACTAAATCACCTTTGTCCCTCACGAATAGTGTAGATTTCTAACAGTGAAAGAATTTTTAAATTCGGATTAGAAACAACAAAATGGCCATATTCTTTTAATTAAAAAATGTATGTGGCAACACTAAATCACCTTTGTCCCTCACGAATAGTGTAGATTTCTAACAGTGAACGAATTTTTAAAGTCGGATTAGAAAGAACAAAATGGCCATATTCTATTAATTAAAAAATGTATGTGGCAACACTAAATCACCTTTGTCCCTCATGAATAGTGTAGATTTCTAACAGTGAAAGAATTTTTAAAATCGGATTAGTAACAACAAAATGGCCATATTCTATTAATTAAAAAATGTATATGGCAACACTATATCACCTTTGTCCCTCACGAATAGTGTAGATTTCTAACAGTGAAAGAATTTTTAAAATCGGATTAGAAACAACAAAATGGCCATATTCTATTAATTAAAAAATGTATGTGGCAACACTATATCACCTTTGTCCCTCATGAATAGTGTAGATTTCTAACAGTGAACGAATTTTTAAAATCGGATTAGAAACAACAAAATGGCCATATTCTATTAATTAAAAAATGTATGTGGCAACACTAAATCAACTTTGTCCCTCATGAATAGTGTAGATTTCTAACAGTGAACGAATTTTTAAAATCGGATTAGTAACAACAAAATGGCCATATTCTATTAATTAAAAAATGTATGTGGCAACACTAAATCACCTTTGTCCCTCACGAATAGTGTAGATTTCTAACAGTAAACGAATTTTTAAAATCGGATTAGAAACAACAAAATGGCCATATTCTATTAATTAAAAAATGTATGTGGCAACACTATATCACCTTTGTCCCTCACGAATAGTGTAGATTTCTAACAGTGAAAGAATTTTTAAAATCGGATTAGAAACAACAAAATGGCCATATTCTATTAATTAAAAAATGTATGTGGCAACACTAAATCACCTTTGTCCCTCACGAATAGTGTAGATTTCTAACAGTGAAAGAATTTTTAAAATCGGATTAGAAACAACAAAATGGCCATATTCTATTATTTAAAAAATGTATATGGCAACACTAAATCACCTTTGTCCCTCACGAATAGTGTAGATTTCTAACAGTGAAAGAATTTTTAAAATCGGATTAGAAACAACAAAATGGCCATATTCTATTATTTAAAAAATGTATATGGCAACACTAAATCACTTTTATCACTCGCGAATAGTGTAGTTTTCTAACAGTGAAAGAATTTTTAAAATCGGATTAGAAACAACAAAATGGCCATATTCTATTAATTAAAAAATGTATATGGCAACACTAAATCACTTTTGTCACTCGCGAATAGTGTAGTTTTATAACAGTGAAAAAGTGTTTTAAAACGGATTTGTTGCTCCTGAGAAGCTCTTCAATTTACAAAATGACCACCTTATGGCACTTAAATGGCCATATCTTTTTAATTAGAGTATCTATGGCAACACCACATAGCCTATGTTACCCGGAAAGGATGTAGCATCCTATCGGTGAAAGAATTTTCAAAATCGGTTGAGTACTTTTCGAGCCTATTCGCAACAAACAAACAAACATACAAACAATCAAATCTTTCCTCTTTATATAATAGTATAGATATAGATAAACATTTCCATCATACATTATATACGTGTAGCTCTAACGCTCACACGCACACACAGCAGCAGCGCACGCCAGAATAGCTCGCTCGCGTACTTACTTGACACTTATCGTTATATTTAGGACAATTCACACAATATCTTTATAAATTACAGCCTATGTGTTATTCTGATATGTAAGCTATATTATTGCAAAGTTTCATTAAAATCCATTTAGTGATTTTTGCGTGAATGAGTAACAAACATTCGTATCTACATACAATCAAGTAAGTGATGTTTTCGAATTTAAATGTGCCTAATAATATTTTAGAATTAAATAATTAAAAAGAACTAAGTTATATGAATTGATTAATTAAAAATCTCTTAATACTCAATTAAATGTAATTTTTTTTATTAATCATTTCTAGTCTAGTTTTAGTAGCTCTTCTTTATCTCTGTGACTCTCCATCTCATTCCTATTTCCTACTAAACTGACTCTCCTACTCTCTGAATATTATTATTTGATTCGAAATTCAAATTATCGACTTTATTAAAATTTCTCAATTTTTATATAATTTTAATGTTCAACATTAGTCGACTCATGCAACTTTGTCCTTTGTAGCTCCGCTCCTATATGTGTTAGCATGATGATATATAGTCTTCCACGATAAATGTCCTATCTAACACTGAAAGAATTTTTCAAATCGGACCAGTAGTTCCTGAGATTTGCGCGTTCAAGCAAACAAACAAACTCTTTAGTAAGTTAATAAAACATAATTTTTGAACTCTTCATTATATTTATTAAATTATAATTAGCCTTATTTAAATATTTATTATCCAGATAAAATATTTGTAGTCAACACATTACTAATGATTACTACATTAAACTATTTTGACATCTGATTCAATTAAATTCTGATTGATCACATAAAAATTATCTAAACTCATTCATAAATATTTTATCTGTGGCCGTTAAATGTGTCCAGCCAAGCTAAGAAGCGCTACTTGGTTTTGGTTGGAATTTTGTAACAAGTTGAAACACATCTGTGATCAGTATCAATTCAGTTTTACCTATCACGACAACATCTACCACTATTTTGACTATTATCGTTACTTGGACAACAGCTACGACTTCTACCACTATTATTATATCTATCAATACTATGTTCTTGATTAGTATTTTGACCTTCTATTACTATTACTATGAGCTCTACCATAACTATGACATCTACTACGAATATATCATCACTTCTACATTATCTAACACTACTATGTCCTTTACCACCTCTATGAACCGTACCACTAATATGACTACTACTTTGTTTTGATCTCCTTCCACTGTTATGAACCCTACTTCTATGATCCTTACCACTACTAACTCCACTACCACCAGTATGACTACTATCATGATTTGTTGCCCGTCTCTTATATGAACCACGTTAGCTATAACCCTTACTAGTAGCATAACCCTTGCTTTTAATAACGCAAGGGAAATCTTCAAAAGATACCTATAGGACCCTTGGGAGAAAAAACTAGGTAATATGGGATTTTTACCCTCTGAAACCCTTGTGATGGTCTTCCTCGATATGTCAGAAGAATTTCGGGAAATCGGTTGTACCGTATCCTCTGTCTTATCCGTTCTTCTGGTTCGCTTAGGTAGATGCCCAAATTAGCACAGCCCTTACTATTTATTACCAGACCACTACCACTCCTATGAACAGTACCACAAATATGATCCCTATAAGTGATATTTTATCTAAATACAACATTATAAGTTTTGGAAAGTCTTATCTGGACTTATAGATACAGACAGACAAATACATTTATATGTATAGATAATAAAAATAACACTAAGACCTAATTAATATAAGATTGATCATAACACAAGTTGCGTCTAAGAAACACGTTCTCGATAATGTCAATGGGGACAGGAAACATAAAAATGCGTATGCGCATTAAAATGTGCTCTGTTCATTTGCCTATCAAAATATGATAATGTAGTAAAATAGAGAATATTGTGTTATCTATGAAGAGGATTCTTTGATACTTATGAGCTTGGGTTGAGGGAACGCAATGAGACACTTGTCGATTTTCACTGACTGTCATTTCTAGGTCTTTTTAGAACATCGCTTCATCACTTTCAGATATACGATCAGCAGGTATGAATATTATTTACTGGTTAAAGGTGAAGTTAGTAACACTTGTGACAGCTCTCACTGCACAAGTAAAGCAAACTTCTAACTTCTCTCTCTATACTCTTGTTCCTTTAGTCACTTCAACCTTTCTATTTTCGAAACAGAATTGGTACCTTCCTCTCGATCGTAAGAATTTATGCTTTTATCTGTAGAAATACCCCACTGTCCTAATAGATCATCCACCGTAGTACTTTCATATTGACTATCATAGTTTATTCACCCATGAGGGGACGAGTTTGAATATTATTTCCCTTTGCCGCTGGGAGAGCTCGTTGTCGACCATCAGCATGTGAATCCGACCGCCAAGAGTCTTTGACGCGTTTCGTACAAGTCGCATGTGGGACAGACCTACCCCCCTCTACCTCTTCCATCCGCTTCATCACCCTTTAATGGCCCACTGCTGATCAAGGTCTCCTCCTCAGAATGAGGAGGGATTAAGGCCAAGGTCTACCACGCTGGCTCAGTGCGGGTTGGCAGTCTTCACACACCTTTGAGAACATGGAGAACTCTAAGGAGTGCAGGTTTCCTCGCGTTGTACGCACCCATGTTTTCCTAAGTTTAAGTTATATTTAATTGCTTAAAACAGGCTACCGATGTTAATGAGCAACGGTGGCCGCTTACCAGGTAGACTGTCTGCTAATTTTCGCCTTTTCTACTGTAACAGTACAGTAAAGCGTCAGTAGCTCAGTGGTTTAGTTAAGTTGGTGGGGTTAAGGAATACACATATTGTAGGAACACTATAATAAAAAATAGTGCATTGGAATTATTTGGTACTTACAAAACAATGGTACTGATGTCTTTTGATTTAAATCATTGTTTACATCAATTTATAACAAAAATATCTAACGTATTTTATCGAGTGAAAGATGACTACGATTTTTCTTGTTAGCAAGTACTGTTTACAAAACAGTCATGAAAAAAAATTAATATTTTTTTAACCTAACTTCCCAGCCATTGAAGAGTAAAAAAGGCATGATATATCAAGTTTTATTACTTTTGCTTAAATATTCCTTCAACATACACTCTATCTAATATATGTAAGACAGATGGCCTAGAAGAGATCGCTTTTTAGCAATAAGGCCGCCATTACAAGTGTATATTTTATCTCTTACTTTTTTTTCTTATTTGTATTTTTTATAGGAAAAAGTGTATTTCATATACTTTTCTTTTAGAATATTTTTAGGTATAAATTAACGTTTGCTGGCAAAAATTAAATAGACATAGAACGATATTTCTTATCTAAATGTTTCTCTATTAATTAATTTCTTTTATCTATGCTAATAATATAAAGAGGAAAGATTTGTATTTTTGTATGTAACGAATAAACTTAAAAACTACTGGACCAATTTCAAAAATTCTTTTGCCGTTAGTAAGCTACATTATCATTGAGTAACATAGTTTTTATATATTGCTAGAAAAAATTAGAGATCCGTAGTGTAAAAAAATTATCCATAAAATGTCTTTCATCGCATGCGCTGCGGAAAGTATTGATGATAGAACAAAAAAATGTTTTACAATATTATAGAACGTATCAATATCTACAAAACACTTCTCGAGACCATATGTCCAACTATTGTAGTTATGTCACTATAACTCCTTTTTTTAAATTTATTTACCCGTGCGAAGCCGGGACGGGCCGCTAGTAATAATATATTCTTAGTATAATTTTACTAAAAATCTTTAAGATATAAAGGCGTTTTGCCAACAGTATAATAGCAAAAGGAAAATGCAAATCGATTTGTCTCCCTGATTGTGTGTTCGCGTGACCTATATCAAATGTTTGGGAAACTACTTGTTCATACGATATTGGATACAGGAATATAAGGGATATTAAGCATCCTAGTTGACCCGACACTATTTATATCGCTATATTTTACATTTTAATTTTCAACACAAACGTAATTTATAAACTAGCCGACCTGCGCGTTCGCGTGTTGCTCCGCTCCTATGGGTCGTAGCGAGTTGTTAAATAGCCTAAGTTACTCTTTGTTACACCAGCTATCTGCCAGTGTAAGTCCCGTCAAAATCGGTCAAGCCATTTCAGAGATTAGCCGGAACAAACAGACAGACAGAAAAAAATAGTAAAAAATGTTGTTTTAGTCTATTTCCATCCCCAAACTCTAATCTGTTTCTGTAGTAAATTTCACCAAAATCAGTTCAGTGATTTAGGCTCGATTGCATAACAAACAGATCATCTACGCCAATAGATGGCGTGAGTGTATTCTTAAGTACTTTCGAAATTATAGTTTTAAATTAGATGTTAAGAAGTTTGTTATTCAATAAGTCAACAGCGACTCAACGGATTTGATTAAAATTTGACACACAGATACTTTTCAACCTTTATTAACTCATAGACTACTTTATTTACCTAATAAACAAAGGTCCTGTGGGATAAAAGAGGTGATAAATACTGTATGTTTTCAAGAAAATATTGTATATATAGATTAGGCAACGCTAATTTAGAGATTCCGGTTTTTTCATTCATTTCTTTCGAATTTAGATTAGGCAACGCTATAATAGAGATTCTGATTTTTTTTTTTCATTTATTTCGGATTTAGATTAGGCAACGCTAAAATACAGATTCTGATTTTTTTTTTTCATTTATTTCGGATTTAGATTAGGCAACGCTAAAATAGAGATTCTGATTTTTTTTCATTCATTTCGGATTTAAATTAGGCAACGCTAATTTAGAAATTCTATTTTTTTAATCATTTCAACATTAAAAAAACACTTAAAACATTTATACAAAGAAAAAATGTTTACTATAACATTTATCCGAATTACCAGACTTTCTTAAAATATTTTGATTCCGTTTTCTTGTTAGAAATAGGCGTATTATATGAACAAGCCGTAACTTGGCAATATTTACCAACCTTGACATGTACCATTGAAACAAAACTGCGTCGAAATAAACGAAATTTTGTAACACTACTGCAGCCAGGAAAATGTCAGCTGATATATATTAAATTAAACAGCTTTTTAAATTCAAATTATGTATATTTTATTTTAAAGCATTATAACACGATGAATCACGTGATATTTTGGTCACATAGGACTATAGTTTCAGCCGCATTCGACCACATTAGTTTCTATAATAAAATATATTATATTAACATGTAGTTAGTAGCCCCTACGAGATGGGATTTTTTTTTGATTTACTTTACCGTGTCTAATTAAACAAGGTAAGGGGGTTATATTAAAATATGATGATTTGAGTGTGGCCAACCTTCTAGCACCATTACAACATATTTTCCTTCGCCATGACATCATCAAAGATCACAAAACAACACATTCGTGTCATCTTTTGTATGTATCTCTTAATATCCCTCTGGATATATTAAGCATCAGAATAAATTTTTTTCTTCCTTTGTGGATGGCAACCCCACCACTCAAGCTGGCAGATGAACATACCGTCATATCAACAACATGTCGGAGCATCTAAACTATCAATATCTGACACGCTAAGTATCTCCATGTAATTATTATTTTTTTACAATTTTGAAAGGCTGTAGATCGTTATATCGTTATATCTTATACTCTTTCTATTCTAATCTAATCTACAAAATCTAGTAGATCCCCAAGATGCTTGTGTAAGTCCCATTTAGCATATGGGTCATTCCACGTCAAATTGACCAATAGTTGGAATCGACTCCTTTCGATCTCGACAAATTTTGGTCACAAGTTTTTCTTCTCTCCTTTAACGAAGTTCCGCCAAAAGAAAAGAATGAAATATATTTTTACAGAGCCAACCTTCAATCTAAAGCTTTTTTTTTAATTGCACAAATTTTCGAGATTTTTAAAACATAAGTTTAAAAAATATGGAAAATAAGAAAGGGGACGATTCCAATTATTGGTCCATTTGACGTGGAATAACCATAATGGACTCGCCTACTGTTAGTTTTTTAATTATAAAAATATCACCTGTACTGCCATCTTTTGACTGATCGGTTAAATATTGAGGACACATAATTAAAGATTTTTTTGTTTAACTTAAAGATATTTTGTATGTCTGAATAACAATAATATAAGTTAGAAATGTCATTTTCTTTTAGTCGTGACGTCATTCCTTGTTTATTACAAGCTTTTATTTAAGTCGCAATGTTTGTATGTATGTATTTTCATATCAAATCGCGCCACTCTCCGTTGAAGACCGCCAAAGCGGTTGAAACTATAGTACAATTTAATACATAAACAATACGTGTGTTTACCGTTTAAATATATAGTGATATGGGTATCAAATGAAAGGGTCTGTCGAGAAGAATAAGAAAGAACAACTATTTTGTCATCTTGAGTGGTAAAGCTCGTATTTAAATGACAAAATATATAATTTCGTTACCCAATTGAGTGTACATAACTGATAAATACAGAATACACAGCCGTGAATCATCGTTACGTGTGGGCTTGTGGGTAACGTCCTAAATAAATAAGCCTACCTGTCGCTACCTTCATCAAAGTCCCACCCTATTGGTGTTTAATATCTGGAATACTAATTTATACTGTTGTCCTTTGATTTTGCCTGGATTACAATCTATATTAATACTAGCGACACACGTTAGCTTCGAATGGGTGTAAGTTACCGACAATACTAACATGCAAATTAGATTAGATTAGATAGATGAAATCCGAGCAGTTTCCGGGGCCAGAGACCCATGAGTCATGAGCATACCGAATATTTAAATAATTAAGTACATTACGTAGTCCTCGATATTAAAGACCTAGCACCACGCCACTAAGCAACACTAGACTTAATAGTCTTATATAGTTTAATATGTATTATCAAGTAAGTATCCAACACTAAAAGAATTCTTCAATTTGTACCAATAGTTCCTGAGATTAGCGCATTCAATCAAAGAGACAACTTCTTCAGCTTTATTATATAAACTAGTCGACCCGCGCGACTTTGTTCGCGTAATGCTCCGCTTCTATTGGTCTTAGCGTAATGTTATATAGCCTATAACCTTTCCCGATAAATCGGCTATCTAACACTGAAAGAATTTTTCAAATCGGACCAGTAGTTCCTGAGATTAGCGCGTTCAAGTAAACAAACAAACTCTTCAGCTTTGTATATAACATTGGTTGGTACTGTTCGGTTTCTTAACTAAAATCGATGTTTGTAACATGTTTTCTAGTTTATATTAGACTAAGGGCCCGTCCCGGCTTCGCACGGGTGGATAATTTTTTTTAACATTTTGGCTCCCGCATTCTGTCGCTCCCTCTATCGCCGCGTTACTCGCTGCGCTGCGAGGCACCCCACACCGCGCCGGCGGCCCGTCTGGGATTATTTTTTATTTATCTTGATATTTTTATTTCGTAATATCTTTTGACTGGAATGTCCGATTTCAATAATTCAAAAAGTAATTAACAGGTATTGAAACAGTCTTCATTACGAAATAATTTATTTGGATAAGAATTAATACAAAGT
Organism: Limenitis camilla; assembly: GCA_905147385.1. Lineage (NCBI taxonomy): Eukaryota > Metazoa > Arthropoda > Insecta > Lepidoptera > Nymphalidae > Limenitis > Limenitis camilla. The sequence goes on along the minus strand of LR990249.1, from coordinate 7,579,570 downwards.
TATGGAAAACATGGTCTGATTTTGATAGGCATTTTTATCAACTTTTAAAATGTAAAAAATGTAGATATAGTGACTTAACTACAATAGTTGGACATATGGTCTCGCGGAGTTTTTTGTAGATATTGATACGTTCTATAATATTGTAAAACATTTTTTTGTTCTATCATCAATACTTTTCGCAACGCATGCGATGAAAGATATTTAATGGCTAATTTTTTTGCACCTTGTGTTGGTTTTAGTGAGAATTTCTGGGGATCTCTAATTTTTTTCTTGTAATAAATATAACTTATGTTACTCAGGGATAATGTAGCTTTCTAATGGTGAAAGAATTTTTTAAAATCGGTCCAGTAGTTTTTATGTTTATTCGTTACATACAAAAATACAAAAATCCAAAAATTCAAAAATACAAATCTTTCCTCTTTATAATATTATAGTATAGATTAGTAACAAGTATATAAAAGAACTATAAATTTATCCATTCAGCAAACCCAAACAGTAACGTGTATTCCATTGAAACAATGTATCACTTGAACAAAAAACAGAATTCGAGGTAGGGTAGTCAAAACAACTAACTGCCTGTCGTGTTGGTTCGCTTTGAATTATTTATGTTGGCCCTATATTGTGTTTGGTATTTATTCTCAAGTAAATCAGTGCGCTCGTTTCTATTTCATTCTCTATTTATTAAAATCTATGGTAGAGGAACCAGTGTTAGACGTGGTTCGTTCAGGATCCGCTGAACCGCAGCATTCTTCTCTGCACTCCTCTTCCTCACTCTATCTTTGAGGCAGCAACGCATCAGCAAAAAGAATCACTCTATCATGTTGCTGATGTCCATGGGCGACGGTGGTAAGTGGCCATCAGATGGGTCGTCTGCTCGTTTTACCCTTAACTGCCATAAAAAAATACTTTCAGCATTCTACGTCGATTTTATAATATTCTTGTTGTTTGACATAAACATTACTTTTGGATCTACTAATGATAATATTTTATTAACTTCCATCGTCTTGATACAAGATGGCGCAGCGACTATTTGAGCAGTTTACTATAAGAAAAGTTTTAGAGCTATGTAACGCTTTAATTGATAATTTTCAGAGATCTATTCTGGACACATACCTCTGACTTTTCTGAGTTAGTTGCTTTAACGGTGAAGGAAAACATCGTGAAACCTGCACTCCTGAGAGCCTTAAAGTTCTCTGTTGGTTTGTGAAGTTCGTATTTGGCCAGCGTCGTGGACTATGGCCTAACCGTCTCCTCATTCTGAGGAGGAGATCCGGCCGGCAGGGGACCATTAATGGATTGTGATAATGATGATCAATAAAAGCGTTTATCTATTTATATATTAATAATTTTTTGCTGTGTTTGAACTAAAATATCTTTTGGTGGTGGCTTGTCAATTAAATTATAAGAGCAATTTGTTAGTTGAGTTTCTTCATAATTTTTCGATGATTTTTAGGATTTAGTAGAAGTTACTAGTTAACAAAATTCCAATATTTTTTATTATGACAACTGCATTAAAATCTATTTAGTAATTTTAAGGAGTAAAAGGACAAACATAGAGAATAGACAGGTTTAGGTTTTTTTTAGGTCTTCGTAGGTTTATTCATGTCCGTTACTGGGGCTTCACTGGTGGTTCATATGTTGTGCATTACCATCACATTAAGTGCATCAAAAATCTATCTCTCTCTTTTTTTATCTATGTTAAATTTTTATGGGACCAAATGGCAACTATTCCACATCTAACTCCACTTCCACATCTAAAGAAGAATCACGTAATTAGGTTCATAAATCTCGGCGTAATCGGTTTACATAAATTTTAAAAAACATACCAATCGAATCGAGAACCTCGTCCTTTTTGAAGGTTCATAAAATTAAAACTACTGGGTCAAACTATGTGAAATTTTTGTGGGACCAAATAGTAACTATTCCGCATCAAATTAACGAAGAATCATGTAAATCGGATCTTAAATTTCAGCGTAATTGATATACATACACAAACAAACAATACAAATCCCAAGGTACGAGAACGGAAAAATGTTCATAAAATAAAAACTACGGGGCCAAACTATTTTAAATCTTTATGGGACCAAATGGCAACGATTCCGCATCAAACAAAAGAAGAATCACGTAAATCGGATCATAATTTTCAGAGTAATTAATATACATACATAAAAGAAACATATACCAATCGAATTGAGAACCTGTTTTTTTTTCAAGTCGGTTAAAAATAAATCAATATACACCTGTAAACTTATGTAATATTCTCTCAAATGTTGACCTAAAACATATGCTTATTATTCTTACCATAACACCATTGTTTTAGGCTAATGGTAAACCAAAATAATTTCACACTCCATAAAGGTACTTGATATAAACGAAATCTTTATAGCTCGTCCGCGACGCGTTCAGTAAACAAGTTAACATCCAAATATTGCATCAGAACTCACTTCAAAGCTAAACATACGTAAACATGACGAATATACTCGTAGCTAGTATTGTGGGTATTTGTGGAATACACAGCCAAAACATATTATATAGCATCTGTTGTGTTAACCTTTAACTGGTCAGTTTTTATTTAACGTTAGTTAGGTTGATGCGGTCTGTCAGGCCACTGTAGTTGACACGCGGGACTTTGTTCACGTGTAGCTCAGCTATTATTGGTCTTAGCGTGATGATATATAGCTTATAGCCTTCCTTGATAAATGGGCTATCTAACAGTGAAAGAATTTTTCAGATCCGACCAGTAGTTCCTGAGATTAGCGCGTTCAAGCAAACAAACAAACTCTTCAGCTTTAATATAAGATTTATTAATTAATCTATATATATAAAAGCGAAAAGTCACTGACTGACTGACTGACTGATCATCACGAAATCTCAGGAACTATAAAACCTACAAACTTGAAATTTGGAATGTAGGTTCCTTCTAGGACGTAGGTGTCCACTAAGAAACGGATTTGAGAAAATCCTCACCTAAGGGGGTAAAATGGGGTTTGGAAGGTTATATGAAAGTCCTATGTTTTTGAAGTAAGACTTATGAAAATCGGTATTTACATTAATAACTTACAATAATAAAAATCTGTATAATTTATTTTGCAAAATACCCTCTTAAGGGTGGTAAAATAGGGGATGAAAGTTTGTATGGGAAAGTTTAATTTATTGTCACTCTTAACTTGAAATTTGGAAAGTAGGTTCTCTCTAGAGGGTAGGTGTCAACTAAGATTTTTTTTTACGGAGGTGCCCCTCCTAAGGGGTGGAATGGGGGGTTTGAAGGTTATATGAAAGTCCTATGCTTTTAAAGTTTGAGGTTAGAAAAGCGGGAATATGAAAATTGGCATTTAGATTATTACAGCAGCGGGAAAAATTATCTTTTTATAATCTCATAGAAAATCAGAACTTCTACGCGGACGAAGTCGCGGGCGCCCGCTAGTTATTTATATTTTTATATTTTTGTGACGTAAGTTCAACATTTTTTTTCTACTACATGGAAACATCATCTTTCTACAACTATTGTTGCTGGCTGCTGGCAATATTATTTTATGATATTAGTATACAAGTCGGCCATATTGTTACTCTTGCGTATTCTTTATCACGCTTTTATTATGCAGGAATTAATATATAATAATTGTAATATTGGTTTTATTTTGCAAATCCTACGGTAATCCTACAATTTATTATTTTTTTCTGGCAACACTGCTCTAACGTAATTTGTCACATTCATTAAAGTAAAATAAAAATTGCATGTCTTTCAGAAAGTACATTGCCCACAGTAATACTGTTACCCGTAAAGACTCTCTCATAAAAAAATTAAGGGTAGTTTATATAATTTTATTTTTTGTCTCATCTTAATGAATCTAAACTATTATATTTAAAGAGAAATTAAAAGCTTAATTAGAAACTATAGTTAATAAAAAATAAATATCTACCATTGTAAGTAGTAAAAAAAACTAAATCTATCGCTTTAATAAATTACGATAATAAAAATAATTAATAAATAAAAAAAAGCGTCTCGTAACGCTCGACAGAAATGATAACTTCCACTAATCTAAGTTGAACTATTTAATATTGAAATTGTACTGAGTGGAGGGAGGGGGAAGCGTCTGTCTGAAATACGGCTCGCGCTGTAGGTTACAGTGAGAGAGGAGCAGCCTGCCTACTGCTGCCGTGTGCGTGAGAGAAAGGGAAGCCAACATAGTGGCGCCGTAACGCGTTACGTTACGAAGTAGTTTACCCTCCCATAAGAAGTTATCACTTCAAAAGATTCTAGACCTCAAAAACAAAAAAGGTTAAAAAATATATCGTTAGCGTTGTTTGGTCTGAAAGACCTCACGTTAGCAGTTAAAGGTTAAAATCTTTGAAAATAGTTTTAAATTTCTTTATCACAAATATCTTAATATTAAAATGAAAATTATTATTATATACAATATGTAACTGTAGGATTAAAGTTTGTTCATTTTATTACAAGGACAGACATTAGCAAATATCTAATACAATTAGTTCTGAGACCTTCAGAAGTTTTATCACTTGTCGACTAGATTTTCAAGACAATCTGATTTCTATGATTAAATTCTGTATGAAAATGAAAGTAATTAAAAGCTTTTAAGAAAATAAATCTTCTTTAGTAAATTTTCTATGTAAGTACAGATTTACATACATCGATAGGGCGGATTAAGTGGACTCTGGGAACTTGCTCAGAATCTTTTTTGTTTCATTCCCCCTCCTCACCATCTTCGAGAATGCAACGCATCGACAAAACAAGAGGGTATCTTTTGTTTTGTCGATGTCCATGGGCGATGGTGCCCACTTACCATCAGGTGGACCATCTGCTCCTTTGCAAGGTGCAATCTACCATAAAAAAAAAGGAAAGGATTTAATAATGACAATGCAATGATAGACTTTATGTTTGTATATATTTATTTGTTGTAAATAAACTCAAAAACTACTAAACTAATTTTGATAATTCTTTACCTACATCCTTTCTATGCAACATAGGCCATGTACAGTCAGTGGAATCTGTCAGGTTACGTACGAAAATGAATCTTTGTAAGGAAAATGTTCGTGCAATAATTTTCTACAACTTTAGAAGAGGCCTGACACGGTTTAAGTATTTTCAAGAGCTAACATCTGTGTTCAGTGATAAAGCCCCATGTCTGCGGACTGTCGAACGCTGGCATTTAGAATTCCAGCGTGGACAAACTAGTAATAGTGACAAATCTCGCGAAGGACGCCCAAAATCATTGCTGTGAGACAACTAATTATCGAAGATCGTCATGTGACGTAGCGATAGATAGAGGCTCTATTAGGCATCTCAGGGACAACCATTCCGAAGATCAGTGAGAAATCTAGTTTGCCGTTGGATACTGCATCTGCTTTGCCACGATCACAAGGCGGCCAGCGTCAGATGGTGTAAGAAAACTCTGCAAAGGTTCAACCGAGGAGAGTTAAATCACGTTTACGACATCATCAGTGGTGACGAATCTTGGATCTATGCCTACGATCCTGATTCCAAACAACATTCTATCCAAAGTCGACTAAAGTTGTTTGTTCTCGAAGCACTTCAAAGAAGATGGTGGCCACGTTCGTTGGAAAAACCAGCCATGTTGCGACTATTGCACTTGAAGATCGAAGAACGGTTAACGCAGAGTGATATACCACAGTTTGTTTACCACAAGTCATCGCCGAACTTCGAAAATCTAACTCAAAGCGACGCATCATCCTGCACCACGACAACGCAAGCTCACACAGCGCTCGTCAAACGTTTGAGTATTTGAAGCAGGAAAAGTAGAAATTCTTGACCATCCTCTATACAGTCCTGATCTAAGCCCTAACGATTTCTTTATATTTCATAAAATTTAGAAAAGTTTTCGTGATTTCGTTGTGTAAGTTGTTCAAACGACAGAACTTAAAAGGCATGCCTCGTATTCATATAATATTAATTCGAGTGTTTAAATCTTATTTTAAATATTCGAAGCGAAGCGAGGGCGGGAGACTCGTATTTAATATAATTAATACCAGTCCATATTGTATAAAAATATTACGATTGAAGTGTATGTGACTGTGTGGAGTTTTCCGTATGTATTTTTAGTAGGAAGTGACCAGGGATTGATGGCCCACATTAATTTTGGGGTAGACGTTGGCGCCGAGGAGTTTAACCGATGTCAGGGAGAGACGAAGACATACTGGATAAGCTTAGTTTATGTAATATAACGTCTTGCCATTTTACCTAAAAATGCTCCACTCATATAGTATGAATAATTTTAATATCACTTAACGTTGACTATTAATTCAATGGACTTACAATAAGCGCTAAAATATCCGAGGCAAAAAATAAGAGACAAATTGTTTTAGATTTAATTTAATTTTAAGCGTTAGCAACACTGTTTATAAAATAGTAGTAGCGGGTAGATCATTTTATATTATTTCAAGTATACCGACGTGAAGACAATATATAACCTTTAGTACGATAGATTAGTCTCAGTCTCTCCGGTGTTTTCGTGCAGTGAACATGGAAGTTAGTGTTATAGTGTCGTGATTAAGGTTACCCTTCTCGAGGTCCACGTGAGTTTACTTAATTATCTATTGTCGTTAGCGAGGTCGAGTGGTGGAGGTGAGAGTTAATATATTATGAAAGAGCTTTTTAAACCTGCTCCAAGTCCACAGTGTTACTGCTGGCCCTTTCCATTGGGTGGTCACTTTAGTCCATTTTTTGTCCTAAATGCGGACAATAGGGCCTACCCATTGTCACTTGAGTTTGAGAGCCTGTGTAAGTGCATCTTTGACTTCTGTTTTTTGTTTAATGTTAATATATCCTACTAATCATCGTCGTTATCATCACAGACCATTAATGGCCCACTGCTGAGCCGAGTCTCCTCCTCATATTGAGTAGGGTGTTAGGCATAGTCCACCACGCTGTTCCAATGCGAGTTGGAAGACTTCACACACCTTTGAGAACTTTAGGGAACCCTCAAGAGTGCAGGTTACTTCGCAATGTTTTCCTTTACCCTAGCAATTGTACTCAGAAAAAGTCAGAGGATTGTACCTGTGTGGGGGATCGAACTCTGACCTCCCAAATAGACATTCAAGTCTTAACCACACCATCACAAAAATGCTGAATGAGTTAGTGAGTCTGTTAGTGGGAGGGTAAATTAGTGAGTGTTTTACATTTTAATTTACTCTGAAATTTCCGTGGATGAAGTTGCGAGCTGTTACTTAGAACTGCTCTCTTGGAGCTGGTCTCGGCTGACTGACTATCCATAGTATTATAGGTCGATGGCAGCAGCAGTGTAATTCATAAAGTATATCGTACTAATATTATAAACGCAAAAGTTTGTAAGAATATATGGATGTTTGTTGCTCTTTTACGCAAAAACTACTGATTGGATTTGGATGAAACTTTACAATAATATAGCTTACACATCAGAATAACATAAAGGCTATAATTTATAATGATATAGTGTGAATTATCCAAAATGTAGAGGGTGAAATCGCGGGGCACAGCTAGTCGTCTATAAACACAGGAAAAAAATTTTATCCACAAAGTCTAAAAAATTAATGAATGTATGATAAAATATAGGGCAATTACCTTACTTATTAGAATTTGGAGGTCACAGGATAGGTCATACACAAAAGATGTATTAATAGAGCGTGTCGTGGTCAGCGGAGCCCGACTCTATTATGACAAAGGCCGCCATTGTGTTGCGTCATCCTGACAGATGAAATTCCTGTCTAATACAGAAAAGATTTATTTACGCCTCAACTAATTTGGGTAAATATGATATTCAATGGTTTTGGTATACATAACCTTCACAGCTTACTGGTCTCAAATGAGGAAAATTTTGAAGTCATAATATATAGGTCAATTAGTCAATATACCTGATTAGTCAATAGTCTGAGCAAAAATAGTGGGGGAAAGTCGCGCATTGTGAGCGTGCTGCGTCCCTCTGGCAGTTCCAGCCGTGACGTTTACTATTGTAACTAAAAAGGCCCTAATAGTGACTTCTGTGCATTCAAGGTCAAACCTATACTTACGTGCCGGCAGCTATAACAGCGTTTATCTGTTTAAAAGGGCTGTCAAGAAAGTCTACTCAGTTCTTCTAAAGACACCAGTGTTTACAAAGATCAACTTGACTGTAAACGTCATTTATATTCCAAGTGATCTTCGACAGAATAGTAAGCTTTATTTATCTATATCAACACTATTATATAAAGAGGAAAGATTTGATTGTTTGTATGTTTGTCTGTTTGTTGCGAATAGGCTCGAAAAGTACTGAACCGATTTTTAAAATTCTTTCACTGATAGACAACTACACTATTCGTGAGGGACAAAGGTGATTTAGTGTTGCCATATACATTTTTTAATTAATAGAATATGGCCCTCATCTTCTTATAATACTATCATTGTCTCTCATGCTCTCTCTTTTCTCTCTCTTTAATTCTTATTTTTATTTGTTCAGTATGATCAGTCTCTTTTCACTTTCTTTTTGAAGTGAAACTTCTTTAGAATCGTTGTGATTTCAAACCGGATGCAACGGAAAAAACGACAGGTAAGAGACACAAATACAAAAATGTGTAGGAAAGAATGAGACAGAAATATACAAAACGACAGGTAAGAGACACAAATACAAAAATGTGTAGGAAAGAATGAGACAGAAATATACATACTATTTTATATTATTATATATATTCATCTCATTCTTTTGTCGATTTACTGAAGTTTCACTTCTATCGTGTGTGAATCGCACACACACCTTTTTGATAGCAAACGTTTCACCACATTTCTAGAAATTGGTAGAAGATAAAAATAAAAGAAGATAAAGATAAAAATAAAACTTGGTTATTTGATTTTTTCGATTATTTCTCTCTCTCTCTCTCCTTTACCTATTCAATTTTATTTTTGCTCTGTTTTCCATCTGTCGCTTTTTTTTATTTTTGTTTCTTTTATTTTTCGTTTTATAACTTTTTCTTATTTTACCTTTTTTCAAATAATGAAAAGCAACACAATTACAGAGTGACAATTTAAGAATATCAATTATAATATTGTTTTAAATACCCGGAGTGAAGCGAGGGCAGGCAGCTAATTAAAAATATTTTAATACAGTCACACCAATGGTTCATATATTCAATGGTTTTGGTATAAACAACCTTTATAGTATATTGTTCTCAAATGAAGACAATTTTATTACAGGCAATTTTTACAAAGTACTTTTGGCACCTCAAAATTAGTCATAAAATTTTTTTAAAGTTCCACAACTCCAGAAGGCAATTAAGTTATTTACATCCAAAGCTTTGTTGTCATTTAAGTAATACAACAAGTTGTTCCTACTTCAGAAAATGGAGGTTAAGGTTTAGAGTCTGGCTGCTTCGTAACCTATAATTAAAATGAGAAAAAAATCAAAAACAATGAACCGAGAGAATGTTTCAGGATTTCTTATTATTTCTCTATAAGTAATTATATTTCAAAGGTTGGTTTAGTTGTTTATCAACAATTTCTACAACTTTATCTTATACTAGTCTACCCACCGGCTTCGCACGGGTGCAATTTATCACATACATTTATAAAAAAATGACAGAAAATTTAAGATATTATTATCCCGCTGGAACTCAAAATAATCAAAATTTTTTTGGGATAAAAAGTAGCCTATGTGTTAAACCAGGTTATAAAGTATTTGAGTGCCAAATTTTATTCAAATCCGTTCAGCCGTTTTTGCGTGATTGAGTAACAAACATCCAAACATATAAAATTTTACATTCATAATATTAGTTAGAAAATTTACTATTACAGTGAAAAACATGTAGCTACATCTGTCTGTACTTGAGAGGCTGTAAACAAATTAGATAGGCAAAAATTAAAATTCAAATCATGTGGTGGAAGGGTTGAAATTTTATTAATTATCGTTAACATTACGCTCCGGCGGCTTTCAAAAAGAATCCATTTTTTCATATAATGGGATTATAATTAAACAAGGTTTTTGCACTGGTTTGGATATAATTGAAGGAAAATACTCTGTTAGGCTGTTTATACATCATAGGTTAAAAAGAAACTCAAAATATTTTATTTAAATTATATTTCCTCTAGGTAAAAACGGGACCCGGTTACTAAGATTCCGCTGTCCTTCCATCCGTCTGTTTGTCACCAGGCCGTGATAGCTAGTAGCCTCTAATATTTAAAGGGGCTCCCATACAACAAAAGTGATTTTTTGCCATATATTGGTACAGACCCCTTCGTGCGTAGTACCTAGTAAGTTTGTCTGAAGCTACCACCAGCTCGGAATACTGATTTTTGTTGAGAAGAGCCGGCCAGAAACTCAACAGTCGCTCTTTTCAAAAAGCCATGTTTACATAGTCTGTTATACAAATCATTTAGCTTGAGAGTCAACGTCACTTAGATTCCAAGCATTCTCATCATTTATGTAATCCTGTGAATTGGCAAAAGGAATAGAAATGAACCTCAAAAAGAAATCTCCAGAACTTTTTTATCGAGGATTCGTGTAAGCTGTTTATATATGTTTTTATTATGTTAACTAACTATTGAATGACGAAGTCGTGGGATGGAGGTGAGAGGTTACATTTAAAAGTATTCCTTAAACTTGCACCTAAATCTTAAACCACAGGCACTGTTCGGCTTTTGACTAGATTGTATGCTCTATATAAAAATTAACACCTAAAACTTCGATTGCCTAGGTATAGCATTTACGTAACAACTTACGTGGACCTCAAGAAGGTTGACCTTAACCACGACACCATAATACTAGTTTCGCTCCTTCCATGTGCACTGCGCGACAACCAGAGATAGACTGACTATAATCTAGCGTTACAAAGATTATATATTTCCTACACGTGGCTATACTTGAAATAAAATGAGATGACCTACCCACGAAAACTAATTAATAAAAGATGTTGCTAACTCATTTTGGATAGTATCCAGACGATATATTAAAGAAAAAAAGACATTTTATTTTGTACATCGTTAATATAGTGTAAAACTGGGTTTAGTTGCGTAATATTCGAGATTCTATAGAAATGTTCTCAATTAATTATATTTTTCATACAACCTCTAAAAAAATTTGTGGGCAATATTTTTTATTTTTAAATTGAATTTATCCTCGCTTCACCTAGTAAGAACAATTATTACAATCTGCTTAATTAATAAAAATGTTACTTTTAGAGTTTCTGTACATTGGAGATATTTGTAACAACAACTAGCTGACTCGGCAAACGTTGTTTTGCCATATAAATTTGGGGTGGGCCACTTATCACTTAAGGGGATGGAAAATAGATAGTAGCCGATTCTCAGACCTACTGAATATGCAGATAAAATTTCATAAAAATCGGTCGAGCCGTTTCGGAGGAGTATGGTAACTAACATTGTGACACGAGAATTTTATATAAGATAGAACTCTGTATGTTTATACGCGCGTTTCGCAAAAATTGCTGCACGAAATTGGATACGGTTTTCACTATTTTATTACAGCAAATCTAACGTAGAGTTACGGATATGTGTGAAGGGAGGGATGAGTTTCAAACATCTAGATTTAGATTTTCTCTACAATTTAATTTTCGTAATGACATTAAACGACAACTTTAACATTAACTCGTTATAATATAAAGTGGTTTGTAATGAAGAAACTTTGATTATTCTACACTTGAAGGATTCTCTTGAATTTCAATCACATTATTTACATAGACCTCTATACGTTTTATTTTCATTTTATTGCAGTATATAAGACTTAGCGACCTGCACTTTAATTATCAAGTAATATAAATTCCTTCCAATGGGTCCTGTCCCTTGCTACTCTCAACCAGAATGGTCCCGCTGTCTGTTTCAAGTCATCTTCCCATCTCCTGACTTGACGACTCCTACCTCTTTTACCGTCTCTTGTTTCCAGAGGGTGACTTGCTTGCTCCATTTTTTAATGGGGTGGCGTAGCATATGTCCAGCCCATCTCCATTTTTGGACGTCAATCCGAGTAAGAACCTCTATAAGTAATATTAAATTGAAAATTAAAATAACCCCCGACGGAAACTCTAATTTAATAAAACCAAGTATCGATATCCACACAACATCGCTTTTGAAGAATCGATATTAACTTGTATAATTCGATTTTTTTTGTATTGTTGAAAACAAAATATTAATACAGAAGTCAATACAGACTTTATACTCGATTCTATTCGATTATTTATATCAAAAAAAGGTATCGACATATACCGTTTCATGTGTACTCAGTGTAAGCAATGTTAGTGTGTTACCATGGTTACAAGATTGTTATAATTGTCTATAATGTGAGGCAGCTCTCAAGTTAGCAATGAGCTGATAGTCTTCAAACGGGTGAACAGATCTTCACAATACATAGCTAAGAACCATCTCGATTAAATTACCTTTAAAGCAAATAAAACTTCATCAGAATCGGTTCTTTATTTTGGGCGATACTATGTCGCAGACAGACATTAGATACCCCGTCGTTGTAGCGTCGGGGGTTAAATATATCGACATAATACAATTCAGAAGAAGTAAAATAATAAAAGTGTATATTCAAAATAAGAAAATGTAGAGCAAGAATAATGTGTATTACACTTAATTTTAGGTCAAACATATTCTGAAGTACGAGTAAATAGAGCAGTCTTATGAGAGTGTATAAGACGTTTTCTTAAGACTAAGATAATACAGCATCCATGAAATATCTTATTGTTTTCGTTTTTAAAGAGGTTATATGTTAGGCTGTGTTTGCAGACTTTATTTATCCTATCCGGAATGTGTAATAACTAAAATCCAGCCAAGGGCGTGTGCATTCGCGCGCTGGAGGTTCCGTACAGTTTGAATTAAATTTTACTTTGCCATCAGCAAGCATTGTTCCTCATGCCAAAGTCAGTCAGTTTTTCCGCTGCAGAAAAATCACTTTTTTTATTTATCACGATTATCCGATAGTCCACTTTTATGATTGTCAATGGGAAGTATCTCATAGGTTTTCATTTCTGTGCGAGTATCTAGCGATGGTCTAGTGGTTGAGACTTCAAGTCTTACTCGGGAGGTCCGAAGTTCGATCCTGGGCACACACCTCTGACTCTGAGTTATGTGTGTTTTAAGGAATTAAATATCACTTGCTTTAACGGTGAAGGAAAACATCGTGAGGAAACCTGCACTCCTGAGAGTTCCCTAAAAGTTCTCAAAGGTGTGTGAAGTCTGCCAACCCGCACTGGGCCAGCGTGGTGCCAGCGTGGTGGACTTTGGCCTAATACCCTCCTCATTCTGAGGAGGAGACCCGGCTCAGCAGTAGTCCATTGAAGGGTTGTGATTAATAATAATTTTTAACCTGACATGCTCACGCGTTTCTGCGTAATAATCTTGACAGACTAACAATACTGTTAATATGTTTAATGTAATAATATAATTTATATTTTTCCCTTTTTTTTCATGACTCTAAGTTGACGTAAAGTTATCTGTAGGTTTTGATGCCTGCGCGTGAATCATATTGTTTGTTTCTATTGATTATATTGACTCAAAAGCTTTTTCATAGATGCAAGGATTGCGTTCCTGAGAAGAAATGTCCTTAATGACAGACATACAAAGAAGTGATGTTAGAATGATTTTTGAGGTACGGAACCCTAAATACTAAAACCAAATATGCGCGAAAAATTTGAGATTAAGAAATTTTGGGAGATGATAAGAATAAATGTGCAATTTTATTATAACAAAAGACAGGTTGTCTAGTTAGTTAAGATATAATAGTGTTAGATAAATAGTGTAACGATAAACGAGTGTAATGTAATATGTAGGCTAATCTTGTAGAGTGGTTAGTGTTTGTGTTGAGGGTAGAGCAGATATTATTGGGACTTCCAGTGCTATGATTTTGGATAAATATTTGTTCTTCCTTTTTCTATATATACGATTAGATAATTCTTCTGTGTTTATGTTACTGACCTCCTAAAGGACTAAGAATTTTTCAGGAAATAGATCTCATTGTGTCAGTAACATTCCACCTATCCCGACATAAGCACGTTCACGATAGATAAAAAATTCAATCAAGTGCGAGTTGGATTCACGCTCTCGGTTCGGTATAATTTGGATTGAGGTACAAATTTAACTTTGCCGTTGGATATTGTCATAAGTCACGATCATTTTACCAACAGCAAATTAAAAAAAAATTATGTATGTAATTCTAACAAAGTTGTCTTATGTCAGCTAAACGAGAAAGTATTCAATAGTAGTAATAATAATATGATGGAAATCTTGCCGTCGGAAAATAAGCAGTGTAGGCTTCATTATATTATTAAAAGGGAAGTTTTAAATATTAACTTGGCAACACATCAACCCCACTTGTCGTCATTATAGTGGAGGGATAAGGTTTTTTTGTATTAATAAAAAGATTCTTGTGACTTCAAAGTATTGTGTATTTAGAGATATTTTGCTGAATATAAAATAGAGTCAGGAAGTCGAGCGGTTATGGAGAGTGTCCGTATAATCCTGCACCTGACTCACAACCCCCAGGCACTGCTTCCATCTAAATTGTATATTATTGTAGCCTTTTGAGAAAAATGGTTAATTTCTATTTCATTTATTGGCAACACTGTTTTTCACTGCGCCAAGTTACGACTACGCGACAAATAGGCGTACCATGATATTACAAAACTATCATTTTGAGGGAACCCTAAAAACTTAAAATAAATTCTGAGGTAAGTTTTCAGTAAGTTTCAGAAAGCTTACAGAGCGTGAAGGCCTACGTGACCCACATATACCAAGAACATTAGCCTCAAAAGCGAGACCATCTTATGAAAAGATAAAAATACTTTCAAAAGATTATGACTAAATAAAATGACTATACTACAGTTGCTGTTTCCTTTTCCCATTCGGAAAAATCTTCTATTGGATTGTAGATCGAACTTTCTTGCCTTTAACATGACATGCTATAAATATTCGGCTGTTTTATATATTATTTGAGTAGCATTTGACCTTCGAAGTTAGCACAAATTGAATCAGTTGTGTAGGTAAGAGATAATCAAATAAATATGCCGCTATGGCGGAGATCACTATTATTACATCGACAATTCTGTGTCTAAAGTATAATTCTAGTCAACAATAGAGATGTGACTTGGAGAGGAAAAATTGATTAAAAAATAATCATTTTTCTAACAATTCGAAGTTGCATTTTTAAAAAAAAAATCAAGTTATGGTTTTCAACTTAAATAATGAGGATACTGAATAAAAATATTGCCACTAATTTTAAGTACTATTTAATATTTTATTTAAATGTATATAAAATAAAACAAAATGACTTTTCCTTCGGTTGGTGAAAATCGATTTAAATGTAGTTTGACTACATTGGTTTAATCTAATAACATAACTCATCTTTTTTTACTTAAAAAGTTGTAATATTATCGATTTTTAGTATTTAGATAATCGATTATTAAAAATCGATTATCAGACAAAAATAATCGATTATTTAAATAATTTAAAAGATTTTATTACCACATTATCTATACTAATATATAAAGCTGAAGTGTTTGCTTGAAGGCTCTAATCTCAGGAACTACTGGTCCGATTTGAAAAATTCTTTCAGTGTTATATAGCCCATTTATCGAGGAAAGCTATAAGCTATATATCATTACGCTACAACCAATAGGAGCGGAGCTACATGCGGACGAAGTCGCGTGGCTCGACTCGTTAGTAAATGAAAACATTGACTTTAACTACAACAAAGGATTGGTACTGGTTTCGTATGGAGATGATTCGTAAATACAGCCAATGTTATTTTTAACGCTTAATAAACTGAAAACTTACGTATTTTGTCATAAATGACTATAGTTTCGAACGCATTAGGTCTTCTTCAGTGTGAGGTCAAGCGCGGCAGTAGTAGCGCAATATGCGCTAGCCGTTTTATCAGCACATTAGTAAATGCACGAAGTTGAATATATGAAAAAATAACTAACATAACAGTACTCTTACTTACTTAGTTGGATGACACGGTGATCCAGGATTTAAGATATACATAAGTTCACTCCAAATATATAGCTTTCTTATATATTTTTGATTTTATTTTCATGCCAGCACTTCGATAGCTCACTAAGTATTATACATTCATAGATACCTAATAATTATTAGTCATTTTGAAGTATAATAAACGATAAACACATCTTTGTTTGTGTCGTAGATTTGACTATAGTTTCAAAAAAAATTTTTTTCTTGAAAAAGTTTCTCTAGAAATAAATCTCCGAATACTGTTGAAACTATAGTAAAAACGACAAAACTATCGTTTATTATGCAGAGTTATCTAATATTATAATAGAAATGACATTTATAAAATAGCTTTGAAGATTATTCTAACAATTGCTCAGCTCGCAAATATACGTCAATAATATAATACGATTCAGTTTAGAATATTTTCACAAAATAAATCTACAATTTCATCAAATCTACATTGCAAATGCAAGAAACTTATTACGTCCTTTGCATCCAGACAGACTGCAATCGTTCTTATATAATCTATATTATATTTATGTTAATTTTATAAACTTAATGACAAATATCTTTTACAAGTCCGCTTTCAGTTTAGTAACCGCTATGTCCCTGCATGTTAAATCTGTAATAACTTCCAAAGTGTTCATTTAAATTTCATGCTGTAAAGGGCCATATTGATCTATATTAAATGCACAATGTACTTAAGGTACCTAATTGGATAAGGATTAATGCTGTATTGTTTAAAATCGCTTTGGAAATAGGCAATTATTTCTCGTAAAAAGTAAAGGATAGAAAATCGTTATTGTGGGTTATGCCTAAGAGATAGACATATACTATCGCAACTTTTTTGTAGACTCTTTTAAGGTGTATAATACTGTAGTACATTATTTTGATCTATCTCGTAGGGTTCAGCCAGCGTTTGCAATGTAAGCGCAAAAAAAACCGAACTTCTCCAAAAAGGCTTGACCCATTTCTATGACATGTGTTTTTTGTATATTTGGTAGCTCTTGGTTTCGTAGATCACGTATTTTGAAGTTGGTGTGACATGTTATGTCGTTCCGTAGTTTTTGTATTTAAATTTCAGTTGGCCTAAAAGAATCTTTAATTACAGTAAGAAATAAGATTGTTTGGCAACAAAAATATGACGAGTTGATTTATCGTTATTCAGTACAAAATGTATGGAAAATGTTTTTGGCGATTTCT
This sequence comes from Limenitis camilla, assembly GCA_905147385.1. Taxonomy (NCBI): domain Eukaryota; kingdom Metazoa; phylum Arthropoda; class Insecta; order Lepidoptera; family Nymphalidae; genus Limenitis; species Limenitis camilla. The sequence goes on along the minus strand of LR990249.1, from coordinate 7,562,424 downwards.
GACATTTCTAGTAATCATACCTTAAATGGTCCCTTAGAGTCTTTTCATCCATACGAAGTAGGATCAATAGACATAAAAAAATTTTTTTTGGATTTTAGCACTTTATTCGCTGACCGTACATTTTCTCAAAAATCTGTGAATGCAGTTCAAAATATCTTAAAAAGTTATGAGTCTCCTAGGAACGTTTTCCTGTAACTATAACGGTTAAGGTACCTGCCCTTACTGACCCGTCCCAAAAATCCACTCTGTATATACTCTTACTTATCTATATCTATACTAATATTATAAAGAGGAAAGATTTGTATTTTTGTATGTAACGAATAGACATAAAAATTACTGGACCGATTTCAAAAATTCTTTCACCATTAGAAAGCTACATTATCCCTGACTAACATAGGCTATATTTATTACAAGAAAAAATTAGAGATCCCCAGAAATTCTCACTAAAAAAATTAGCCATAAAATATCTTTCATCGCATGCGCTGCGAAAAGTATTGATGATAGAACAAAAAAATGTTATAGAATATTATAGAACGAATCAATATCTACAAAAAACTCCGCGAGACCATATGTCCAACTATTATAGTTATGTCACTATAACTACTTTTTTACTTTTAAAAAGTTGATAAAAATGCCAATCAAAATCAGACCATGTTTCCCATAACTTTGTATTAATTCTTATCCAAATAAATTATTTCAAGATAAATAAAAAATAATCCCAGACGGGCCGCCGGCGCGGTGTGGTGTGCCTCGCAGCGCAGCGAGTAACGCGGCGATAGAGGGAGCGACAGAATGCGGGAGCCAAAATGTTAAAAAAAATTATCCACCCGTGCGAAGCCGGGACGGGCCCCTAGTAATTTATATAGCTAAGCAATGCTTACCTTGGGTCATTTATATAATAGGTATGACGAACTCCCAACTTTTTGCAGTAAATATTATTATTAAGTTGGGATTACAGAATAGTACTGGAAATTAATAGATGTAACGTGTAGCGCTACCGATCGCTGGAAAATAATTGTCAGTCAACCTTCCGATACACCATTGCGGCCATTGAATTAAAAATGTGTGTTAGTCGGAACTACGCTCTGCTACCAAGTATAATAATGAAGTATATTTTTTTTCTCCAAATGGCCGTTTTAAGTATCGTTAGTGTTACAAGGTTACCTTGAAAATAACAAGACTAATTAATCACGTTTTAAATCTGTTAGTTTTGTACTAACAGATTTAAAAGACGATGATTAATACTTCCAAAAACTTTGTAAAGTATTTTAATCTATAAAGCTGAAAAATTTGTTTGCTTTGTTGAACGCGCTAATCTCAGGAACTACTCCGAATTGAAAAGATATTTTAGTTTTGGATAGTCCATTTATCGAGGAAGGCTAATATAGACTATATAACATTACGCTACGACCCATAGGAGCGGAGCATAATAGAATTTTTACCCGTGAGGGGGTTAGAATATATTCCCCTCTGCCGCTGGGAGAGCATCTCGTAAGAGCGGAGTAACCCAGCACCCCCTTGGTGGTAGGGGATTTGTTCCCCTACTGGCTTGCGACCACCAGCATGCGTATTCGACTGCCAAGTGTCATTGATGCGTTCCGGTCCCTCCCTCTCCCTTTCAATTAATACTGCGGATCCAGTGGACTCTGGACTCTTGCTCAGGGTCCGCTGAAACCACAGCATTTTTTCTTAACTCCCTCTCCCCACTCTATCTTCGAGGATGCAACGCATCGACAAAACAAGAGGGTATCTCTTGTTGTTGTCCATGGGCGATGGTGGACACTTCAGGTGGACCATCTGCTCGTTTGCACCTTATCTACCATAAAAGCCGCGTGGGTCATCTAATATAACATATTAGACATTTCCTTGAGTTGTGTTTTATGGCTGTACCATTATATTTCCTATTTCCCTATGTTCTAAATACTGCTTGACAAAAATATAAAAGGACGGCTTGTTGCCCCAGATAAACTTTTGTTTTACACAATGCTTGAAAAGCTTCCCTTTTCTATTGACGATGCAAATACTGGACCTACTTACTGGTAAAGCTGAGCTGCATCGATTTTCAACAAATATTACAAAGAAAAGGTAGAACTTACCGTGTAGAGGTAGGAGCAAGAGGTATACCAGCAAAATCTCAATTATTTTTGGAGTCCAGCCATAACCTATGTACCAGTTCGTTAGTCTTCATATATATGTCGAGGATTTTAATGATGAAAAGGAAAGGGGGGAAAGGGAAATTGGTAAACACTATAAGAGGTGATGATATTGAATGGACTATTGGGTAAACGCAACGCAGATACTTCTACTGAACCGATAAATTATCAAATATGATCTCTAACAATTACGAGAGAAACCTAAGCAGTACTTTGGACTTGTGACCAAGGTGTAGGTTTAAGGAATTCCTTTAAGTGATTACGACACTCGCCTCCACTGCTCAGGCTCTCTGTTTAAACCTAAGGTTAATCTCACGTTAACCTAACCTAACACAAGACGTGGCAACGAGATAGTAAGGTACTCACGTGACCTTGACAGCACTCCTAGTACTAACACTATTCAGAGACTACTTCACTTCTTGAGAGACCGCGCACGACTAAGACTTCAGTCAGACTGTCGATGGCATATTATAAAGGGTCGAGACTGTAAAAATGACGGAAGTGACTACTACCCTACTCTAAACGCCATAGATATCGATGACGATTCGATTATTCGATAATCTTTTACTATTTTCCGATGTATGTCGGCGCGTAAGTTAGACTTAAGTTACCCTAACCTCTATTTAAACAATGAAATTAAGCAGTCAAGGCAAATATTGGAATTTTGTTAAAAGGACTATGACAGGAACCCAAGCAGTGCCTTGGACTTGTGACCAAGGTGTAGGTTTAAGGGATCCCTAGCCACATATGTGAACACTTACCTTTACTGTCCAGGCACTCTATTTAAACCGTTAAATAGGTATATATTGGCAAAATAAACCACTAACTAAGTAAATGAGGTGGAAATTGGATAGAACTTCAATAGTATTTGCCAAATAAAGGCTCTGATCATCATGTTTGAAACTATAGTCAATTCTTAAAAACTGAAGAAGATTGTGGTTGAAATTATAATTTGACTATTGAGCGTTTAAGCCTTAAAATGTATTCTAAAATCAGTCATTAGTTTATATACCAAAATCAAAAAAAAAACAAAGTAGTTAACTATGTTGTAGTGTTTTTTTTTTTATACTACGATGGTGGCAAACAGGCATACGGTCCACCTGATGGTAAGTGGTTACCGACGCCTATGGACACTTGAAACACCAAGGTCACTTGTGCGTTGCCGACCCTTCAAAAACCTATTCACCTCCCTTTTGAAGGACCCCATATTGTAGCTCCCTGGGAAAACCTTGGCAGGAAGCTCATTCCACATCTGCACTGTTCGAGGGAGGAAATTCCTCTGAAACCGCACTGTACGCGACCATTTTGGCTTCAAAGTGTGAGGATGAACACCCTGCCGATGGCGACCCGAGCGGTGGTAAAAAGACGATGATGGCATCATCTCAAACAATTCCTCGGAACACATTCCATTGTACAAACGGTAGAACAAACATAAAGAGGCAATGTCTCTCCTCAGACTTAGTGGTTCGATACCGCTTGTAAGTATGGGATCGTCAACGATTCTCACAGCTCGTCTTTGTACCGTGTCAAGCAGCCCAAGCTGGTATGCTGGTGCCCCTGCCCAGAGATGAGAGCAGTACTCCATATGGGGTCGGACTTGCGACTTATACAGCTGCAGTCTTTGAACGGTAGTGTTGGCGGCTCTTCCTCCATTTTGCGAAAAACCTGTTGGTAAAAACCGCATTAAAATCAGTTGCCTAGTTTAAAAAATCTAAACGTACAGCCAGCTGGAAGCGATTTGTTTGCAACTATGTAAAGAGATATTTATAATCACTCTTGTTATAAATGTCACCGTAATATTGTAAATACCGATATCTGGCGATATTGTAAACTGTCGAAAGATTGTAAACCTTAACATACTGCTCGAATCGAAGTAAAAGTTAAATTGTGGATCAGGATGAGTTTAACATAGTATAAATAGTGGGGTTTATAACGGTATTCACAATTTTTGGGTAACATATATATTGTTATAAAAGTTACTAAAGTAATATTAAAGGAAAACATATTGTGATGTACGAAGAATTGCACCGAGTGATTTATGTTTGGCCATAGATAAGAAGTTCGATCTGTTTTCCTTCAGCTTCACCACAAATATTTTTGTTTACTTCCACTTTTACGTACAAACGAAATTTAAATTTGAAATTTTACATTTTTAGCATTATAGGTACATATTGACTTCAATACCATAGTCTATATAGCAAAGCAGTGATGGTCCAGTGGTTGAGACTTCAAGTCTTACTCGGGAGGTCCCGAGTTCGATCCTGGGCACACACCTCTGACTCTGAGTTATGTGTGTTTTAAGCAATTAAGTATCACTTGCTTTAACGGTGAAGGAAAACATCGTGAGGAAACCTGCACTCCTGAGAGTTCCCTAAAAGTTCTCAAAGGTGTGTGAAGTCTGCCAACACGCACTGGGCCAGCGTGGTGGACTATGACCTAATACCCTCCTCATTCTGAGGAGGAGACCCGGCTCAGCATTGACGGGTCGTGATGATGATGACCATAGTCTATAAGGTTTCTTTTTTTCTTGTTTTTTCTATTGTTAGTGTGCAATGGAGAGATTGTTTTCACATACATACACATACACATATTGTCATTTTGTTTCCAGTCCACAATTATACCAATGCCAGATTAGCATTTGCAAAGCTTTTAGTCGGTAAAGTTAAAACTCCCTATATGTAGTTAAATCCCAAACATTAAACGTCCACGTTCGCCCCAAATCCTTTCCTGATGGAAGTTAGATTTTATTGGTGTTATTCCGATTAGAGATATTATTTTATGGGCCGTTTAAATGTACCAGCTCATGACCTGCTTATTAATTGAGTTTTGGACTGGAAAATTGGATATTATTATTGGTATCGTTATAGTTGATACGCTAATTTTGCTGTTTAGATATACTCTTTCAAAAAGGAGGTTATCATCATGTTGAAACCCAAAAATATTCACCTAGTTTTGATGAAACATTGCTGTGTTATTCTCTCTGTACTTTGTATTTGTGTAGGTTCCTGTGGAGTAAACATAATAATTGAAAGAGAATATTACCTACGAGTAAGCAGGGATAGCCCAGTGGTTGAGACTTCAACGTCTTACTCGGGAGGTCCGAGTTCGACCCTCCACACAGGCACACACCTCTGACCTTCTTAGTTATGTGTGTTTTAAGCAAGGAAACCTGCACTTCAGGGAGTTCTCCATGTTCTCAAAAATCTGTGTGAAGTCTGCCAACCCGCACTTAGCCAGCGTGGTGGACTATGGCCTAAAGCTTATATCTCTAGCTTTTAATTATAACTAAAACTAGGCACAGGAATCAAGGAGGTTATAGAGACGTACAGAAATAAATAGAAATTATTATACTTAATAAAAATAAAAAAGGTGTGTGTGCGATTCACACACGATAGAAGTGAAACTTCAGTAAATCGACAAAAGAATGAGATGAATATATATAATAATATAAAATAGTATGTATATTTCTGTCTCATTCTTTCCTACACATTTTTGTATTTGTGTCTCTTACCTGTCGTTTTTTCCGTTGCATCCGGTTTGAAATCACAACGATTCTAAAGAAGTTTCACTTCAAAAATTGACATGTACAAGTCGTATGCGTAAGTTAGCCTTGTGTAAGCCTCACCGGTAAGAGAGAGTGGGCGGCTGTGGTCGCGTTTTGTGACTCTGTGGTCTCAAAGAAAGAACTGGAGGAGCGGAAAAGAGAAGCTGATCCTGCGGCAGTACCGCGCCGCAGAAAGCGGCTAGTGGTGCGTGGGCGTAATTTTTAGCGTCTGCAAGCCCATGCTTCCAAAGGAAGCAATTGGAGATGACAGCTGCTTCTCCGAGAGGGACTGAGGAGCATGGCTCTTCAGGTTGGTCTCCGTCTAGGCAACATGGATGTGTGCTGAAAGCGTTCCTGTGGCGCCTGCCTCACGAGGGCGGTGGATCCGGTGGTTTTTACTGGGTAGTACAGCACTCGCTGTGTGCCCCGCATACCCTTTCGTCCCACGGAGGGGATGCGTAAAGGCGTTTTCCACTGTTAAAAAAAAAAGCCTTGTGTAAGCCTAACCCTAAGGTTGGATAGAGAACCTGAACAGTGGAAGCGAGTGTTACAATTGTGTTGAAGACATCTTTAAACCTATATTGGTACAAGTACAAGACACAGCCTCGGTTCCTAACAGAATAGTACTAGATCGTAATGTTTAGTTGCCTCCATATCGTATCGCGCTCATAGCTTTTGAAATAGGTCATCCATTTATACGCTTATTGATTGTATATTCTAACTATCTCCTCCCTTTCATTCTAATTTCTCCGACATATATAAATTAAAATATTTAAAGTAATGGAATAATAAAATCAAGTTGTTGTTCTTCTTTTTAATAAAGATTTATTGAGGTTATCTACCATTTTCATAGTTTTTGTTTACTTTGAAAACATATTCCATCGAAATCATCTTATTGTAGAAAATTAAAATTGAAATATAATAAAACAAATAAAGGTTTTAAAAATATAATACATTGATAATCCAATTATAATTCAATCTGTTGCAAGTAAATTGTTATTGAAAATGGATGTATTTATTATTAACTCAGTTATTGTGCAATATACATTTATGCTATACTAGCAACACTCCCCGGCTTGCATGTTATACCTATGTCGCAGCCAACTAGCTTAATTGGGCGTTCAATTGGCACCCTAGCCTCTTTGCAAAACTGCGCCGGTAGCCGTAGCGTTTGTTACAAAATTTAATAAACTGGCTGGCTATTGTTTAGACTATAGGGTGGCTATGTGACAGAAATAAAAAAGACAAAACCGCTTCACGGCTCCTACTGCTGGGTGACTTAGCCTAACCTAACCACCCTGCTCCTATTTCTGGGTGGGTTAAAGGAAACCTTGTTTTCAGGAAAAAAAGGGTAAACTTTGAAAAACATTATCAAATTAGTTGTTTTCTGACGCCATATTGATAGCTTGGGGAGTTTCGGCGTTTTAAAATGAACAGCCTAGGCAAGTAATAAATCGTCATCGATCTAAGTCATTTGCCTAGCTGATTGATCAAATAGACGGCGCTGTTTGGTTGAGAGCCTAGCCCAGGTTGATTGAACTGGCTGCGACACCTACATTATTATTTTTTATATTTTATAATTAGGCGTTTAATTAAAATGAAAGCAGCCCATTTTCAATTATTGTTATATTTCAACAAATTTACACAAATTATTATCAAATTATAAATTTAAAACTTGCTAATGAATCACTCTGTCTATAGGTAAAAGTCGCATGAAAATCAGTTATGTAGTTTTTGAGTTTATCGCGAACAGATATAGACGCGGCGTGGAACTTTTTTTTGTGGCGCTGATGACACCTTTCCTCGTATATAATCTATTAGGAGAAACTAAATTAAGCTAGTTATGTAATACTATTGTAACCCATGTCTCGCTACTTCTGGGGTAGTCTGTCAATAGAATTCACACAGTAAACAATGTCCATCTCAATGCTAGTACTGTTAACAAATATTCATGAATTAGAAAAATAAAAGCTAAAATATATACTTGTCGGGGATTTAAATGATGAGAAGAAAAGGGGGAGAGGGTAATATTGGAAAACACTAACAGGGGGATGGTATTGAATGGAATATTGGGTAAACGCAACGTAGATATTGAACCGATAAATGATAAAATATGATGTCAAATAATTACGAGAGAAACCTTAGCAGTGCCTTGGACTTGTGACCAAGGTGTAGGCTTAAGGAGCTCCTTTAAGTGATCACGATACTCGCCTCCACTGCTAGGATCTCCGTTTAAACCCAAGGTTAAACGCACATAAACCTAACCTAACACAAGACGTGGTAATTACATGATAAGGTATTCACGTGACGTTGTTCGGACAGCATTCCTAACACTAACACTATTCCGAGACTACTTCACTTCTTGAGAGACCGTGCACGACTAAGACTTCAGTCAGACTGTCGAAGGCATATAAAGGGTCGAGGGTCGAGACTGTCAAAACAACGGGAGTGGCTACTATCCTACTCCAACGCCATAGATACCGATGGCGATTTGATTATTCGATAGTCTTTTACTATTCTCCGACATACAGTTATGTACCTGTACCTGCTCAGTTGTCAATATATAAATATTGTGAGGCAGCTCTCAAGTTAGCAATGAGCTCATAGTCTTCAAACGGCTGAACAGATCTTCACAATACATAGCTAAGAAGCATTTTCATTAAATTACCTTTCAAACAAATAAAACTTGATTATCATCTTGGGCGCGCCGATACCACAGACAGACATATACATACTCACATTAAACTTATAACATCCCTCTCACACTCGATGTATCAAAATTCTACACTTATTTTCAAGTTTTATATTCGGTTTTGTATTCGATATCTCTTATGCTCTATATAAATCGCATCATATTTGACTGATCTGATCTAAATGGTCATGCGATGGAAATACCATTTTCTAAAACGTCGTTTCGTATATTCGCCCGGGTGCAACTTACTACGTGTAGTTAGGTTTAATTTCACACTTTAATCGCTATATTATTTAATATTTTACATTTTAATTTTTATATGACTCATTCCTAAAGACACAACGGACACACAACTCGACATGCACGTCACCCCCACGTCGATAGATGGCGTACGAGCACACTCATTTGTTTACATATATATTCTAAAGTATTTTTTCGCGATAAAACATAACCTTTGTCCTCTTAAGCTCTACTTTATCTCTGTATCACATTTCATCATAATCGGTTCAATGAATTGAGCATGATTGTGTAACAGACAGACAGACGTCACCTATCCGTAAATAGATGGCGTAAGTAGTAGATTAAATCGCAGTTTCGCACGAAAATATAATATTAGTTAGGATTATCAACATATCAATTATTAGTAACAACAAAATGACCATATTCTATTAATTAAAAAATGTATATGGCAACACTAAATCACTTTTGTCACTCGCGAATAGTTTAGTTTTCTATTGTGAAGTGAAAATTTTTTTTCAATTTACTTCAATTTACAAAATGGCAACCTTATGGCACTTAAATGGCCGTATCTTTTTAATTATAGCATTTATGGCAACACCACATAGCCTATGTTACCCAGAAAGGATGTATCTTCCTATCGGTGAAAGAATTTTCAAAATCGGTTCAGTACTTTTAGAACCTATTCGCAACAAACAAACAAACATACAAACAATCAAATCTTTCCTTTTTATATAATAGTATAGATATAGATAAAGCAATCATAAATAGCAAAATATTTAAAAATCTTTTAATTTTGCATTAAATTATTTAATGTAAAAAAAAACGGTATAACAACACGAATTTGACTAAATATTCAAAAAAAAAAATTCAAAATTGTCTACAATATCACCTAAACGAACTTTATGAATCCTTAACCAAAACGCTTCAATAATATCGATTCCCGAAGGAAAATTAAGCGATTTTACAATGTTACTCCATTATCAACCTTATTCCTCTACTTTAAAGTTAGCTTTTCCACTAAATATGATGAAGACCAAGTGTGAATAGGAGTTTTTGCGGAATACAAAGCAGGTTGGGACATAAAATAGATAATATATCGTTAAGAGATTCCCTATTCTAATATTAGGAGATACAGTGATGCCAAGTAGTACATTCCTGATTCATCTTTATACAAATTTAGGAAAATGATGAAATATTTTAAAAAGCTACTGCTGTTATGGAATGGTCCCTTATTAGACGGTGTTTAGGTAAATTTCTCCCTCTCTCTCTCTCTCTCTCTCTCTAATCTTTACTCCTTATTCCTACTACATAACTCTCAACAACACAGTCTCTTTGTACTTAACAAATGCACTCTCTATTTCTACTTAGTCTCTTACTCTGTCTCTCTAGTTGAAGTGAAACTTCTTTAGAATCGTTGTGATTTCAAACCGGATGCAACGGAAAATACGACAGGTAAGAGACACAAATACAAAAATGTGTAGGAAAGAATGAGACAGAAATATACATACTATTTTATATTATTATATATATTCATCTCATTCTTTTGTCGATTTACTGAAGTTTCACTTCTATCGTGTGTGAATCGCACACACACCTTTTTATAAGTACCGGATGAACAGGAAGAAAAAAAAAGGAATACAGTGTGACCACATAATTGTTTTTTACACGCTTTTTATTAGCTTCACTTGTATGTCAGTATGTCAGTCTGTCAGTATGTAACTCTCCGTGGGTAATTTGCGCGCCTGCGGCCTTCCTTGGTTCTGGTAGCCGTTTCTCAAGCGTGATTTTTTTTAGTTTAAAAAAAAACTAAAAAAAAATCACGCTTTTATAAATAAATCAAACTAAAAAGTAAAAAATAAATAATAGTTTAAAAAAACTAAAAACACGCTTTTTATTATAGAAAACCAAACTAAAAAATAGAAAATAAATTTTAATAAATTTAAAATAAGAATAGTGTTAAAAATTTCAATAAATATAAATTAATAATAGTGTAAATAAAAAAAATGTATTTTATTTAAAAAAAAGCTTGGGGTGCTTTTTAAGATATTATCAAAATGATAATCACTCTACTCATATCTGTCAATAAAATATTTATAACTATTGACACCATGCACCCCACGCGTTTTTTAAATAAAATAATTTTTTTTTATTTACACTATTATTAATTTATATTTATTGAAATTTTTAACACTATTCTTATTTTAAATTTATTAAAATTTATTTTCTATTTTTTAGTTTGGTTTTCTATAATAAAAAGCGTGTTTTTAGTTTTTTTAAACTATTATTTTACTATTTCTACTAATTTACTCTCTATTCCTGCCATAAAACTCTAAACAACTCTTTTCGTCTCTCTCACTATATGTTATCTATCTCTATTATCTACTCTCTAGTCTTTATTGTCTTCTTTCTACAATTTCCTTGTCTGTAATCTAAAGACTAGAGTCTGCATTCCAATCTGCAGTACTCTCTCTAATCTTTTTTTTTTTATTTCTACTCTCCTCTTCTTTTTGCTTTATAAATTAAATTCCCCTTCTCTAGACATTTTATGATACAAAATGCAGCTATTGAGATATATTCCGCATTTTTCTGAAAAAATCCTTTCTATATAATAAATAATAGTATGAATGTATTGTGTTTATGGCAGCATCACTCAGCCAAAGCTTATGGTATTATGCAAAAACTAGTCGATTTATAGTCCCCATCGCATGAGCAGGCATATTTATGGTATTTCCTACTATGGAGACTAGAGAGTAAATGTTATATTTAAGCGACGCGCATATTTGGAAAAACTCGCTGAGATAACAAAATCTGTTTATCCTACCATCAAGAAGTATATATTTATATTAAACACCAGCCGAGCTGCTCGACTTCGTTCGCGTGTTGCTCCACTCCTATGGATCGTAGCGAGTTGTTAAATAGCCTAAGTTACTCTTTGTTACATCAGCTAACTGCCAGTGAAAGTCCCGTCAAAATCGGTTAACCCATTTCGAAGATTAGCCGGAACAAACAGACAGACAAAAATTGCAAAAAAAAATTTATTTATTTGCATGTATAAAGTTCCATTATTTTTAATTATTAAAAAAATGTGATAATTAATTTTATCAACATTTATAATTTAAATTTAATAATTTGTTGTACCCACATTGCTTACACTGTCATAAATACGAACACGAGATGTTTGCCGACTCAGTCTTGTTCGAAACACCGTACCGTGCGGACGTCTAAAAGAAAGTTATCAATAAACTTGAGGAAGTTGTCAAACTGAGCTTGCCTGGTGACCATTATGGCTCTGCTATGGTGTGGCGTCGTGATGTTGGGTCTCCATTACTAAGATTTTGGGGAAGTGTGTCTCATGTAAATAATAAAAATAAAAGAATTGTGACGTCAGTATTGATATTCATTCATAATTAATTTTATCAACATTTATAATTTAAATTTAATAATTTGTTGTACCCACATTGCTTACACTGTCATAAATACGAACACGAGATGTTTGCCGACTCAGTCTTGTTCGAAACACCGTACCGTGCGGACGTCTAAAAGAAAGTTATCAATAAACTTGAGGAAGTTGTCAAACAGAGCTTGCCTGGTGACCATTATGGCTCTGCTATGGTGTGGCGTCGTGATGTTGGGTCTCCATTACTAAGATTTGGAGGAAGTGTATCTCATGTAAATAATAAAAATAAAAGAATTGTGACGTCAATATTGAATATCAATTTTATTATATTAGTTTTTAAACTATAAAAAAATTTATAGTTTAATAACTAATATAAATAACGAGTTAAAGTCTAAAAGTTATAAATAAAACGTGATATTTGAAATGATTTGAGCACGAAGCAGACTCGACACCGATGTAGTTCAATCTAGCTTCGTATTAGTTCTCCTTAGTTTGATAGACTTTTGCGACTTTTTTCGATTCACTGAACTCGAGTATTTTCATCTGGGATTTTCATATTTTCTGAAAACTTATACTTTTTAATGACGAATGAGGCAACAGCAAAGATGAACAAAATAAAAAACGACTTTAGCGTAGTTTATATAACGTTGCTTATAAATGAGTAATATTCCTTAGATTAAAAGTGACCTAATTCAAAATTTATGTAAATTTCGATTTTGCTACCACAGAAACACTCAAAAGATAGTAATATCATAGACACCAGGTAAAAGCTGATAAGTGCCTGGACGACAACACAACACACAGAAGCTAGTAACCCAAATATATCAAAAACTCAACTGATAACTCAACAAATAAAAACTGACTTATTCATTATGATACCTCAATTATTACTAGTTAGTCAAACTATCGCGAGTTAGTCAAACTATTTTAGTTAGTCAAACTATTTTATAGAAGCGTCAGTAGCTCAGTGGTTCGGGCGTTGGATTCACGATCAAAAAGTCGTGGGTTCAAATCACGGACATTGGACTACTGGCGTGGCCCACTCCTGACACAAGCTATTTATTAGCTTACTAGGAGGGGTAAAGGGAATACTAGTAGTATGTGATCCATACTGCTAGTAATCTTTTTAAAAAAAAAAAAAAAATAAAAAAAAAAAAAAATCGCGGGTCTATCGTAAAATATTTTTAAAATAAACCTATAAGTATAAAGTAACAGTCAATCAAACATTACCAACAGTGTTGCTAGCAATAAATTTTTTTTTCCTCCATCAGTAAGTAGATACAATCCTAGTTATTAAATTAGGTCATGTAGAATATAAAATCTAAAAGAGGGGTAGGTATTATTATTTCTATAGTATAAGAAGGGGAAGGAGAGAGGGGAGTTGGGAGAGGAGAGAGGTACAAGTTATTATTTAAATATAAGAGAGAGGAGTAAAATGGTGTTATATTTATTATATTTAAAAAAAACTGTCCCACTGCTAATTTTATCAGTGATTATTCAGTTTTAACGATGATAAACAAGGAACACCTCCATATTTAAATCAAAACCAAGCTCTAATTATGGCCACCGAAATAACAGCAGCCAGATCTTTAAGTCAGTGTTTAATATTCGTCTGAATGTGTAATGGCCGTCGGCAATAACACGGACAAGCAGTTTATCGTAAGCACATATTTCATTTCATTACCCGTTTGACGTGAAAATAATTAGCTACGTAATAACTGTTCAGACAGAAGTTATATATTGCTACCGGTTCACATTTTTGAAATAATAGTTTCTTTTTTAAAAATTTTCAAAGTTTTGTTATAAACTCTTTTAGAAGTAGCGTCTTCACTTTGTGTTGATGATTGTAATCCTTTCATTTTAAGTTCATTCCTCCTCCTCAAGTCGTATTCCTTATATCTGAGGGTCATGACCATCACCTCTCATCTCTACCTGTCCTCACACGATGCAGCGCCTCGTAAACCGATGTGTTGTGTACGGACTACAGCCACGGGATCTGCTGCCTCCGATTTTACCAGTGACTACTACCTTTTCTAAGTTTCCACTGTCTTTTCAGGCGATGTGGCCAAAGTATTCAAGGATGTGTTTGAGGCAGATGGTGGAAAGCCTCGTCTTTATCCTTACAAAAATCATCGCTACACTACTACACTACTACACCACTACACATCTTACACCACTACAACACTACAAATTTTACACCACTACATCAATACATTACTATATTATAAATCCGATAGTAACTCTATCTGTCTGTTTATGCTGAAACTAATAAACCGATTTAGATGAAATTTGATACAGCGATAAACGACAGCTTCGGAAAGGAACTAAGCTATGTTTTATCGCGAAAAAAGTCCTCATGGTTACAAAAGGCTTCAGATAAGATTATGATTTTATAAGTTTCCTAATACATCATAAAAATTATAAAGTACTAGAGGCCTGTCCCATCAAGATCACGGGTGGACACTTTTTTAAAATTTCGTAATATCTTTTGAATGGAAGGTCTAATTTCAATAATTCAAAAAATAATAAACAGGTATTGAAACAGTCTTGGATACGAAATAATTTATTTGGATAAGAATTAATACAAAGGTATGGATAACATGATCTGATTTTCATAGGCATTTCTATGAACTTTTAAAATGTAAGTAGTAATAAAAGTAGTTATAGTGACTTAACTACAATAGTTGGATATATGCTCTCGCGAAGTTTTTTGTAGATATTGATACGCTTTATAATATTGTATAACATTGTCTTGTTCTATCATCAATACTTTCCGCAGCGCATGCGATGAAAGACATTTTATGGCCAATTTTTTTACACCTTGAGTCGGTTTTAGTAAGAATATCTGAGGATCTCAAATTCTTTCTAGTAATAAATATAGCCTGTGTTACTCAGGGACAATTTAGCTTTCTAACGGCAAAAAGAATTTGTGGAATCGTTCACAAATCTTTCCTCTTTATAATATTAAGTATAGATATAGACTAATTGTAACAACACATTAATTACTGTCGCACTACGAATTTTAATCATACAATAAATCATTCTGAACATGTTAACATTTAAATTTAAAAACCAAGGTCAAGTGTAATAATTAAATACGAAACCCAATCAAATTATACTTATACTATACAAGCTACACCCAAATTTCGAGCAAGAACGTCGTAACTCAACAGTTGTACGATAATCGACTGTAAATTACGGAAACTCGAAATTGAAGCTGACAAAGCTACTCCAGTTATTTAAAAACAAAAGAACTTATAGCAACAGTTAAAAAAAAATAAACTTTATGTTAAAGGAATAAGGTAACATTTCAAGTTGTATAGCTTTAGTTTTTTTTTGTCGGCATACAGTTTTATGTTGTACCGCTGTCAAGTCGTTTAATCGAGATGGTGGATCGAGTTGTTGAGATAATGATCGGATATTAATTATTTTGTACATACCTGAAGGTTTAAGCCGGAAGCCCTGACGATAAAGAGGTTTAGAGTAGTCATTTTGTTGTCCATTGTGGGATGCTTTGGCGTACTGTTTCTTCGTCTATAATTATCAACGTTACTTTAAATGTTTATTGCATCTCAAGAAGCCATGAAATATTTACGTCTCACTTTCCTGATTGACTCCCTCTCCCTCCTCTGGTGTATAGTCACGAAACTTAAATGTCACATGTTGAGTTTTATTGACGAGAATAGCGATTAATAGAAAGAGAATAACGATATTAACTTATTTCTATTCGAAGCTTGATATCAAGAAATACCGTTGAGATTGTTATAATTGTCAATATATTAGTATTGTGCGGCAGCTCTCAAGTGAGTAATGAGCTGATAGTCTTCAAACGGATGAACAGATCTTCACAATACATAGCTAAGAAGCATCTTGATTAAATTACCTTTCAAACAAATAAAACTTCATCAGAATCGGTCCACTATCTTGGACGCTACGATGACACAAACAAATATATAGATACACACATTAAATTTATAACAACGGTTGTTGTTTTATATCGTTTGAATAAATTTTTTAAACATCTGTTAACAGTTTTGTGACAGTTACTAGTTAAAGATTTTTTTGTTACCTTCAGAAGCCTTTAGTTTTATTATAATCGTGTTGAAAAATGATTCGATGGAGTAAAATTAATGAATGTAATAACATAGTATAAAACAAAGTCGCTTCCCGCTGTCCTCCTGTCCTTATGTATGCTTAGATCTTTAAAACTATGCAACGGATTTTGATGATTACGATTAATATTTTAATAGAAAGAGTGATTCAAGAGGGAGGTTTATATGTATAATACATACATAATATAGTAAAGAAACACTGATAATTTTACAGATTTCTAATGTGATGTCGTAAATAAATACATTTTTTTGCGCTTACATTGCAAACGCTGGCTGAACCCTACGAGATAGATCAAAATCATGTACTACAGTATTGTACACCTTAAAAAGGTCTATCTTTTAGGGATAACCCACAATAACCATTTTTATCCTTTACTTATTACGAGAAATAATGGCTTATTTACGAAGCGATTTTAAGCAAAACTGCATTAACCCTTATCCAATTAGGTACCTTAAATACATTGTGCATTTAATATAGAACAATAGGGCCCTTTACACCATGAAATTTAAATAAAATTACATAACATACAAATATAGCCTATAGCTCATGAACAACGTACATTTGTTCATGAGCTATATTTAGGTTTCAACTGACAAGGCAGTATCAATAAAAGCGAAATCGAAGCTGTTTTTTATTCCATTCGGACAAGTGGTTCCCGGAGGAAAACGTTTTGCTTTTCTTTTTTATAGTAGTTCAGTAGTTTTATAACTTTTACTTTCAATTTTATATTATTTATCAATATTCTATTTAACAATATTTTGTTATTGTAATATCCTACGTTTATATATAATCAATCTCTACTCTTTCTTTAAATTCTATTCTGTCTGTATAACTGCCTTCGGTGCGATACTTGCGTGGTTTATTTATAAGAAAATAGAAAAAAAACCTTTTTTTTAAATTTTATTTTCTGATTCTACAACTTATAAGAAATATTTTCAGAAAAATTAGAATCATTAGGAGCAAAAGTTTTTAAGTTATAGACTATAGTCTCCCGGCAGTCGATCCACTTCGCATATAATTTGTAGATAATTTGTTTTAAAGACTGTAGCCAAATTTTCTTGAAAACCTTTGGGCCGATTGCGACCAAACTTTGCACATTTCTTTTACATATTACGCACTCGATTCTGAAGGAAGGATTTTGTAATTCAGTAACCATTTTTTTTAAATAAACAAAAATAAAGAAATGTTCAGCAAAAATCAGAGTTTTTTGTTTGCACCTTAGGCAAAAGTTCAAAAATGAATATTTTGTTTTACTTCCATCGTTCAAATTTGAGATAGACATCTTTTTGGTTTTTTAATTGTAGACAAAGCAATCATGAGTTATCCGGGATAACGCAAGCAAACTTTTTGAAGTGAAACTTCTTTAGAATCGTTGTGATTTCAAACCGGATGCAACGGAAAAAACGACAGGTAAGAGACACAAATACAAAAATGTGTAGGAAAGAATGAGACAGAAATATACAAAACGACAGGTAAGAGACACAAATACAAAAATGTGTAGGAAAGAATGAGACAGAAATATACAAAACGACAGGTAAGAGACACAAATACAAAAATGTGTAGGAAAGAATGAGACAGAAATATACATACTATTTTATATTATTATATATGTCGGAGGTGTGTTAGGTTTAGGTTAGGTTAATGTTAGTGTAATCTTAGGTTTAGACGGTGAAACTAAGCAGTGGAGGCGAGTGTTGTGATCGCTTATAGGACGTCCTTAAGCCTACACCTTGGTCACAAGTCCAAGGCACTGCTTGGGTTCCTGTCATAATAGTTCTTGTCAGAATAGTACGTGATAGTAATGTTTAGTTATATCCTGATCGTGTTGCGCCCGTATAGCTTTAAAGATAGGCCATCCATTCCATTAGTTTTTCTTTTTTCTTTCCGACATATATATTCATCTCATTCTTTTGTGGATTTACTGAAGTTTCACTTCTATCGTGTGTGAATCGCACACACAGTTTTTTATAATGTACTCTGTCCACCGCCAGTGCCTATTCGCAATTTTTGATAATAATTAATTAATTTTTTGATAAGATTTTTGCTTACTAATGTACAAAAGTTAAAAAAAATTGGTCCAATGTATGAGATCTCTTAAACCTATATTTAGGTCACAAAAACCAGGTACTACTCAATTATCGTAATCTGAAATGTGTCCTGTCTAACAACATCCTACTAATATTATAAACTAGCTGCGTCCAGCGGTTTCACCCGCTTTATGTTGGATAATTCACATTATATATCATTATAAATTATAGCCTATGTGTTATTCTGATGTGTAAGCTATATTATTGTAAAGTTTCATTAAAATCCATTCAGTAGTTTTTACGTGAAAGAGTAACAAACATCCATACATTCTTACAAACTTTCGCGTTTATAATATTAGTAGGATATAAAATTTTGTATCTTTTAATATTTGGATACTTGAACGTTTGTTATTCAATTACACAAAAACGGCTGAATAGATTATAATGAAATTTCGACCGTAAATAATTTATAACCTTGATTAATACATAGGATACTTTTTATCCCGGAAAAATGTGTAGTTCCTGCAGAATAATAATATAATGTTTTTAAATGCCTGAATATTTTTATACAGCTAATTTAAAAAAAAACGTAGATAATTATTACAAACAGACAGCATCTGCACTGTGTTATATATACGTATACAAATCCAATTTCTTATTGAATGTTTAGTTTTAATACGAAAAAGACAAATTCCAGTTCTCGTACTCGTAAATTTATTCGATAAATTTTATCGAATCTCGAAGTCGAATGTTTGACAACGATGTTATTTTTATTCTTCGTATTTGTTCGATGAATAAAACCCTTCGTTTGAATGTTTGAGAGACATTGATTAGTTCTTGGTAATGCTATAAATGAAATGTGTTTAGTGTTTGTAATTAACCTATATAAAAACAATTATTTCACGATATATTGCCGAATTAAAATATTCAAGCGTTCAATACAAATTTTGTTATTATCCTGCAGGATCTATTCATTTTTCCAGGATTAAAAGTAGCCTATGTGATAATCCAGGTTATAAAGTATTTGTTTGCCAAATTTAATCGAAATCCGTTTAGTCGTTTTTGTGTGATTGAGTAACAAACATCCAAATATCCAAACATATATAATATAAAGCTTACTACTCTGTACAGGATTATTTGAATGATGACAAAGCTTGGATTCAAAATGGCGTTGATGCTCAGCTGAATGATTATACCTTCGTAACAGAACACAGACAGACTGATGTAAACAATGGCGTTTTGAAAAACGACTGTTGAGTTTCTTGCCAGGTCTTCTTAATGGATAACTGCTTTCTGAGCTGATCGAAGCTGAAGAATTTGTTTGTTTGCTTGATCGCGCTAATCTCAATAACTACTGGTCCGATTTGAAAAATTCTTTCAGTGTTAGATAGCCCATTTATCGAGGAAGGCTATAGGCTATATATCATCACACTAAGACCAATAGGAGCGGAGCATCACGCAGACAAAGTTGTACGGATGTACTAGTAAGTGTATAAAAAAAAAACAACGTAACTGCGTATTATTTAATTCCTTTGGAATACAAAGATTATTTTACCCGTGAGGGGACGGGTTCGAATACAATTCTCCACTGTCGCTGGGATAGCATCTCGTAAGAGCCGAGTAACCCAGCACCCCCTTGGGGATCTGTTCTCCGACTGGCTTGCGACCACCAGCATGCGAATCCGACCGCCAAGAGTCTCTGACGCGTTCCGGCCGAGATGTGACCCAGATCTGTCCCTCCCTCTCCCATCCCATTCCTGCTGCGGTTCTAATGGACACTGAGTTCTTGCTCGGGGTCCATTGAAATCGCCGCATTCTTCTCTTTGCTCCCCCTCCTCACTCTATCTTCGCGGTGGCAATGCATCAACAAAACAAGAGATACCCTCTAGTTTTGTCGATATCGGTGGACGGTGGCCACTTTCTATCAGGTGGACCGTCTGCTCGTTTGTCCCTTATCTATCATAAAAAAAAAGTTCTTTTCAATACCAGAAATATAAACCATTCATTTTGGTAAAAATTGTGTCTTAAATTTGTTCTTGTGTAATTTTCAAGATATAAAGTTCGTTTATGAGTGACAAAGTCTAATTATTATTTTTTTCATTTACAGACCCTAGATGTGATTTAATTTGTTTCTTTAATAACATTTTATTAAGTAATGTTTATAATAAGTCGAATAACTTGAAAAAAAATGATGAGTAGGGAGGAGGAGAAAGGGAATATTGAAAAACACTACAAGGGGGGTAATATTGAATGGATTATTGGATAAACGCAACGTAGATACTGCAACTGATCTATTACAACTACGATAGGAACCTAAGCAGTGCCTTGGACTTGTGATATATATATGCTAAGTTATCCGTTTTATATCAAATGTGCAAGAATATATAGCAAGCGATGTGTTTGTTAAGAACCAATAGAATCGCTTCATTAGACACACTGAACGGGGCTAGGTAAACGGAAACCGGTAGAAGAGAGAAATCAAATAAAAGGCAAATACTAAGTTTTCAACAGTGTTGCTAACTTAAAAAATATTATCTTTAATACTTATTTATAAAAGCTCTTAAAAAGTATTTTCTCGTATTTTATTTTAATTAGTGAGCAGGTGGGTTAATTTATCCGACAGATATCTTAACGGCTCCGTGACTGGAATCCTTATTACAACAACTTTATCTCTCTTTGATGATTGTTCTGACGGTGTTTTCGACTTTGTGATTGACTTTATTATCTTATAGATATAATAAATACATACTATAGATTGTTAACTTAACTTTAAGTTATATATATGTTGTGTCAAGTAATTTTACTTTATATATTTTATACTCATATAACATCTATATATCCTACTTCCTACGAAAGTTAGTAAGAATGTATGGATGGATGTGTGTTTTTACTCCTTCACGCAAAAACTACTCATTGGATTTTGATGAAACTTTACATTAATAAAGCTTACACATCAGAATAACACATAGGCTATAATTTATAATGATATAGTGTAAATCATCCAAAATATAACTATAAGTGTCAAGTAAGTAGAAATAAAATCCGCCATCTGAGGGCTATACTGGCGTGCGCTGCAAAAGCCTTTGAAGTTACATGTATATAATGTATAATGGAAATGTTTAACTTAAATAGTCTTATAAAAAAGCCCGCGATACCATATATCTATCTTTTATGTGTAAGTTATTATCGCCAAAATAGTAAGCTATAGCGATCGAACGACTGCGGGAGGGATGGGCGCAGCGAGTACAAAAATGAATCCATGTTTCCCTTGGTCATGGCATCACGCGTAAACGGCTTGACTGATTTCGATAATTCTTTTATTGTTGTATTTGTCATTATTAGTAGAAGGTTCTTATGTAAGAAACAATTAAGAAAGTTGCGCGGAAAATTAGAAAATTTAAGAAAGCTTATCGACCATATAATCTTTTCTAAATTATTTGAACAATATTCATAATTAAGACAGAACGTCTGTCGGGTCAGCTAATCAATTTTTTTTATATTTAAAAATTCATAGAATAATAAAATACAATGTTTCAAGATAAGAAGCGACGAATTATCAACATTGAATGTCGGTTCTTCATATTATAATTACTCTAAATCTAATCTAATCTTATTTATAAAATTCTCGTGTCACAATGTTAGTTACCATACTCCTCCGAAACGGCTCGACCGATTTTTATGAAATTTTATATGCATATTCAGTAGGTCTGAGAATAGGCTACTATCTATTTTCCATCCCCCTAAGTGATAAGGGTGGCCCACCCCAAATTTATAAGGCAAAACAACGTTTGCTGGGTCAGCTAGTAATAGGTAAAATAATACTAGGTTACTATTAAATATTATGGATTGGATCTTAAAACGAGTCGCCTGACTCGCCTTTAGTATAACTTTGAATGTGGGAATGAAGAGGCTTCCATTTTTACCTATATAAAAAAAAACTGGTTGCACTGGGGAAGTGGGGGAGTGGCGGCAGACGTGAACAGTTAAACATTACACGTTGTGCATTTTTAATATTTTGGAATGTTTATCTGAGATCTGACTTACATACAGCGAGACCAGAACGCGTCACGGGAATTTTAAAAGAAAATATAATTCTATGGTTCAAACAACCCAAAAAAAATTAAAAAAAAGTACTAGTCGAACTGCCGCGAATCTCTTGCCTACACTGCTCAACGTAGCGACAAACCATTTAATTAAAGACCACTAAACTATGAGAGTCAATATTAACTCCACAAAATTACTCGTCAAACTGCCTATGAACTTGTGACACCCAGCCAAACTACACAACTGCATATTACACTGCTAAACAAGTTTTCACTTTAATCATTTTAGCATCTGTTGATATTTTCAAAAAAATGACATCGATTTTAAGCAAAAAATCCAACAAAATCAGATATGGATGAAATTTAATTGGGACCACATTGGAAGAATCAGCGCGATCAGTTCATTAGCGTCACATATTGGAGAATAAAATTACTTTCAATTCATCACGAAATTTCGTATTCGGAAATACGAGTATCTATATACTAGCCGAAGCGTCCCGGCTTCTCATTGGTGGAATTTGCCACGTGACGGGTATATTCATACCTTTTATTCAAATACTTCATATCTTTTATTCCAATACTTTAAATCTTTTATTCAAATATTTCATACATTTTATTTAATTACTTAATGATTTTCAAATCAATTCATTCATATCTTTTATTCCTAAACTGCTTACCTTTTATTCAAATACTTCATGTCTTTTATTCAAATAAAACATACCTTTTTTTGCATTTGCTTCATATCTTTTATTCATATACTTCATACCTTTTATTCTAATAAAACATAAATTTTTGCATTTGCTTCATATCTTTTATTCAAAAACTTCATAACTTTTATTCAAATTAAACATACCTTTTTTTGCATTTGCTTCATATCTTTTATTCAAAAACTTCATAACTTTTATTCAAATAAAACATACCTTTTTTTGCATTTGCTTCATATCTTTTATTCATATACTTCATACCTTTTATTCTAATAAAACATAAATTTTTGCATTTGCTTCATATCTTTTATTCAAATACTTCATAACTTTTATTCAAATTAAACATACCTTTTTATGCATTTGCTTCATATCTTTTATTGAAATACTTCATATCTTTAATTCAAATACTTCATACTTTTTATTCAAATATATATTTCATACTTTTATTCAAATACTTCATACTTTTATTCGAATATTTTTTATACTCGTACCTTTTATGCATTTACTTCATATCTTTATTTCAAGTACCTTATACCTTTTATTCAAATAAAACATCATTTTATGCATTTACTTCATATCTTTAGTTCCAATACTTCATATTTTTTATTCAATTACTTCATGGCTTCAATTGAAATACTTCGTACCTTTTATTCAAATGATTCATATCTTTTATGCATTTACTTCATATCTTTTATTCAATTACTTCATATCTTTTATTCAAAAACTTCATACCCTTTATTTAAACTCTTCATATCTTTTTTTCAAGTAATTCACGTATTTTATTTAAATACCCTGCAGGAAATAATGATTTTTTCGGGATAAAAAGTATCTATGTGTTTGTGTGTTAAATTCCATTTTTTTTTCATATCCGTTCAGCCGATTTTGCATGATTGAGTAACAAACATACAAGAAAAATGTACATTTTATTATTACGTATATTATTAATGTACTTACCGAGAATAACTAGAAAATAAAGTGACAAAACTAGATACAGGTTTCACGCTTTGTATTGCTTGAATAAAAATAGTTTTTTTTTTTTCATTTATATCAGATGTTTCTAAAAGCTGGTATTTTAGACACAAACTTAACATTTTTGTACTTTTGTTTATAGGACAGCTCGCGTACGAGTCATTAAAGCCATTACAGTATTTACGAAACCCAAAAATACATTTCTTTGTTCTCTTCCTGCTTTAAATTGAATCGTATATATCAGTCCTAAGTGATTGTACCTTTAGGGGTCTTTAGGTAAATAGGAAGACCTTTAAGATCATCAGTATTATAGCTTTTGCATGACACTGCATATCCTACTAATATTATAAACGCGAAAGTTTGTAAGAATGTATGGATGTTATTGTTATATGTTTGTTACTCTTTCACGTAAAAACTACTGAATGGATTTTAATGAAACTTTACAATAATATAGCTTACACATCAGAATAACACATAGGCTATAATTTATAATGACATAGTGTGAATTATCCAAAATACAGCGAGTGATACCGAGGGGTGCTTCAAGTAGCCAATGTTACATTAAAAAAATTGTAGCAACTCTGTTGATACGGTTTCACTAGTTCAGTTAATTTTAAAATTATACTCACTGATAGTTCAGCGACAGTTTGACTAGTAATATTTCGTGGGTAGGTGGGCAAATATTTAACTATCATAATAATTAAAAATGATGTAAGACATTGCGTTTGTTGTTTCAATTAGTTAAATGTTTCATGTAGAGTTTGAGAGATCTCTTAACCTGTACTTGGGTCTCAGGCCCAAGCACGGTTAAATGTCACCATAAAATGTACTGTAAGTATACTTCTAACCTTGAATGTCTCTATTAGAGCTTTATAGCGGAGAACACGGGGTGAGCAGAGCGTGCAACATGTGATTGGTTCTTACGCGACGATTCTGCTCCCGCACGTCTGCTATTCATCAAAATAGTAACCGTCGTGGATTGAACTACCTGTACAGACAAGCAGCACGCTCGCAATGCGCAACTATCCCCTCATATTATATACTTTTTCTTAAACATAAGTATACATTCTTCTCCTAACTACAGAACCCTACCAAACAAGTAGACATTATCTTGTCAACGTTTTTATGTTTTCATTCATTCAATCAGTTCAATCGAGTTCATTCAGAGTATTTTAACAAGCAAAAAACTCGCACGTGTCTCAAAGAAGCTCTAATAAGGACAGGTATGGCGTCTCTTACCTTTTATGAATATATGTATGGATTTTTTAAGGTAATGTATGAACAACTTATTTAGTTAGAAACATATCATTTTACTAACATTTTTCTTATTTATGAACTAAACTAGTATGTTAATGTACCGACTAGTGTCTGGGACTTGTGACCCAGATGTAGGGTTACAACTCGTTCACTTAGTTAATTAACTTACGGGATTAAAATATTACCAAAGACTCACAATATCCTTCATAATGGAGTCCAAGTATAACGACACCACATCACATGTACAGCCATTATAGTCACCAGGCGAGATCTATTTGATAACTGGCACACATCTAACTGTTTATATTGTCTTGTTACAAATTGTTATATAGTTTTAAATGGTGTTGTTAACTGACACAAAATTACACTACTTACATTTCTTCAGACCATGTTTACTGTGCGGCATCACTTGACAGACTGGCGCAAATCTATCGGGACATAGGTTTTATATGATCAAGGCAGTGGGTATTGAATAAAATATATTGAAATAAAACATAAGGTTAATACAGTGTTGCTAACATTTCTTTTATTACAGCTACTTTTTATCCCGGACAATATATAACCTCTGTTTTGATATTTTTGAGTCAGTCGTTAAAGTGATCTGGATCAGTAAACATTAGTTATGCAAATAGTGTAGTGCTGTTGATCTCATGATGCTAGGACTCGATTATCAAGGATTCATGTAAGTGTTTGATATATTTAGTTATGGTTATTAAATTATGGATCATGGATCCTCATCGAGGAAACCATCAACAAGCTTAAGTGCAATCAACGGGCAATGAAAAGGCCTTTCAATTGCAGATCGGAGCCCAAACACTGAAATAAGAAAGCGGAGAATAGTTGCAGACATAGCCAGAAGTTGCTACTTTAAAATGGAGATGGGCAGATATAGGAGATAGGGGAATGGGGATACAGAAGCCGTGGTAAGCCAGCAGCTTGGACAGATGCTGTTAAAGAACGAAAAAGAATTAGCGTTGAGTAAATGTTTAGTCTTCAACTCAGTGGTTCGGGCGTTGGATTAGCAAAAATTTTTTATATAAATTTTAATTAAAAAAAAAAATAGTTAATAGTAGAAATGTTATATAACGGAAACGAGGAGAAAGTCGGATGAGAATCACAGTATTTGGTAATTGTTAGTTCCAAAGGTTATCCCGTTGAAACATTTAAACTAAATCCATCTCATCTCGAGATTGGGTACTCAACGGAAATGCAATCGCTTGTTTTTGTAAAGAAAAACAAAATACTCGGGAATTTTTTAGCGGATTTCAGCTCGACATGAAATGCCTTACATAATTTGATGGAATGATAAATGATATACTGTGTTACATTTTACGGCTTGTTCTTACGATACTCTGTCACAGTGTTTTAAATCAAAGTCCCATTTTGCGTTTGTCTGTTAGTTACGATAGTTGTAAAAAAATCTCTGCGACTCTGACTCCAACTGGCGTCCGCCTTTATATAACAATGAGCAAGAGACAGTGTGGGTATATCATAAAATGATAACCTGGAAAGTTTAAATTTTTTTATAAAATGTAGAAGTTGCACTGTTCTCAAAAACCTTTTTTTGAAGTGAAACTTCTTTAGAATCGTTGTGATTTCAAACCGGATGCAACGGAAAAAACGACAGGTAAGAGACACAAATACAAAAATGTGTAGGAAAGAATGAGACAGAAATATACATACTATTTTATATTATTATATATATTCATCTCATTCTTTTGTCGATTTACTGAAGTTTCACTTCTATCGTGTGTGAATCGCACACACACCTTTTTTTATTTTGTGAACATTTTACTTATCTTTTAAGAAGTTTTATTTAGTCTCAGTGAGTGTTCAAAGCCGGCCTTTTCACTTAATGTGATTTCTTCCAGACAACCTGGAAGTAAAGGTATTTAAAGCAATATTATAATTGATGTTCTCAATTTCTTTCTGTATTTATGTTTTTTTTTTCATTTTTCATTATCAGTTTTTGAATCATTTATAGGATGAAAAAGAAAAAAAGCGATAGATAATATAAGAGGGAGGACAGAGCAAAAATAAAATTGAGTAGACAAAGGGGTAAGAAAGACATAATCGAAAGAAAGAAAGTGAAAAGAGACTGATAATTCTGAACAGCTCGATAAAGATAAAAATTAAAGAGATAGAGGATAAGAAAGAATGATACTATATAAGAGGAAGAGAGACAGAAATACAATGAACCTCTCTCAGTAAAAGAATTTCTAAAATCGGGTTAGTAGCAACAAAACGGCCATGTTCTATTAATTAAAAAAAATGTGTATGGCAACACTAAATCACCTTTGTCACTCACGAATAGTGTAGTTTTCAACAGTGAAAAAAAAAGTTAACAGTGAAAAAAAATTTAAAATCGGATTAGTAGTTCCTAAGAAACCCTTCAATTTACGGAATGACCAGGTCATGGCACTTAAATGGCCATATCTTTTTAATTAGAATATTTATGGCAACACCACATAGTTTATGTTACCCGTAAAACATGTAGCTTTCTATCGGTGAAAGAATATTTAAAATCGGTTCAGTAGTTTTCGTGCTCCTTCGCAACAAACAAACATACAAACAATCAAATCTTTCCTCTTTATATAATAACTAGCTTTTACCCGCAACTTCGTTTGCGATATTAGGGTAGTTATATTAGCATACAGGAGATCGTCTGTAGACATATTTAATCATTTCATGATGTAGTCATACTAACTTTGCACTCCCGTTTTACCCCCTTAGGGGGTGAATTTAAAAACATCCTTTCTTCGTGCTCCCCTACGTTATAAAATTTTGCACAGGGGGAACCCCTGAAAATTTCAAGATTCTAACCCTTATAGATTAGGCCCTACGTTGATATGTGACTCAGTCAGTCAGTCAGCTTCTCCTTTTATATATATAGATATAGATTAAATGAAGTCGTTCCTGCTGCTCGGCTAGTAGTATTATAAATGTAAAATTTTGAATGTTTTTTAATCAAGCACATAAAACGGTACATAAACATAACTTAGGCCACTTTTTATATCGCAAAGTTCGTAATTCCTGCGGGATAATCCTAATTTTTTATTAAACGCCTAAGTAAACGAGGTAAATTGCACCCGTGACAACCCTTGAAAGTTGACTAATTTAAAATTAAATATTTTGTATTATGTTTGAGTCGTGTGAACATACTTTTTCTCTGTAAGTTGTAAGACGCGTCAAGCGAGTCGCTTTCGGTGTTCACTTCCTCCACAGTCTACTCTGATGTAGGTTGATAATGATAAATTATCGCACAACAAAAACAAATTAAAAATATTAAAATAAAACAAATATTTCAGAGGGACATGCCGCATGTTCACTGTAAGGTAGATTTTCAATAAATGCTTAAATAATCAGTGAAAGGAATTCCAAAATTTGAGTAGCGTGGAGGTTGAATAAATTGATTTTATTTACCCCTGACGATACAACGACGGAGTGTTTTAAGTTTATGTATGTCTGTCTGTGGTACCCAAGATATGAATCGATTCCGATAAAGATTTTAGAAGAACTTTTTAACCCGTGAGGGACTAGACAGATCCATTCTGCCGCTAGGAAATCTTTTCTGCGACTAGCTTGCTGTGTGGCTGTGACGCGTTCTGGTTGCGTTCCGGTTGTGATGCATATGGTACTCTTTCCCTCCCATCCCATTAATTAGCGGCTCCTTTAGGTTCTCGCCCCTAAGGCCACTGAATCCACAGCATTCTTCTCAACACTACTCCTCCTCACTCTATATTCGTTAACAAGAGAGTGTCTCAATTTTCTGAATTTTCATAAACGGAGTAGTGTGAAGGTTGGATGGTGAATTTAACATGTGTGTATCTGTATGTCTATTTGTAGCGCCCAAAATAATGGACCGATTCCGATTAAGATTTGTTTGTTTGAAAGTTAATTTAATCAAGATGATTGTTAGCTATAATTTGTGAAGATCTGTTCTGATCAATCTCTATCCGATATCATGTAGTAGTATTCATTATTGTTAAGTCTGTATTGACTGATGTTTTTTTTAACTATAGCATTCCTTTCTTCACTCCTCACCCTTACTCTACATTCGTTGTTATTATAAACACGAGGGTGTCTCTAGTATCCATGGACAACGGTGGCCACTTACCATGAGGTGAACCGTCTGCTAGTTTGAGCTTTATCTTCCATAACAAAAGAAGACTTTTTATCACATGAACCCTAAATATTTTTCGCCCTCGTGGACCTTCGGCGAGTTGCAGAGCCGTTTTCGTAGCCACAGCCAAATGATTCAGGCAATACTCATCAAAGCGAGTGGTGGCATTATACACATTATATTTAAGCAAAGCAACAGTCGAAGATCATTATAAATTTTTACATTTATTTTCAAGACACGCTTTGTTATTACAGAGACAATTAGCAGATTTGTTTTCGGAGCATGTGTAAAACATACGTACGTTTATTGTGTCAGTCAGTGTCAGTTATGACATATTCGTATGCGCAATTTTCTTTGTTGTCTAAATATAAACAATACCAGAGTCATCGAGCGTTCTGAAAATTTTATTACTGAAAAATAGCTTATAAGTTTCATAAGTTTCTAATAATGACTAATTGTTATATAAAACTCAGGTACGGCCTTGCGTTGAGTATTGCTCGCTCCTCTGGGATGGCTCCGCTAAGCACTTGCTTGAAGCCCAGGATCGGTTGCAGCGGCGCGCTGTTCGTATCATAGGCGATACAGAGGTCTCCAACACTCTCGAACCTCTCCAGCTGCGTCGTGAGATTGCTGCCCTCAGCGCTTTCTATCGACTGTATCACGGCGAGTGTTCAGAGGAATTGTTCTCCCTCATCCCTCCCTCCCCTTTCCGTACAAGAACTACGCGTGCCGGTCTCCGTTGTCACCAAATGACTGTGGCATCGAATCCATCGCGAACTAAAAAGTTTGCGAACTCTTTTCTTTGTCGCACAGCGAAAAAGTGGAATTCACTTCCGGCACACGTGTTCCCTCCTTCTTATAACCTGGGGTCTTTCAAACGAGGCGTGAAGAGACATCTTGCGGAGGCAGAGGGCAGGAGGCATCTTGAAGAGACTCTGCAACTCTATTGGTTGCCCTCGTGTTTGGACTCTACTGCCACTTACCATCAGGTGGAGTAGAGTTTGCCAACTTTCAAATATAAAAAAAAAATATTCAGAATCAGAGAACTTTAAATATTTCTTTTTTGTCGCGGAAAATTAATATTTATATTTTTATTTAACAAACATGAATATAATTAAATAAAGTAATAGAAACCAAACATTTGTTAAAAATAAAAATATTAAAAAAAATTTTCAGTTATATAATAGGTGGGTAGCCTAAATTGTTACTATATTTTGCAAACTAGAGTAGTAAGTCTAGCTCTAGTTTAGAGCGTTTATATCGGATTGATGTAATAAATGACGTTTTGAAAAGAGCGACAGTTAAGTTTCTTGTCAGTTCTTCTCAATATAAAACTGCTTTCGGAGCTGGTGGTGAATGAACTGACTCACTGAAAAGTCTAATTGAAATAAACTATTCTGAGCTTAAGTCTGAATTATTAGATGACTGACATTAGTCTAAATAGCTTCAGATCAAACTTGTCGTAATGTGACAGTGAATGACATAATACAGTTTCTATTATTGTTATAGGGTAAACAATAACAATAAATAAAACTAGTTAGTTGTAAGATAGTGTCTTATTTTATAAAGGTCAAACTAATTAATTTCAAATACATATAATTAACCATGTTTAGGAAATCAATAACAATATATAACACCATAAAACTACTATAAGTCTTCATTTATTTTAAGGCATATTATAATTTTTATTACTTTGTGGATTTGTCGAACATTGGTGTAATGTACAGCTTTATTCTATACTAGGGGCCCGTCCCGGCATCGCACGGGTGGATAATTTGTTTTTAACATTTTGGCTCCCGCATTCTGTCGCTCCCTCTATCGCCGCGTTACTCGCTGCGCTGCGAGGCACACCACACCGCGCCGGCGGCCCGTCTGGGATTATTTTTTATTTATCTTGATATTTTTATTTCGAAATGTCCGATTTTAATAATTCAAACAGTATTTTACAGGTACAGGTATTGAAACAGTCTTGAATACGAAATAATTTATTTGGATAAGGATTAATACAAAGTTATAGAAAACATGGTCTGATTTTGATAGGCATTTTTATCAACTTTAAAAATGTAAAAAAGTAGTTATAATGACGTAACTATAATAGTTGGACATATGATCTCGCGGAGTTTTTTGTAAATATTGATACGTTCTCTAATATTGTAGAACATTTCTTTGTTCTATCATCAATACTTTTTGCAGCGCATGCGATGAAAGATATTTTATGGCTAATTTTTTTGCACCTTGGGTTGGTTTTAGTGAGATTTCCTGAGGATCTCTAATTTTTTCTTTTAATAAATATAGCCTATGTTACTCAGGGATAACGTAGCTTTCTAATATTGAAAGAATTTTTGAAATCCGTCCAGTAGTTTTTATGTTTATTCGTTACATACAAAAATACAAATCTTACTTCTTTATAATATTATTATATTATATTATATATTATATTAATTATATTTATATTATTAGTATAGATATAGATTTTTATTCTTTGTTTTTATTTAATCGAAAAGGCAAAGGTATTACACCGTACAGCCATGTCATAGAGATAAGAAAATGTGTGTAATGGTAACGTACATTGGACACATTTTAATTCTTTGTTTTTATTTAATCGAAAAGGCAAAGGTATTACACCGTACAGCCATGTCATAGAGATAAAAAAATGTGTGTAATGGTAACATAATTGGACAAATTTTAATTCTCTGTTTCTATTTAATCGATCAGGCAAAGACATAACACCGTACAGCCTTGTCATAGAAATAAAAATGTGTGTAATGGTAATCGAAAAGGCAAAGGTATTACACCGTACAGCCATGTCATAGAGATAAGAAAATGTGTGTAATGGTAACGTACATTGGACACATTTTAATTCTTTGTTTTTATTTAATCGAAAAGGCAAAGGTATTACACCGTACAGCCATGTCAT
The DNA here is from genome assembly GCA_905147385.1 of Limenitis camilla. Lineage (NCBI taxonomy): Eukaryota > Metazoa > Arthropoda > Insecta > Lepidoptera > Nymphalidae > Limenitis > Limenitis camilla. The sequence goes on along the minus strand of LR990249.1, from coordinate 7,530,245 downwards.
AGAGATAAGAAAATGTGTGTAATGGTAACATAATTGGACACATTTTAATTCTCTGTTTCTATTTAATCGATCAGGCAAAGACATAACACCGTACAGCCTTGTCATAGAAATAAAAATGTGTGTAATGGTAATCGAAAAGGCAAAGGTATTACACCGTACAGCCATGTCATAGAGATAAGAAAATGTGTGTAATGGTAACGTACATTGGACACATTTTAATTCTTTGTTTTTATTTAATCGAAAAGGCAAAGGTATTACACCGTACAGCCATGTCATAGAGATAAGAAAATGTGTGTAATGGTAACATAATTGGACACATTTTAATTCTCTGTTTCTATTTAATCGATCAGGCAAAGATATTACACCGTACAGCCTTGTCATAGAAATAAAAATGTGTGTAATGGTAATCGAAAAGGCAAAGGTATTACACCGTACAGCTTTGTCATAGAAATAAGAAAATGTGTGTAATGGTAACGTACATTGGACACATTTTAATTCTCTGTTATTATTTCATCGAAAAGGCAAAGGTATTACACCGTACAGCCTTGTCATAGAAATAAGAAAATGTGTGTAATGGTTACGTACATTGGACACATTTTAATTCTCTGTTTCTATTTAATCGATCAGGCAAAGATATTACACCGTACAGCCTTGTCATAGAAATAAGAAAATGTGTGTAATGGTTACGTACATTGGACACATTTTAATTCTCTGTTTCTATTTAATCGATCAGGCAAAGATATTACACCGTACAGCCTTGTCATAGAAATAAGAAAATGTGTGTAATGGTAATCGAAAAGGCAAAGGTATTACACCGTACAGCCTTGTCATAGAAATAAGAAAATGTGTGTAATGGTAACGTACATTGGACACATTTTAATTCTCTGTTTCTATTTAATCGATCAGGCAAAGATATTACACCGTACAGCCTTGTCATAGAAATAAGAAAATGTGTGTAATGGTAACGTACATTGGACACATTTTAATTCTCTGTTTCTATTTAATCGATCAGGCAAAGATATAACACCGTACAGCCTTGTCATAGAAATAAGAAAATGTGTGTAATGGTAACGTACATTGGACACATTTTAATTCTCTGTTTCTATTTAATCGATCAGGAAAAGATATTACACCGTACAGCCTTGTCATAGAAATAAAAATGTGTGTAATGGTAATCGAAAAGGCAAAGGTATTACACCGTACAGCCTTGTCATAGAAATAAAAATGTGTGTAATGGTAATCGAAAAGGCAAAGGTATTACACCGTACAGCCTTGTCATAGAAATAAGAAAATGTGTGTAATGGTAACGTACATTGGACACATTTTAATTCTCTGTTTTTATTTCATCGAAAAGGCAAAGGTATTACACCGTACAGCCTTGTCATAGAAATAAGAAAATGTGTGTAATGGTTACGTACATTGGACACATTTTAATTCTCTGTTTCTATTTAATCGATCAGGCAAAGATATTACACCGTACAGCCTTGTCATAGAAATAAAAATGTGTGTAATGGTAATCGAAAAGGAAAAGGTATTACACCGTACAGCCTTGTCATAGAAATAAGAAAATGTGTGTAATGGTTACGTACATTGGACACATTTTAATTCTCTGTTTCTATTTAATCGATCAGGCAAAGATATTACACCGTACAGCCTTGTCATAGAAATAAGAAAATGTGTGTAATGGTTACGTACATTGGACACATTTTAATTCTCTGTTTCTATTTAATCGATCAGGCAAAGATATTACACCGTACAGCCTTGTCATAGAAATAAAAATGTGTGTAATGGTAATCGAAAAGGCAAAGGTATTACACCGTACTGCCTTGTCATAGAAATAAGAAAATGTGTGTAATGGTTACGTACATGGGACACATTTTAATTCTCTGTTTCTATTTAATCGATCAGGCAAAGATATTACACCGTACAGCCTTGTCATAGAAATAAGAAAATGTGTGTAATGGTAATCGAAAAGGCAAAGGTATTACACCGTACAGCCTTGTCATAGAAATAAGAAAATATGTGTAATGGTAACGTACATTGGACACATTTTAATTCTCTGTTTCTATTTAATCGATCAGGAAAAGATATTACACCGTACAGCCTTGTCATAGAAATAAAAATGTGTGTAATGGTAATCGAAAAGGCAAAGGTATTACACCGTACAGCCTTGTCATAGAAATAAGAAAATGTGTGTAGTGGTTACGTACATTGGACACATTTTAATTCTCTGTTTCTATTTAATCGATCAGGCAAAGATAGTACACCGTACAGCCTTGTCATAGAAATAAAAATGTGTGTAATGGTAATCGAAAAGGCAAAGGTATTACACCGTACAGCCTTGTCATAGAAATAAGAAAATGTGTGTAATGGTAACGTACATTGGACACATTTTAATTCTCTGTTTCTATTTAATCGATCAGGAAAAGATATTACACCGTACAGCCTTGTCATAGAAATAAAAATGTGTGTAATGGTAATCGAAAAGGCAAAGGTATTACACCGTACAGCCTTGTCATAGAAATAAAAATGTGTGTAATGGTAATCGAAAAGGCAAAGGTATTACACCGTACAGCCTTGTCATAGAAATAAGAAAATGTGTGTAATGGTAACGTACATTGGACACATTTTAATTCTCTGTTTCTATTTATTCGATCAGGAAAAGATATTACACCGTACAGACTTGTCATAGAAATAAAAATGTGTGTAATGGTAATCGAAAAGGCAAAGGTATTACACCGTACAGCCTTGTCATAGAAATAAAAATGTGTGTAATGGTAATCGAAAAGGCAAAGGTATTACACCGTACAGCCTTGTCATAGAAATAAGAAAATGTGTGTAATGGTTACGTACATTGGACACATTTTAATTCTCTGTTTCTATTTAATCGATCAGGCAAAGATATTACACCGTACAGCCTTGTCATAGAAATAAAAATGTGTGTAATGGTAATCGAAAAGGCAAAGGTATTACACCGTACTGCCTTGTCATAGTAATAAGAAAATGTGTGTAATGGTAACGTACATTGGACACATTTTAATTCTCTGTTTTTATTTAATCGAAAAGGCAAAGGTATTACACCGTACAGCCTTGTCATAGAAATAAAAATGTGTGTAATGGTAATCGAAAAGGCAAAGGCATTACACCGTACAGCCTTGTCATAGAAATAAAAATGTGTGTAATGGTAATCGAAAAGGCAAAGGTATTACACCGTACAGCCTTGTCATAGAAATAAGAAAATGTGTGTAATGGTAACGTACATTGGACACAATTTAATTCTCTGTTTTTATTTAATCGAAAAGGCAAAGGCATTACGCCGTACAGCCTTGTCATAGAAATAAGAAAATGTGTGTAATGGTAATCGAAAAGGCAAAGGTATTACACCGTACAGCCTTGTCATAGAAATAAGAAAATGTGTGTAATGGTAACGTACATTGGACACATTTTAATTCTCTGTTTCTATTTAATCGATCAGGCAAAGATATTACACCGTACAGCCTTGTCATAGAAATAAGAAAATGTGTGTAATGGTAATCGAAAAGGCAAAGGTATTACACCGTACAGCCTTGTCATAGAAATAAGAAAATGTGTGTAATGGTAACGTACATTGGACACATTTTAATTCTCTGTTTTTATTTAATCGAAAAGGCAAAGGCATTACGCCGTACAGCCTTGTCATAGAAATAAGAAAATGTGTGTAATGGTAATCGAAAAGGCAAAGGTATTACACCGTACAGCCTTGTCATAGAAATAAGAAAATGTGTGTAATGGTAACGTACATTGGACACATTTTAATTCTCTGTTTTTATTTCATCGAAAAGGCAAAGGTATTACACCGTACAGCCTTGTCATAGAAATAAGAAAATGTGTGTAATGGTAACGTACATTGGACACATTTTAATTCTCTGTTTCTATTTAATCGATCAGGCAAAGATATTACACCGTACAGCCTTGTCATAGAAATAAAAATGTGTGTAATGGTAATCGAAAAGGCAAAGGTATTACACCGTACTGCCTTGTCATAGTAATAAGAAAATGTGTGTAATGGTAACGTACATTGGACACATTTTAATTCTCTGTTTTTATTTAATCGAAAAGGCAAAGGTATTACACCGTACAGCCTTGTCATAGAAATAAAAATGTGTGTAATGGTAATCGAAAAGGCAAAGGTATTACACCGTACAGCCTTGTCATAGAAATAAAAATGTGTGTAATGGTAATCGAAAAGGCAAAGGTATTACACCGTACAGCCTTGTCATAGAAATAAGAAAATGTGTGTAATGGTAACGTACATTGGACACAATTTAATTCTCTGTTTTTATTTAATCGAAAAGGCAAAGGCATTACGCCGTACAGCCTTGTCATAGAAATAAGAAAATGTGTGTAATGGTAATCGAAAAGGCAAAGGTATTACACAGTACAGCCTTGTCATAGAAATAAGAAAATGTGTGTAATGGTAACGTACATTGGACACATTTTAATTCTCTGTTTCTATTTAATCGATCAGGCAAAGATATTACACCGTACAGCCTTGTCATAGAAATAAGAAAATGTGTGTAATGGTAATCGAAAAGGCAAAGGTATTACACCGTACAGCCTTGTCATAGAAATAAGAAAATGTGTGTAATGGTAACGTACATTGGACACATTTTAATTCTCTGTTTTTATTTAATCGAAAAGGCAAAGGCATTACGCCGTACAGCCTTGTCATAGAAATAAGAAAATGTGTGTAATGGTAATCGAAAAGGCAAAGGTATTACACCGTACAGCCTTGTCATAGAAATAAGAAAATGTGTGTAATGGTAACGTACATTGGACACATTTTAATTCTCTGTTTTTATTTCATCGAAAAGGCAAAGGTATTACACCGTACAGCCTTGTCATAGAAATAAGAAAATGTGTGTAATGGTTACGTACATTGGACACATTTTAATTCTCTGTTTCTATTTAATCGATCAGGCAAAGATATTACACCGTACAGCCTTGTCATAGAAATAAAAATGTGTGTAATGGTAATCGAAAAGGCAAAGGTATTACACCGTACAGCCTTGTCATAGAAATAAGAAAATGTGTGTAATGGTTACGTACATTGGACACATTTTAATTCTCTGTTTCTATTTAATCGATCAGGCAAAGATATTACACCGTACAGCCTTGTCATAGAAATAAGAAAATGTGTGTAATGGTTACGTACATTGGACACATTTTAATTCTCTGTTTCTATTTAATCGATCAGGCAAAGATATTACAACGTACAGCCTTGTCATAGAAATAAAAATGTGTGTAATGGTAATCGAAAAGGCAAAGGTATTACACCGTACAGCCTTGTCATAGAAATAAGAAAATGTGTGTAATGGTTACGTACATTGGACACATTTTAATTCTCTGTTTCTATTTAATCGATCAGGAAAAGATATTACACCGTACAGCCTTGTCATAGAAATAAAAATGTGTGTAATGGTAATCGAAAAGGCAAAGGTATTACACCGTACAGCCTTGTCATAGAAATAAAAATGTGTGTAATGGTAATCGAAAAGGCAAAGGTATTACACCGTACAGCCTTGTCATAGAAATAAGAAAATGTGTGTAATGGTAACGTACATTGGACACATTTTAATTCTCTGTTTCTATTTATTCGATCAGGAAAAGATATTACACCGTACAGCCTTGTCATAGAAATAAAAATGTGTGTAATGGTAATCGAAAAGGCAAAGGTATTACACCGTACAGCCTTGTCATAGAAATAAAAATGTGTGTAATGGTAATCGAAAAGGCAAAGGTATTACACCGTACAGCCTTGTCATAGAAATAAAAATGTGTGTAATGGTAACGTACATTGGACACATTTTAATTCTCTGTTTTTATTTAATCGAAAAGGCAAAGGCATTACGCCGTACAGCCTTGTCATAGAAATAAGAAAATGTGTGTAATGGTAATCGAAAAGGCAAAGGTATTACACCGTACAGCCTTGTCATAGAAATAAGAAAATGTGTGTAATGGTAACGTACATTGGACACATTTTAATTCTCTGTTTCTATTTAATCGATCAGGAAAAGATATTACACCGTACAGCCTTGTCATAGAAATAAAAATGTGTGTAATGGTAATCGAAAAGGCAAAGGTATTACACCGTACAGCCTTGTCATAGAAATAAAAATGTGTGTAATGGTAATCGAAAAGGCAAAGGTATTACACCGTACAGCCTTGTCATAGAAATAAAAATGTGTGTAATGGTAACGTACATTGGACACATTTTAATTCTCTGTTTTTATTTAATCGAAAAGGCAAAGGCATTACGCCGTACAGCCTTGTCATAGAAATAAGAAAATGTGTGTAATGGTAATCGAAAAGGCAAAGGTATTACACCGTACAGCCTTGTCATAGAAATAAGAAAATGTGTGTAATGGTAACGTACATTGGACACATTTTAATTCTCTGTTTTTATTTCATCGAAAAGGCAAAGGTATTACACCGTACAGCCTTGTCATAGAAATAAGAAAATGTGTGTAATGGTTACGTACATTGGACACATTTTAATTCTCTGTTTCTATTTAATCGATCAGGCAAAGATATTACACCGTACAGCCTTGTCATAGAAATAAAAATGTGTGTAATGGTAATCGAAAAGGCAAAGGTATTACACCGTACTGCCTTGTCATAGTAATAAGAAAATGTGTGTAATGGTAACGTACATTGGACACATTTTAATTCTCTGTTTTTATTTAATCGAAAAGGCAAAGGTATTACACCGTACAGCCTTGTCATAGAAATAAAAATGTGTGTAATGGTAATCGAAAAGGCAAAGGTATTACACCGTACAGCCTTGTCATAGAAATAAAAATGTGTGTAATGGTAATCGAAAAGGCAAAGGTATTACACCGTACAGCCTTGTCATAGAAATAAGAAAATGTGTGTAATGGTAACGTACATTGGACACAATTTAATTCTCTGTTTTTATTTAATCGAAAAGGCAAAGGCATTACGCCGTACAGCCTTGTCATAGAAATAAGAAAATGTGTGTAATGGTAATCGAAAAGGCAAAGGTATTACACCGTACAGCCTTGTCATAGAAATAAGAAAATGTGTGTAATGGTAACGTACATTGGACACATTTTAATTCTCTGTTTCTATTTAATCGATCAGGCAAAGATATTACACCGTACAGCCTTGTCATAGAAATAAGAAAATGTGTGTAATGGTAATCGAAAAGGCAAAGGTATTACACCGTACAGCCTTGTCATAGAAATAAGAAAATGTGTGTAATGGTAACGTACATCGGACACATTTTAATTCTCTGTTTTTATTTAATCGAAAAGGCAAAGGCATTACGCCGTACAGCCTTGTCATAGAAATAAGAAAATGTGTGTAATGGTAATCGAAAAGGCAAAGGTATTACACCGTACAGTTTTGTCATAGAAATAAGAAAATGTGTGTAATGGTAACGTACATTGGACACATTTTAATTCTCTGTTTTTATTTCATCGAAAAGGCAAAGGTATTACACCGTACAGCCTTGTCATAGAAATAAGAAAATGTGTGTTATGGTTACGTACATTGGACACATTTTAATTCTCTGTTTCTATTTAATCGATCAGGCAAAGATATTACACCGTACAGCCTTGTCATAGAAATAAAAATGTGTGTAATGGTAATCGAAAAGGCAAAGGTATTACACCGTACAGCCTTGTCATAGAAATAAGAAAATGTGTGTAATGGTTACGTACATTGGACACATTTTAATTCTCTGTTTCTATTTAATCGATCAGGCAAAGATATTACACCGTACAGCCTTGTCATAGAAATAAAAATGTGTGTAATGGTAATCGAAAAGGCAAAGGTATTACACCGTACAGCCTTGTCATAGAAATAAGAAAATGTGTGTAATGGTAACGTACATTGGACACATTTTAATTCTCTGTTTCTATTTAATCGATCAGGAAAAGATATTACACCGTACAGCCTTGTCATAGAAATAAAAATGTGTGTAATGGTAATCGAAAAGGCAAAGGTATTACACCGTACAGCCTTGTCATAGAAATAAAAATGTGTGTAATGGTAATCGAAAAGGCAAAGGTATTACACCGTACAGCCTTGTCATAGAAATAAGAAAATGTGTGTAATGGTAACGTACATTGGACACATTTTAATTCTCTGTTTCTATTTAATCGATCAGGAAAAGATATTACACCGTACAGCCTTGTCATAGAAATAAAAATGTGTGTAATGGTAATCGAAAAGGCAAAGGTATTACACCGTACAGCCTTGTCATAGAAATAAAAATGTGTGTAATGGTAATCGAAAAGGCAAAGGTATTACACCGTACAGCCTTGTCATAGAAATAAGAAAATGTGTGTAATGGTAACGTACATTGGACACATTTTAATTCTCTGTTTCTATTTAATCGATCAGGCAAAGATATTACACCGTACAGCCTTGTCATAGAAATAAAAATGTGTGTAATGGTAATCGAAAAGGCAAAGGTATTACACCGTACTGCCTTGTCATAGAAATAAGAAAATGTGTGTAATGGTAACGTACATTGGACACATTTTAATTCTCTGTTTTTATTTCATCGAAAAGGCAAAGGTATTACACCGTACAGCCTTGTCATAGAAATAAAAATGTGTGTAATGGTAATCGAAAAGGCAAAGGTATTACACCGTACAGCCTTGTCATAGAAATAAAAATGTGTGTAATGGTAATCGAAAAGGCAAAGGTATTACACCGTACAGCCTTGTCATAGAAATAAGAAAATGTGTGTAATGGTAACGTACATTGGACACATTTTAATTCTCTGTTTCTATTTAATCGATCAGGCAAAGATATTACACCGTACAGCCTTGTCATAGAAATAAAAATGTGTGTAATGGTAATCGAAAAGGCAAAGGTATTACACCGTACAGCCTTGTCATAGAAATAAGAAAATGTGTGTAATGGTTACGTACATTGGACACATTTTAATTCTCTGTTTCTATTTAATCGATCAGGCAAAGGTATTACACCGTACAGCCTTGTCATAGAAATAAGAAAATGTGTGTAATGGTAACGTACATTGGACACATTTTAATTCTCTGTTTCTATTTAATCGATCAGGCAAAGGTATTACACCGTACAGCCTTGTCATAGAAATAAAAATGTGTGTAATGGTAATCGAAAAGGCAAAGGTATTACACCGTACTGCCTTGTCATAGAAATAAGAAAATGTGTGTAATGGTAACGTACATTGGACACATTTTAATTCTCTGTTTTTATTTCATCGAAAAGGCAAAGGTATTACACCGTACAGCCTTGTCATAGAAATAAAAATGTGTGTAATGGTAATCGAAAAGGCAAAGGTATTACACCGTACAGCCTTGTCATAGAAATAAGAAAATGTGTGTAATGGTAACGTACATTGGACACATTTTAATTCTCTGTTTTTATTTAATCGAAAAGGCAAAGGCATTACGCCGTACAGCCTTGTCATAGAAATAAGAAAATGTGTGTAATGGTAATCGAAAAGGCAAAGGTATTACACCGTACAGCCTTGTCATAGAAATAAGAAAATGTGTGTAATGGTTACGTACATTGGACACATTTTAATTCTCTGTTTCTATTTAATCGATCAGGCAAAGATATTACACCGTACAGCCTTGTCATAGAAATAAAAATGTGTGTAATGGTAATCGAAAAGGCAAAGGTATTACACCGTACAGCCTTGTCATAGAAATAAGAAAATGTGTGTAATGGTAACGTACATTGGACACATTTTAATTCTCTGTTTCTATTTAATCGATCAGGAAAAGATATTACACCGTACAGCCTTGTCATAGAAATAAAAATGTGTGTAATGGTAATCGAAAAGGCAAAGGTATTACACCGTACAGCCTTGTCATAGAAATAAAAATGTGTGTAATGGTAATCGAAAAGGCAAAGGTATTACACCGTACAGCCTTGTCATAGAAATAAGAAAATGTGTGTAATGGTAACGTACATTGGACACATTTTAATTCTCTGTTTCTATTTATTCGATCAGGAAAAGATATTACACCGTACAGCCTTGTCATAGAAATAAAAATGTGTGTAATGGTAATCGAAAAGGCAAAGGTATTACACCGTACAGCCTTGTCATAGAAATAAAAATGTGTGTAATGGTAATCGAAAAGGCAAAGGTATTACACCGTACAGCCTTGTCATAGAAATAAGAAAATGTGTGTAATGGTAACGTACATTGGACACATTTTAATTCTCTGTTTCTATTTAATCGATCAGGCAAAGATATTACACCGTACAGCCTTGTCATAGAAATAAAAATGTGTGTAATGGTAATCGAAAAGGCAAAGGTATTACACCGTACTGCCTTGTCATAGAAATAAGAAAATGTGTGTAATGGTAACGTACATTGGACACATTTTAATTCTCTGTTTTTATTTCATCGAAAAGGCAAAGGTATTACACCGTACAGCCTTGTCATAGAAATAAAAATGTGTGTAATGGTAATCGAAAAGGCAAAGGTATTACACCGTACAGCCTTGTCATAGAAATAAAAATGTGTGTAATGGTAATCGAAAAGGCAAAGGTATTACACCGTACAGCCTTGTCATAGAAATAAGAAAATGTGTGTAATGGTAACGTACATTGGACACATTTTAATTCTCTGTTTCTATTTAATCGATCAGGCAAAGGTATTACACCGTACAGCCTTGTCATAGAAATAAAAATGTGTGTAATGGTAATCGAAAAGGCAAAGGTATTACACCGTACTGCCTTGTCATAGAAATAAGAAAATGTGTGTAATGGTAACGTACATTGGACACATTTTAATTCTCTGTTTTTATTTCATCGAAAAGGCAAAGGTATTACACCGTACAGCCTTGTCATAGAAATAAAAATGTGTGTAATGGTAATCGAAAAGGCAAAGGTATTACACCGTACAGCCTTGTCATAGAAATAAGAAAATGTGTGTAATGGTAACGTACATTGGACACATTTTAATTCTCTGTTTTTATTTAATCGAAAAGGCAAAGGCATTACGCCGTACAGCCTTGTCATAGAAATAAGAAAATGTGTGTAATGGTAATCGAAAAGGCAAAGGTATTACACCGTACAGCCTTGTCATAGAAATAAGAAAATGTGTGTAATGGTTACGTACATTGGACACATTTTAATTCTCTGTTTCTATTTAATCGATCAGGCAAAGATATTACACCGTACAGCCTTGTCATAGAAATAAAAATGTGTGTAATGGTAATCGAAAAGGCAAAGGTATTACACCGTACAGCCTTGTCATAGAAATAAGAAAATGTGTGTAATGGTAACGTACATTGGACACATTTTAATTCTCTGTTTCTATTTAATCGATCAGGCAAAGATATTACACCGTACAGCCTTGTCATAGAAATAAAAATGTGTGTAATGGTAATCGAAAAGGCAAAGGTATTACACCGTACTGCCTTGTCATAGAAATAAGAAAATGTGTGTAATGGTTACGTACATTGGACACATTTTAATTCTCTGTTTCTATTTAATCGAAAAGGCAAAGGTATTACACCGTACTGCCTTGTCATAGAAATAAGAAAATGTGTGTAATGGTTACGTACATTGGACACATTTTAATTCTCTGTTTCTATTTAATCGATCAGGCAAAGATATTACACCGTACAGCCTTGTCATAGAAATAAAAATGTGTGTAATGGTAATCGAAAAGGCAAAGGTATTACACCGTACAGCCTTGTCATAGAAATAAGAAAATGTGTGTAATGGTAACGTACATTGGACACATTTTAATTCTCTGTTTCTATTTAATCGATCAGGCAAAGATATTACACCGTACAGCCTTGTCATAGAAATAAAAATGTGTGTAATGGTAATCGAAAAGGCAAAGGTATTACACCGTACAGCCTTGTCATAGAAATAAGAAAATGTGTGTAATGGTTACGTACATTGGACACATTTTAATTCTCTGTTTCTATTTAATCGATCAGGCAAAGGTATTACACCGTACAGCCTTGTCATAGAAATAAGAAAATGTGTGTAATGGTAACGTACATTGGACACATTTTAATTCTCTGTTTCTATTTAATCGATCAGGCAAAGGTATTACACCGTACAGCCTTGTCATAGAAATAAAAATGTGTGTAATGGTAATCGAAAAGGCAAAGGTATTACACCGTACTGCCTTGTCATAGAAATAAGAAAATGTGTGTAATGGTAACGTACATTGGACACATTTTAATTCTCTGTTTTTATTTCATCGAAAAGGCAAAGGTATTACACCGTACAGCCTTGTCATAGAAATAAAAATGTGTGTAATGGTAATCGAAAAGGCAAAGGTATTACACCGTACAGCCTTGTCATAGAAATAAGAAAATGTGTGTAATGGTAACGTACATTGGACACATTTTAATTCTCTGTTTTTATTTAATCGAAAAGGCAAAGGCATTACGCCGTACAGCCTTGTCATAGAAATAAGAAAATGTGTGTAATGGTAATCGAAAAGGCAAAGGTATTACACCGTACAGCCTTGTCATAGAGATAAGAAAATGTGTGTAATGGTAACGTACATTGGACACATTTTAATTCTCTGTTTTTATTTAATCGAAAAGGTAAGAATATGACTAATATAAATTGTTGCTATTATCCCCAACGTATCACTATTTTTAAAAAAAATTACCTGAATGTATCTCTTTATCATTGGTAGAATTATCAAAATCGGATCTCTTTAATATTAATGTCGGTAAATAAGAATTAATATGTAAATTAAAACTAAACTGGTCCAAAGCGGTGCAAGTGTTAAGATCCTAATCTAAATGTTAACTGATAAGGTGATGACGTCATTAAACGGATCAGTTAGATAACATTGCTTGTTATTTATTAGCCATCAAATCTATACTAATATTATAAAGAAGTAAGATTTGTATTTTTGTATGTAACGAATAAACATAAAAACTACTGGACCGATTTCAAAAATTCTTTCACCATTAGATAGCTACATTATCCCTGAGTAACATAGGCTATATTTATTACAAGAAAAAATTAGAGATCCTTAGGAAATCTCACGGAAACCAACCCCAGGGTGCCAAAAAATTTGCCATAAAATATCTTTCATCGCATGCGCTGCAAAAAGTATTGATGATAGAACAAAAAAATGTTTGACAATATTATAGAACGTATCAATATCTACAAAAAAGTCCGCGAGACCATATGTTCAACTATTATAGTTACGTCACTATAACTACTTTTTTACATTTTAAAAGTTGATAAAAATGCCTATCAAAATCAGACCATGTTTTCTATAACTTTGTATTAATCCTTATCCAAATAAATTATTTCGTATTCAAGACTATTTCAATACCTGTAAATTACTTTTTGAATGATTAAAATCGGACCTTCCATTCAAAAGATATTACGAAATTAAAAATATCAATATAAACAAAAAATACACGAAGACGCGACGGGCCAGTATAGCGACGCAGCGCAGCGAGTAAAGCGGCAAGAGAGGGGGCACCGAAATGCGGGAGGGCCAATATATTTTTAAAAATAATATTTCACTCGCGCGAAGCCGGGATGGGCCGCTAGTAATCAATATATTAAAAGGCCGCTTTAATAAGATTTTATTACAGCTGGAACTTTGAAGAGACTACAATAATAATTATTTAGAAAAGAGATAATAACCAAAATACACATACACATAAATGTACAAGTAATGTTAGATTAACCCTTAACAGCTCGCGCCTTGACAGTTACGCGAACAGCCGCGTGAGGGTTTGAGTTAACATAGAATTGAAACATGCAAAATCAGTGTTTTATTTATTATATTATTTTAACTTTTGCATGTTCAATGCATAAATGTTTCTGGGATTCTCTGTTTTTAAGGTTTCCTTAACCCAAAGGTTAAAAACCCTATTACACGAAGACTCCGCTCTCCTCCGTCCGTCTGTCTATCAACAGGCTGTATCTCATGAGCCGTGATAGCTAGACAGTTGAAATGTTCACAAATGATGTATTTCTGTTGCCCCTATAACAACAAATACTAAAAACTGAATAAAATACATATTTAAGGGGGGCTCCCATACAACAAACGTGATTTTTTTTGGCAACTATTGGTTCGTAAAATTCTTCATACAATCATTCTTATCCTTACAAATATTATAAATGCTAACTTGTAAGGACCTCTGTCTGTCTGTCTGTTTGTCGCGATTTCACGTGAAAACTATTAAACCGATTTAAATGAAATTTGGTATACAGATATTCTAGAGCTAGTGAAAGGACATAGACTACTTTTTAATGCGAAAAAAGAGTTTGAAAGGGTTGAAAGGGAGGGATGAAAGGTAATTAGCGAAATACAAATGCTTCTTCCTGACCAAAATTCACACAAATAAGAATCGCTCGCTAGTAAATCATGAAGATAAGGCTCATTTATAATGAACTAGTCAACCCGTCCGGCTTCGCCCGGGTGCAATTTAACACGTGTTTAGCCGTAACTGAGCCGAATCTGTAATATCTTCAAAAATATTCGTTTAAATTGTATGCTGTAAAGGGCCATATTGATCTATATTAAATGCACAATGTATTTAATCCTAATTGGATAAGGATTAATGCTGTATCGTTTAAAATCGCTTCGTAAATAAACCATTATTTTTTGGAAAAAGTAAAGGATAATAAATGGTTATTGTGGGTTATCCCTAAGAAGTAGACATATACAATCACGGACTTTTTTATAGACCTTTTTAAGGTGTACAATACTGTAGTACATTATTTGGATCTATCTCGAAGGGTTCAGGCAGCGTTTGCAATGTAAGCGCAAAAAATATGTTTATTTACGACATCACATTAGAAACTTCTACAATTATCAGTGTTACTCTACTGTATTATATATGTATTATACATATAAACCTTACTCTTTAATCACTCTATTTATTTAAAAAAACCGCATCAAAATCCGTTGCGTAGTTTTAAAGATTTAAGCATACATAGGGATATAGGGACAGAGAAAGCGACTTTGTTTTATACTATGTAGTGATTATGGAGCTAATGGACAAACTAGCGTGATATTTTATTCAACTCCCCTCCCCCATCCCCCAATCTCACGTGAGATTTTTCAAAATGTGGATTGTTATTGTAAAAAGAAAAAAAAAATTGCTTCGTGCTTTTATTTACGACTAGTTAAGACTAGTAATCAATATTGCTGAAAGTTTAATTATTAGTGTAATAAAAATTTAACAATAGAATACTTAAATCGTAACTACTGTAATTAAAAAAAAAAGGTGTGTGTACGATTCACACACGATAGAAGTGAAACTTCAGTAAATCGACAAAAGAATGAGATGAATATATATAATAATATAAAATAGTATGTATATTTCTGTCTCATCCTTTCCTACACATTTTTGTTTTGTGTCTCTTACCTGTCGTTTTTTCCGTTGCATCCGGTTTGAAATCACAACGATTCTAAAGAAGTTTCACTTCAAAAAGAATATCTACTGTAATTCAGTCCATGGAGAATCATGCGCGGTCTCAAGAGAGACTATTGGAACCAACATGTCCATATGATTTTCAGTAAAATCATATGGACATGTTGGTGGTCTGCTCCTTCTACTTCGTTCTGATCTAGCCACTCTAAGCCATTGGCGCTTGTGCACAGTAACTCATCAGCTCGTCTTGTGACAATCCGTGAGGGTCGCACTTTGCGGAACATACGCGATTGCTTAGCTGGTGCAATGTATAATAGCTGGACCAAAATAGTATAATTTTATTTTGTTTCAATCAGAAAAAAAATTGCGTGATATTTTCCGAGACCTCCCCTCTCTCCAACGTAAGATTATATGAGATTTGACTCGACCACCTCCCCCTCTTAAACATCTCACGTATTTTATGAACGCCCCCTTAATGGTTCCTTCACAAGATGGCAACACTTGACGAATACAATACCACATTAAAGTCTGTTTCTTAGTTAGAAAGGTCTAAGATTACTAGATTTTTTAATAAATTGGGTGTTTATTTAAATCCAGTATTTATGTAGTCGTACGAAATGGTTATTAGTTAACCGGAAGTGTTCTCTCCAGTCGATAAAACGAAACGACTCTAGGAAATGAAACTGCTGGGAGCTGGAAGCTGAGTGCATTACGTTATGGACCACATTTTTAACTGACTCTCAGGAATCGCTCGTTTTTCCATACAAAACGTATTTATTAAATACCTACCTTAGTTTGTATATGATAGGCTAACATAAACCTAACCTTACACAAGACGTGGCAACTACATTGTAAGGTACTCACGTGACCTTAATCGGACAGCACTCCAAGTACTAACAACACTGCACTTAACACTCACTGACACCATCCAGAGACTACTTCACTCCTTGAGAGACCGCGCAATACTAAGACTTCAGTCAAACTGTCGGTATATAAAGGGTCGAGACTGTCAAAACGTCGGAAGTGACAACTACCCTACTCCAACGCCATAGATATCGATGACGATTCGATTATTCGATAATACTTTATTATTCTCCGACATATATTTGTTACTCAATCACACAAAACGGCTGAACGGATTACAATGAAATTTGGCACACAGATACTTTATATCCTAGACTAAAATATAGGCTAATTTTAATCCCGGTAAAATTCTTAGTTTCTGCACGATAATAATAATTGAAGATTTAATATTTTTTATCAATTTTAGGTTCACGTGGTACAGTGCACCGGTGCAAAGCAGGGGCGGGTTGACTAATGCTTTATTATATTATATAATCAGAACCCGATAACAGAGCCATCTACCGGATTTTATTGTTTATCTAAACAAACAAGACTTCAAGATAGTGTTTAATGAGATATAACAAAAATGGTTATCTGTCCTAAATAATAATGTACCTTAACGCCGTTACATATGGTTGATGTTTTCAAGCTATAAGATAACGTTATCACTAGATGGCGCTATAAAAGGTTATTTAGATTCGAAGAAAAGAAAAATAGAAGAAATTCGTGTTTTTAAAAACAATTTTTAGCATTTTAAAAATAATCTCGTGTATAATCTGAGGTTTAAAAGTTACATATTATTTGTTTAATTAATTGTTCTTACTGGTTATACACTAAAAATATGAGTTGAACAATATTGTCTTAAAACGATAATAATAAATTAATACCGCAATTCAAAAGACAGCTAGCGCCATCTATGATAGGCATTATTAAACAATTTTAACAAAAGAGGCGGAAACCAAGCCATAATTATCACAGGAAAAAATTAATCAAACCTTCATTATTGAGATTCAAGCATCACGACATCACACCATTTGCGCAGCTCCAATGGTTACCAGACGAAATCTGTAACAACTGTATCAAGTGTCAGAACAGAGGCGGCAGCTAACTTTAAATCTGAGCAAAAATAGTGGGGAAAGTTGCGAATTTATTTTACTTTTAGTTTGCATGTAAAATATACCTTACATTCTTAATGGAATAAAGTTTTGAAAAAGTGAAATCGTGGCCACAATTCAGTTGCTTTTGTTCTACCTGTACTTGCAAACAAAAAAGCATTTTATTCTAGCTAAATATTTTATACTAGCGCCTTTGTCGGCGAGCACCTTCTGATCTACAACTGTTAACGCGGGACCTGACCCACTAGTGGCCTCCGACCTCCCCTATAGCCACCCCAAAGCCTCGCACAACTGACTACTCGTCTGCTCAAAGTACTGAATCACAAACTGACTGACTAAACTGGTCTAATAAGCTAACTCGCATGGAGCACTAATAAACACAAATCACTGATTTTACGAACACTAATATCCACTCAGAGACCCTCCGCCAATAGTCCGAATAATAAGTAAGCTAATATTAGACTTACTACCCTCACTACCACTCCCCCCAAATTTATGATTATAAAATGGATTCTAGATATCAATAAATCTATTCGCGAATATTTTGCTACATTCGCGACAGCCTTACCTTCACTTTACTTTGGTATTATATTACCGAATTATACATGCGAGTCTCTGTCCGTCTGTTACACTTTCACGCTTAAACCAATTAACTGACTTTGATGAATAACTAGCTTAACTTCGCTTCACTGCGCTAAAAATAATGTTTGTAAGTAGAGTTTACGTGGAATGTAATATTATTAGTAACTAACTGCGCTCCGCGGTTTCACCCGCTATATTTTGGATAATTTACACTATGTCATTATAAATTATAGCCTATATGTTATTTTGATGTGTAAGCTATATTATTGTAAAGTCTCATCAAAATCCATTCAGTAGTTTTTGCGTGAAAGAGTAACAAACATACATCCATTCTTACAAACTTTCGCGTTTATAATATTAGTAGGACTATACGAGTCTATCACTTTATTAAGCTTTCACGCTTAAACTACTAAACCGATTTTGATGAAATTTAGTACACAGATAGATTATAGCTTGGAAAGGAATATAGGTTACATTTTATGGCGAAAAAAGGCTTATAGGGGTTGAAATAGGGGATGAATTGCAAGTAGAACTGTGTGACCGTTTATGCCTTAAGTTTAAATATATACAGTTAATTTTTACTAATGTTATTTAGTAATATTATTCTTATCCTTCGACAAATAACTCCTCTCAAGACTTCCATTTCTCTCTCTCTCTCTCTCTTGCTTTTTTAAGGTCATACCTACGTCTTGTGCCGCCCTTAGCTTTTTTACTCACGCACACACTCTATTACTATTTTTGTCCATTTCTCATTCGTCTCTCTTTGAATATGTTAAATTTATCGGTATAGCAGTTTATTCCCACCATGTTCCCTAAAAAAACTCTATATTTTGTCATTTACGCGGGAAAGTTTGTGATTGTCCGCCATTTTGTATTGACCAATCGAATTAATAGCGTCACTCAAAAATACTAATTTCACCGCAAATCGATCACAGACTGAAACTTAAGTTATTTATAACGTTCATTTTTTATCTATAATTTTTCAAAAGTGATCACTAATGTACTAGATGCACAATCAGCGTGGAAAAAATTCCCAACCTAGTAAAATTTATGGCATTAAATTTTATATGGGACTGTATAACTAGTTCTTATTCAAAGTAAACAAATTGAAAGTTTGAATAGGTATCAATAAATGAAGTTAAACTGAACTGCAGTGAATGAGGAAGTGAGCGAGTGAGTTCAGGAAATTAAAACCGGTGAGCAAAGCGGTTGTTTAATTGGTGAATTGGTTTCATAGGAACCACTTTATATGCTAAAATGTAGAGCTCTTTATTGAGTGAAAAGAGCACTTAATTATAGTTTTTATTTGTTCATTTAAAAAGGAATTTGTGAGGAGTATTTCCTTTTTACAAGCTTTCATTTAAATTGCAATGATAGTATGTTCGGGTTAAATCAGTTTACTGAATATTAAAGCAATTAATTCCAATATGGTGGACGGTCCAAGATGTTAGATTAGTTATTCGTAATCACGGTTGTAATATAGGTATCAAACAAAAGAGTTTTCTGAGAAAAATACGTAAAATAAAGTGACATAACTCTAAATCCAATATGGCAGAAGCCCCAAGATGTCGGATTAGATATTACTAATCACGCTCATAGTATGGATATAAAATAAAAGAGTTTTCTTAAAAAAATACGTAAAATAAAATTACTTCACGCTAAATTCAATATGGCGGACGGCCCAAGATGGCGGATTGGTTATTCCTAATCAAGCTCATAGTATGGATTTCAAAGTTTTCTTAAAAAAATATGTATAATAAAATGACTTTACTTTAAATCCAATATGGCGGACGGCCCAAGATAGCGGTCTAGTTAGTCCTAATCACGCTCAAAGTATAGGTATCAAATAAGAGATTTCTGAGAAAAATATTTATAATAAAATTACTTCACTCTAAATCCAATATGGCGGACGGCCCAGGATAGCGGTCTAGTTAGTCCTAATCACGCTCAAAGTATAGGTGTCAAATAAGAGATTCCTGAGAAAAATACTTATAATAAAATGACTTCACTCTAAATCCAATATGGCGGACTGTTGTTATTTTTAAGCATAAAAGTAATATGGGTATAGAATGAAATGAGTTGCTGACAAACTCATTTTTCATATAATTTGCAGGTCCTTTAGTCTACATTTTAGATCTTTCTACTGAACTAAATAACAGTTATTCAAAATATCTATTTCTATGATTCAAAAAATGACCTACAATCATTCTATGGAATCAGCTCTTAAAAGTTTCTGAGGCAAAAGAGGTTCAAAACGCAGAAAGAAGTTTAATTCCTATTTAGTCACTTTGCGGCCATCTATTGAACTTAACAATGAAACGTCTAAAGTGTCCGGCTCCGGGGTTGAAGACGAATTTCAGGGGGTTTACGAAAAAGAATTTGGGATATGAGATGATGCAAAAAGGAGTCTACATTAAATAGTACCGTACGTTATGTATATTTGTTAGACTTTTATTTTGAAAGATTTCTGATCTGGAGATAGAGAGAGAGAAAGAAGGAGAGAACAAATCTTCTTTATCTTATCTCATATCAACGCAGGGCCTAAACTATAAGGGTTAGAAACTTAAAATTTTGCACAGAGGTTCCTTTTATAATGTAGGGGAGCATTAAGAAAGGATTTTTGAAAATTCCCCCCACAAGGGGGTAAAACGGGGGTGCAAAGTTAGTATGAAACTTTGCTATTTTTGAAGTTATTTAAATGAAATTCAGTATGAAGGTTCTTTATTAAAAGTCATGAAAAACGTGTAAAATATTTTTTCAAAAATCATCCTTTAAGGGGCAAAAAGGGGGTGTTAATATGACTACCTCATAAAATTATTAAATAAGTATGTCTACAGACGATCTACTGTAGGCTAATATAACTACTAGTTGACTAATTCAACTCGTTACTTGTCAAACGATCAGTAAAGGTGAAGAGCTCACACATTAAATATTTTTTGACAGGAAGAGGACAAACAGTATGTTTTATATTAACTTGAATGAATACATTCTTTATTGCACACCAAATAAACAAGAATAAAATTACATAAAGCCAGTGCATATGATAATTTCAGTTTCAAAAAGGTTTTCTCTACAGAGTATTGGACATTTTTATCATGATATTTGTATGAAGACAAGACCTCCATGTAGTCAAAATATTAAACTAAATTTCTCGTTACAAAATATATAGTCAGCACTTCCTCCGTCTAGCAAAGTGTCGTGTTTATTTCTTTTAAAAAGCAAACTGGAGTAAAAAGTTATGAAATGCTGTAGCGGTAGTGGAGTTGTAAACTTTCTGCTGGATTTATTTGCAACATTGGAAAACACTTTAGACTTTTCGATTTTGGATCACGAAAATATTTGTAATAAATTCTTTTACTTTATTGTCTAACAACTATTTAGCACTTTTAAACGCTGATTGTGAGTCCATGATTTATTTATTTCTAGTATTTTTTTTGAATTATATAAAAGAAAAAAGCAATATTTACACAGAACATGATAAGGGACTAGATGTACAGAACTAATGACTACTATTGTACCAATTAGTGTAAGGAAAGAATGGTACCCATTACTGTCGTACACACAACAAGGAACACATCCAAAACCAACAAGGACACTAATAACAAAGACAATTCCACACAATCAGCGCCATCTAGTATAGTAAACTGTAAACTATTAAGGACTAACCTTATATTAAAAAATTAGGAAGAAACTCTTAAGAAGACAAACTAAACAAACGAAACCGCGATTTAATATACTACTTACGCCATCTATTGACGTATAAATGGTCTGTCTGTCTGTTACGCAATCACTTGACTGATTTTGATGAAATTTGAAAATACTCAAAAATATCAATACCTTTTTTTTTAAATATATTGTATAAGCCTAAGTATTTTGTAAAAACAAAAAAATATACAAAATCTTAATTATTTCCCAGGATAATCTTTTTGAAAAAAAAAACAACTACGAAATATTTTTATTCGAGACTAAAATGATCTATATTATCTGTCATGAACGAACGCTAATTACCAACAGCGACATCTAGTTTAGTAAACAGTAAACTATTATTGAACATTACTTGTTTCTAATTTACAGCAACAGGAATTAATAACAAAATATTCGCGAATAAAGAAATTTAGTAAATTCAAAAATTCTGTGTTAGTAACAGAGTGAAAATCCAGAAGTATCAGACATCTGTCGTGAAATTAAAAAATATTATAATAAGCACAGCGCCATCTAGTTTAAGTGAGCATCAGCAAAAAAAATTCTTTTATATGAAGTTTCTCGTTACGGACGGGTTAGAATACAATTCCCTTCTGCCGCTGGGAGAGCATCTCGTAAAAGCCGAGTAACCCAGCACCCCCTTGGTGGTAGATTTATTCCACGACTTGCTTGCGACCACCAGCATGCGAATCTGACCGCCAAGTGTCATAGACGCGTTCCGGTCGAGCCGCATGTGGGCTAGACTCATCCTTCTCCCACTCATCACGTTATTGCTGCGGTTCTAGTGAACTCTAGGTTCTCTTCATTCATCTCTTTCTTCCCCAGCGCATCGCAAAACTTCACTCTCTTGTATTGCTGTAGTCCATGAGCGACGGTGCTCCTTAACTGTAATATATAAATAATTTTGAACACTAGCAACCCGCTTCCGGCTTCGCACGGATTCTTTCTCTAATATAATATGCATGTTTTATACATATTAACCTTCCTCTTGAATAACTCTATCTATTAAAGAAACCGCATCAAATTCTGTTGCTTAGTTTTAAAGGTCTAAGCATACATAGAGAGTAGAGACAGAAGGACAGCGGGAAGCGAGTTTGTAAATATAACTTGTTTCTAAACAACAATGAAACATTCACGAATTTAGTAAATTTAAAAATTCCCTGTTAGTTCAAAAAGCGAAAATCTAGAAATGTCGAATTTAAAATGTATTTCGAAACGTATTTTCGCAATAATTGACACGCAAATAACCACGGCAATCCAATTTTGGCGCTGTCTCTTTGATGTTTTGCTGAAAAACGAGTAGAACCAACCGACGCTCCAAATATTGTACTACTTTAGTTAAGCTTTTTTAGAACTGCATATTCAGCTCGCTTTAAGCTATTTCAAATATATTTTTTAAATATCGCTTTTGACAAGCCTTACAGGATATTTTTTTCTGTTGGCTTTGTTTGCTCAGAAAAAAATAGAGTTCGTGGTGAATAGACAGTGACAAATACACATAACATGTATTACATATCAGTGTTGCCATTTAATAGGATTTTAGGTTGTCCTTAAGCCTATACATTGGTCACAAGTCCAAGGCACTGCTTAGTTTCCTGTGGTAATTGTAAGAGATCATATTTGTTTATTTATCGGTTCAGTAGCACTATCTGCGTTGTCTCTACCCAATAGTCCATTCAATATCACCTCAGTATAGTGTTAATCAATTCCACAAATTTGGTGTTTCTAGCACACTATATTTATGAATCTAATTGTTCATTATTATTAAAATATAGTCTACAATTATAATTTGATCACCTGAATGTTAATAGGCCTTTTTATTCATTAATTATTAAATATTGTTTAAAAATATTCTATTTTCATTATCTATCTTTACACTAATATTATAAAGAGGAAAGATTTGTATTTTTATATATGTCAGAACAGAGAGACGATTTGAATGAAGGAAGTGATCGAATATCACGATTCCGTAGTTTTTGAACTTTTTTTGAACCTAACCTTTTTTTTTTTTTTTTATTCACGCAGAGGAATGCGTTTACGCATACCCGTCCAACCCGTAAGGGGTGGGCTATCTGAGTTATGTGGGACTCACCGGTGAGAAACCGTCCTACCCACTAAACCTCCGCGGTTACCCTCTCCGTCATAGTGAGACGCTGCTGAATCGCTTTCGCATTCGACAACAGCGTCTCAACGGGCGGCCCGCACTATAGCGGGCCTGCTTTCCTAATTCGGGGATGTCCCGAGTAACTGGGACATCCTCGGTGCCCCAGTGTCGTGCAGGAGAAGGAGGTGGGCGTAACGACGCTGTCTCCTTCCCGGTCGTGCTCTACGGATCGGGTCCGAGGAGGTATCTACCTCCCGGGCCCGTTCCGCGGCCTCCTTCAGCGAGATCACTGTCTCGCAAAAAACCTAACCTAACCTAAGGTTATGTTAACACATCTAAATATCCTCCCTCAACTATACCCCGACATATATAACGAATAAACTTAAACACTACTGGACCGATTTCAAGAATTCTTTTGCCGTTACAAAGCTACATTATCCTTGAGTAACATAGGTTATATTTATACTAGAAAACATTAGATATCCTCAGAAATTCTTACCAAAACCAACTCAAGGTGTAAAAAAATTAGCCTAAAAATATCTTTCATCGCATGCGCTGCGAAAAGTATTGATGATAGAACAAAAAAATGTTTTACAATATTATAGAACGTATCAATATCTACAAAAAACACTGTTCTCATACAGGTCCAAGACAGGACCAAGACAAGAATATTTATGGCAACACCACATAGCTCATGTTAACCGGAAAGGATGTAGCTTTCTATCGGTGAAAGAATTTTTAAAAATCCGTGCAGTGGTTTTCGAGCCTATATACAAGTAGAAAGAGTAACAAACATACATCCACACATACATTCTTACAAACTTTCGCGTTTATAATATTAGTGAGATTTTATCATTATTATTTTTAACCAACTTTAAAATAAATAATTACTTTGGTTGTTTGTATGAAAACTAGTTAGTATTTTTAATCTAAAATTAACTACTCGTTAACTAACAATAGATATACTCTGTGGTCTTCATTAACATTTTTATTGAAAGGCCGTTGTATCATTATAAGCTGTAATATCCTTTCTTACTAATATTATAAACTAGCTGCTCGCTTCGCTGAGGTAGATTCAAATCAATCACACACCAAAAATTATTCAATTTGACGCATTTTACCACTAGGCTGTATCTCACGAACCGTGATAGCTAGACAGTTGAAATGGTCACAAATGATGTATTTCTATTGCCCCTATAACAACAAATACTAAAAACAGAATAAAATTCATATTTAGGGGGGGCTCTCATACAACAACTGTGATTTTTTCGCCAAATATTGATACGGAGCATAAATATTAATTTATTTATAAAAACTCAGGGCAAGCAAATTCGGGGTAAACCGACTAGTATTAGTATAAAATTAACTTATAAGTTACTCGATAATGAGCTTGTTGACTTCAATTAATATTAACATACATAATGATCTCATCCAATTATATTTGTTTGTAATTGTAATCTACTTATTTACATAATGTGGACTATGCCGTAAATTAATACCTTGGAGGTCTCACATGACTATAGAACATTAGCTTAATATTATATATATATAGAATTACTTCATTTACCTAGCCTCACTCAGTGTCAGTGAAGCGATTCTATTGGTTCTTTACAAACACATCCCCAGCTATACATTATCTCACATTTCTGGCAGAAATGCAGCCTTATTATCTAATCTTGTGAGGTTGTAGGGGGTAATCTCTGGATCTACTAAACCGATTTTGAAAATGCTTTTACCAATAGAAAGCCACATTATTTGTGACTGTCATAGGCTATATAATAACCCGAAAAATAAAAAGACTTTTTCGTGGTAGTCGGATTTGCAAAGTAAGTCGTAAAGAAAAAACGGTCGAATAAAACGTTTCTTACGAACACTGCCTTAACGATGAGAGATATATGATTGAGTTCTAGAGAAAAGTTGTAGAGCTTGATAATGTCTACAAAAAAGTCAGCGACAGTATATGTCTAACTTTTATATTTAATTTACAAAAAGTAGTTTTTACTGAATATAATCGGCTCGGCTATAAGTTATAATTTTACATAGTATATTCCATTTACATAACTTCGCTATCACATAACTATTAGTAAAATACCGTAAATTTGCTTTGACTCGTGACGTCACACCTATGTTCCCTTAATTGGATTACAGTAGTTCAATTATACAACTCAAGTACGTGATACAGTCACCCACAGAACGTTCAGTAAGGTGACCATATTATTTTTCACTTAAAACGGACAGTTACAATAAATGTATATTATTGTTCTAATAAATTGAGGTTGAAAAATAACGGAATATTTTTTACTTTTTGGTGCATTTTTAGTTTGAAGTCAGTTAAATTTTTTTATTACTATAAATTTTGCGACCACCGACTACAAAAATAACAATTATTGTATACTAGCGGAACCGCGCGACTCGTTCGCGTGTTGCTCCGCTCCTATGGGTCATAGTGAAATGTTAAATAGCTTAAGTTACTCCTTGTTGCATCAGCTATCTGCCAGTGAAAGTCCCGTCCAAATCGGTCCAGCCATTTCAGAGATTAGCTGGAACAAACAGACAGACAGACAAAAATTGTAAAAACTGTTGTTCTGGTATATCTACCGTATACATCTATATGCACTTAGTAAAAAGCGGTTATTGTAATATTACAAACAGACACTCCAATTTTATTTATTTGTTTGGATGTCGGGGTATAGTTGGGGTAGGATAATGATAAAGAAAATCAATTATCACTTCCGTCGCGATTTTTATATTCAAAGATTTCTGACAGCCACAAACGAGTAAACTATTATCGATTAATCACGGCGCCAGCGCGATATATCCTATTTGTTGATTTACTTCGCCTCACTAGTGAAGGGCATTGCTACCATTGTCTAGTCCCTTTATATTCCCCGACTGATGCAGTACACTTTAGTCTCTCGACAAGTCTCTTTGTGAACATCACCTGGTGTTGAAGTGTAAAAAATAGTGTGTCGCTATATTATGGATATTGGACATCAACATGATAAGTATTTTTAAATTTTCTCATAGTAATTACATACATTCTTAACCATATTATGGCTATCTGTGGTCTTCGTTATCAGTTCCACTTCACCAAATAATTCTGAATGAAAATACTTGTAACTCTTCTGAAAATATCAAAATCACTATATGTGTGCCTATATCTTTTGAGGAGATCTCTCAATTCCTCAAGGATCCTACTATCAGACGTGGATTTTTTTAAAATGAGACTAATCTGTAAGCTAACGCTAACGCTAAGTAATTTCCAATTCGGTTCATATTCATAAAACGGAGTTTTGAGATAACAAATATAAAAAAAATGCAATCGAATTGATAACCTCCTTTTTTGAAGTCGGTCCACAGATTGAAATGCGATTTGCACAAATTGATAGAGTGATTCAAGAGGAAGGTTTACATGTATAATACATACATATTATGGAAAAGAAAAGCCGAGAAATTCAAAGATATTTTTGAAAATGGGAAAAAACGTCACGAAGTTTCGTGATGACGCGCGACGGCGACAAAATAACGGGACATTCCCTCATAAAACGTAACATATGGATATATCAACGTTTATGTAACGCATATTCGATTCCCAGAACGCAATTCTCAATTAGATCGGAATAGGAATAACCATAAAGGATCACTTTAATTGCTCCCTTCTAAATTTCTACGTCGGATAAATGTGTACAACACGGGCGGTAGAAACGCGCGGTTTCTATTCACTATAATTTTATCCATACATACAAATAAATAAAATTGTAGCGTCTGTTTGTAATATTAAAATAACCGGTTTATACTAAGTGCATATGGATGTATACACGCACACGCTAAATGTTGTTTTAGTACAACATTTTTTTACAAATCTGTCTGTGTATTCGTTCCGGCTAATCTCTGAAATGGCTTGACCGATTTGGACGAGATTTTCATTGGCAGATAGCTGGTGTAACGAGGAAAAACTTAGGCTATTTAACATCTCGCTACGACCCATAGGAGCGAAGCAACACGCGAACGAAGTTGCGCGGGTCTGCTAGCAATACTAATCACTAAAACTTTTTTTAATTACATTTCATTACAAATAATAATTAATACGACTACAAATATAAATCGAAAAAAGAGAGAAACTTGTTTTATTCATTCTATAAACCAATCATTTTCTTCATGTTTATATTTCAATATTAAATAATTTTAATTTAGGATTACTAAATAAAGTTAACAATAAAATTAAATTTCTGTAGTGACGAACTTTTATTTTGCAATCCCATACTTCTCAGATTGATGCTACTCAAACCAATGCTACCAACATCTTTATCAACATGATTGTACTCAAATTTGTGGTTAAGACATCGGTGTCTTACTCGGGAGGTCCGAGTTCGATCCTCCACACAGGCACCTCTGACTTTTATTGAGTTATATGTATTTTAAGCAATTAAATATCACTTGCTTTAACGGTGAAGGAAAACATCGTGAGGGAACCTGCACTCCTGAGAGTTCCCTAAAAGTTCTCAAAGGTGTGTGAAGTCTGCCAACCCGCACTGCATGGACCCTCCTCACTCTAAGAAGGAGACCCGGCTCAGCAGGGGCATTCATGGGTTGTGATAATGATGAAGATTTGGTGTAACTTGTCACTCATCATTTTATGTTTGTCTACGGATACAATATGTAAACTATATCTACATTGCACACAAACCGCGCGTTTTCGCCATCAGTCTGTACATCGTATTAGATATTCGTCGCACGTGCGAGTTACGGGCATCCTGGTCCTGGATATGGCAATAACTGAATAATCGCTGACTCACACCACCCGCCGGGCGCTCTTCATAACTTACAGCTATTGTAATTATTTCTACTGCCTTAAGAGATCATAACACTGATTAAATATTCCTATAATATCTCCGTCTTAAATCGGGAGTAATGTCGGGACATTGCCCATTTAATAAATGCAGACACACACTAAAAGTTATCACTAGCTCTAGCATATACTACAGGCTCGTGACACCCCAATCAGTACCTTGGACATATCATAACTCGCCTCTACTGCACAGGCTCTCTGTTTAAACCTAAAGTTAAACTCACATAAATATAACCTAACACAAGACGTGGCAACTACATTGAAAGGTACTCACGTGACCTTAATCGGACAGCACTCCCAGCGCTTCCACACCACTGCACAATACTCACTAACACTATCCAGAGACTACTTCACTCCCTGAGAGACCGCGCAAGAGTAAGACTTCAGTTAGACTGTCGATGGCGTATAAAGGTTCGAGACTGTCAAACCGACTGAAGTGACTACTACCCTACTCCAACGCCATCTCTTACTATTCTCCGACATATAACTACTCTCAAATATGTAAATGTTCAAGTATACCCACTTGTAGACAATTAACGTCGTAAGTGTCGTGATTAAGGTCACCCTTTTCTTTAAGTCTTTATTCAATTTAATTTTGAAATTTTTTTTAACTTAATTGTAGTTCAAATAAACAGTAATGTCGGATATAAATAAACAGAACCTGCTAATAGATTGTACAACAATGGCGATTGCTATCAGATAAATACTTAGTAATAAGCGTACAATCGTTTACATTTACGACCCGCCCGACTTCACACGAATGCATTATTCCGAAGAGAAGAATGCTACGGTTTTAATGGACCCTGAACGAGAACCCAGAAGTCACTAGAACCGCAACATTAATGGGATGGGAGAGAAAAGGGAACGCGTCTATGACACTTGGCAGTCGGATTCGCATGCTGGTGGTCGCAAGCCAGTCGGGGAACAGATCCCCTACCACCCATGGGGTGCTGGGTTACTCGGCTTTTTCGAGATGCTCTCCCAGCGGCAGAGGGGAATTGTATTCTAACCCGTCCCCTCACGGGTGGGTGGGATTACTTAGATTTTTCAAAATATATTGCTAAATAAAAACATTCAGGCATTACGACATTAAACATATTTTATTATTATCCCACAGGAACTCACACAGGAATAAAAAGTAGCAATCTGGTAATCCAGGTATTTTATATTTATAATATTAGTAAAATAATAATATTCCGCACACTTTGAATGATTAGATGTTTGTTGCTCAATTACACAAAAACGGCTAAACGGATTTCAATTAAATTTTGTACACAGATGCTTTATAACCTGTATGAACACATGGTTCATTTTATCCCGAAAAAATCATACTTCGGGATAAAAATAAAACATGTTTATTGAATGCCTGAATATTTTGATATAGCAATACATTTATAATTATTTTTGTTAAACTTAACTAAGTATAAGTTGTAAATTTAACCCGTGAAATTCCAGGAGCTTAACTAGTCAAGAATAATGCTAAAAATTTGGCTGTGTGTCATTTTTTAAAATATCTTTTCATGCACACTCGAGGTGTTCAAACTTGAAGCCAGACGATGGCTATCAGCTTATTAATGTCTCACTACCACACAAAAACCTTCTTTTAAGGCTTGCAACACTTTGGAATATTACTTTTTACGTGGTTTTTGGGAGTGTCTACTTTAAGGAATGACACCTATAACAGCAATATGTACAAACAAGGATTCTAAACAGGAATCCGAGCAGCGTCTGGGGAGGCAATTGTTAAGATTATTACGAACATTCATAGATTTCTATTACTCTTTGCTTTTTTAATACTATGTAGAAGGTTTTTGTAGAAAAAACATTAAAAAAAAAAAGAAAAAATCAGAAAACCTAAACTACTCCACGAAATTAAAATATATTATTTTATAGGATGACAGAATTTTTTTTTACTTAAAGGTATTTTAGCCCAGCGAGAGAATGACGTCACAAGATTAGAGACTTGTTTTGCTGATGCGTTGCTACCTCGAAAATAGAGTAAGGAGCTGGACTCAGGGTCCACTAGATCCGCAGCATTAATGGGTTGATAGCTAGAGGAGGTAAGTCTGGCCCACATACGGCGCTTTGTCTTTGTTAAATTTAAATGAAGACTTAATTTGTCATATTTTGATCAACAGTAAATATTCTCGATCTCTTTCATAGAAACCTTAACAAACGATGTTAAAAAAATGAAATGTAAAAAGTTTATTAACACAATCGATAAATTAGTTTCCACGTGTAGACAATATATAACCTTTGTTCCGATAGGATTGAGCCAGTCAGCCAAGTGGTGTTGCGCAGTACATATTGAATAATAGTGTAGTGTTGTTGGCGTGGTTTACTAGTAGTAGGAGACGTCTTGAAACCTGCTCCTGGGTCTCAAATCCCAGACACTGCTCGGCTTCCATCTATATAGCATTTGAGTATTACTGAGCATACTATTTATTCCTACTAATACTAATACTATTTATTTCATACATTATTTAAGCAAAGAAAGCAAAAATTAAAACCAACCGAGTAACAAAGCGTATGAACGTGCAAGTTAAATGGCGGGTGTATTTTTTAAATGGGCCCGTAAATTTCTACTACATGGTCACACAGTGGGAATAACTTCTCTTTAACAATTTATAATTAAAAAACATTTATTGCTGGCAACACTGTTGATTAAAGTTGATTGAATTTTTTTTATTCAGTATCAACTATATATACCTATAGGAGCTACATTACTCTGTTACACATAGAAAATTATATTAATACTAGCGGCGCATCCCGGCTTCGCGCGGGTGGAATATTATTTTTAAAAATATATTGGCCCTCCCGCATTTCGGTGCCCCCTCTCTTGCCGCTTTACTCGCTGCGCTGCGGCGCTACACTGGCCCGTCGCGTCGTCGTGTATTTTTTGTTTATATTGATATTTTTAATTTCGTAATATCTTTTGAATGGAAAGTCCGATTTTAATAATTCAAAAAGTAATTTACAGGTATTGAAATAGTCTTGAATACGAAATAATTTATTTGGATAAGAATTAATACAAAGTTATAGAAAACATGGTCTGATTTTGATAGGCATTTTTATCAACTTTTAAAATGTAAAAAAGTAGTTATAGTGACGTAACTATAATAGTTGAACATATGGTCTCGCGGACTTTTTTGTAGATATTGATATGTTCTATAATATTGTAGAACATTTTTTTGTTCTATTATCAATACTTTTTGCAGCGCATGCGATGAAAGATATTTTATGGCAAATTTTTTGGCACCTTGGGTTGGTTTTCGTGAGATTTCCTAAGGATCTCTAATTTTTTCTTGTAATAAATATAGCCTATGTTACTCAGGGATAATGTAGCTTTCTAATGGTGAAAGAATTTTTGAAATCGGTCCAGTAGTTTTTATGTTTATTCGTTGCATACAAAAATACAAAAATACAAATCTTACTTCTTTATAATATTAGTATAGATGAATTTTGAACAGAAAGATTATCAGCGCCGGGGCTAGTGACCTAAGAGCAAGGCCATTTTATTAATATACTAGTAGACCTTCCCCGGCTTTGCACATACAATTACTACATAAAAATATTCAGGCATTAAATTAATATATTTATTTTTTTTTATTCTGCAAGAACAATGTAAACTATCCACGTGCTAAATTTCATCGAAATTCGTTCAGTCATTTTTGGGTAATTGAGGAACAAATATTGAAACATCCAAATATAGATAGTAAGATAAGTATAAAAACATTTAACTGACTACATTACTTAGTCTTCAGTTAAATGCATACAAGACAAAAAGCTGAACAAAACATGGGGCTTGGGACCCATGAGCAGATTTAAAAGGCTCTTCTATCATGTATACTAATATTATAAAGAGGAAAGATTAGTATTTTTGGATTTTTGTATTTTTGTATGTAACGAATAAACATAAAAACTACTGGACCGATTTCAAAAATTCTTTCACCATTAGAAAGCTACATTATCCCTGAGTAACATAGGCTATATTTATTACAAGAAAAAATTAGAGATCCCCAGGAAATCTCACTGAAACCAACACAAGGTGCAAAAAAATTAGCCATAAAATATCTTTCATCGCATGCGCTGCGAAAAGTATTGATGATAGA
Organism: Limenitis camilla; assembly: GCA_905147385.1. Lineage (NCBI taxonomy): Eukaryota > Metazoa > Arthropoda > Insecta > Lepidoptera > Nymphalidae > Limenitis > Limenitis camilla. Next base: position 7,497,546 of record LR990249.1, on the reverse strand, counting down.
ACAAAAAAATGTTCTACAATATTATAGAGCGTATCAATATCTACAAAAAACTCCCCGAGACCATATGTCCAACTATTGTAGTTAAGTCACTATAACTACTTTTTTACATTTTAAAAGTTGATAAAAATGCCTATCAAAATCTGACCATGTTTTCCATAACTTTGTATTAATTCTTATCCAAATAAATTATTTCGTAATGAAGACTGTTTCAATACCTGTTAATTACTTTTTGAATTATTGAAATCGGACATTCCAGTCAAAAGATATTACGAAATAAAAATATCAAGATAAATAAAAAATAATCCCAGACGGGCCGCCGCCGCGGTGTGGTGTGCCTCGCAGCGCAGCGAGCAACGCGGCGATAGAGGGAGCGACAGAATGCGGGAGCCAAAATGTTAAAAAAAAATTATCCACCCGTGCGAAGCCGGGATGGGCCCCTAGTATTTAATATATAAAATGATCTTCGATGAGAGAGAGATTGTGATTATTTTAGACAATGTTTACGGCATGAGATCTCTTGATAGACTGTCTTAAATCTATCGAGGCACAGGTTAAATATTTTATAAGTACACGTGCTACCCGCCCAAACAAAATTACTAACAGTGTTGCTAACTTTAAGACACTTTTAGGTCAGTGAATGTTTCGCAATAGTTTTATGTGCTCGAAAAATTAGATAATAGTTCATTTACAAATGTATTTTCATATAAAAGTATGAAACATCTGACTTTTTAACGGAGTAGGGCATGACCTAATTGTAAATAATAGAATTGGTTAAGTAAGTTTGACCTGGTTAAATAAATACTATCAATGTGACTTTAATAATTTTTGTGACTTAATAAATTAAGGATACTATTAAACATGCTCTCAAATAGCATGCTAAAATGCGTGTTATAAGTATGCTTATTATGAGCATGCTTATGAACTGTTTACATTTGCTAGCAATAAGCATGCTACTTTAAACACTTTAGTACACATGCCATTTGATAGCATGCTCTCTGCCAATTCAAACAAATCTATGGTAAATCCGCATGGAGCTGAATAAAATTATACTTTTGCTAACCATGCAATTAATCTAAATACTTCTCTCAGCTAGGAAGAGGAAATAAAGAAATAGGAAGCGCGTGCACCTTGCACACCTTTCCCCCTTCCAACCCCGCATAAACTAGCATGCTTAATGATAGCACGGCGTGCTATTATCCAGTATGCCACTAATGCACATGCTCAATAGTAGTATGTGCTGTACACACACGCTAGTAGGTAGCATTTGCTCAATAATAAGCATGCTTTCGTGCTAGTAATTAGCATGTGTAACATTGTAGCCTAATACAAAATGTAGATCGTTTTAAAAAAATTATTTAGATGTAGCAACACAGTTTCAAGTATACACGTGTAGATAATATATAACATTTGTTTCGATAGATTAGAGTCAGTCTCTCTGGTGTTGTCGCACGGTGTACATGGAAGTTAGTGGTATAGTGTCGTGGTTATGGTCACCCTTCTTGAGGTCCACGCAAGTTTACTTCATTATCTGTTGTAGTTAGTGTTCAGGCACCGGAGGGGAGCGATATTGTCACTGAAAAGGCCTTTAACCGTACACCATGATCGCAACTGCAAGGCGCAGCCCGGCTTCCTGTTTAAATTGTATGTCCTAAAATAAAGTCATAGACAAAAAATATAAAAATAAATAAATAAAATTAAAAAATCATTGATTAAGTATTGCAATATGTCAACGTTGTCTCGTGATAAAAAAAATTAACTATATCATTAAAGGAAAAAAAAGTACGCCAAAAGTCCTTTTAATATAACAAAACAACATATTTTATGTTTCGTATATAAATACTCTGTTTATAGATATAAGTTTATACTCTACACACTGACAACAGCATAACGGCTTGACTAGAATTACTGCTTGATTACTCAACAATGTCATTTATTTGATTATCTTTTACCTTTTCGTTAGCACAACATTTTAACGTGTTATCAGTTGTGCTATTTTCTAAGGCTACTCAGATCAATGATTTAAGTTTGTTTGTACATATCTCGAGAACTAATGATACCATTTTGATAATTCTCTCACTGATCGAAAGCTACACTATTCCCAAATAATACAGAATGTATATAAAATAGCGTTTCTATTAATTACATTATTTATGGTCACTCTACGGAATAGTCACAAACACCTTTGAACGAGGATTCAAATAAATCGTTCTGCATTTGAAAAGTCCCAGCGTATAGCATTCGCATGAAGTATCGTTTGAAAATAGAACATAGGGTTGGGACAGTCGAGCAATTTATCTTTTCCGATAAATGGGTAACAGGCTTTGTGTGAACCGAAATAGTAAACCTTTTTGACCGATTTCAAAAAAGCAACTTCTTTATTCAAATGAAAGCGCTGAGCCTATTTAGATTATTATTTATGGCGACCTCAAAAGCGCCATTTTTAATTAATTTTTTTTTCCAACCAGTAAGGTTACTATTACACATGCACTAAAATAGCATGCTTAAATATGTTTATTATGATCAGGCTTATGAACTGCTTACATTTGCTGGCAATAAGGATGCTAGTTAAGTATGCTTCTGAATAAGCATGCTTTAAGCAAACACTCCAATACACATGCCATTTGATAGCATGCTCTCTGCCAATTCAAATAAATCTATGGAAAATCATACAGCAATCCGCATGGAGATAAATAAAATTATACTTTTACTGAGCATGCAATGCATCCAAAAACTTTTCTCAGCTAGGAAGAGGAAAAAAAGGAATAGGAAGCGCGTGCACGTCGCAAACGAGATAGATACTAGCATGCTTATTAAGTAAACACGTTCACACTTGGTATTACCACCCTCGCATTAACTAGCATGCTTAAAGATAGCACGGCGTGCTATTCAGCATGCTACTAAAAAGCATGCCCAATAGTAGTATGTGCTGTACACACACGCTAGTAGGTAGCATTTGCTCAATAATAAGCATGCTTTCGTGCTAGTAATTAGCATGTGTAAGAGTAGCCTAATATTCCAGGTGGAAGAAATTCCTTTTTAAAGTTTAGAAATCTGCAAGTCAATTAAATTGTTCCTATCTGTCTATTTCTTCGCTAATATCTTCTAAACTATGCATCGATTTTAATAAAGTGTTTACAATTAGAAAGAGCGATTAATAATAAAGGTTTGTGACTAATTTTTTTTGTTAAAATGGCTGAAATGGCCGCCATAAAGAAATTTAAAAAACAATCCATGTACCCATCATTTTACTTCTATACATTCATCAGCTGATATCTTTTAACTCAGTTCATTAAAAAACCATAAAATATATGAAGTGAAAACACTCAGTACTATCGGTACAGAGGTTAAGTGTTGTCGAGCCAATGGAGGTATTCTTTAAAAAAACTAATGAGCCAGTGTTGCCATAAACTTGTACGCGTGTAACACTTACATTTTCCTTATAAAGCTAGGTTTAAGAGGCAGGTAATTAGCTTCAGCTTGCCTCCCCGCGCACTTTATTAGATTGCGGCACCACTATATAATATGAATTAGAATATTCAATTTATTGGTAGAACCACACTTTTGAAATTTTAGGGACATTTTATATATATAAATTTCCAGCGATTTAGCCGCACAAATGTGAGCGACTTATTGACGTGAACACACGTCTTAAAAATTAAAAAAAAAATAATGAACAAAATCAGGGGATATAGTTTAGTGTTGCAGCTACATATCTATCATCTCCATCCGAAATACAGTTACACCACTGGATAGCTAAAGGATCAAAGAATTAATTGCGCTAACTAAGGATTGTGACACATCGCGTGTGGCGTTGGGGAAAGCGCCGACATTTTGAGGTTATTTTGCTGTGTATTAAGATTTCCATTTAGTATAAATTATAACTCGAAGCTACGATGTTTATTTTTGAGTTTGAATCGTTGGCTCTCGTCAAAATCTAACGATTACATTTATATTACCCTTTACCCCATTTTCTTATTACAGCATGTAATCCAAAATACATAAAAAAATAAATCTCTAAAACGCGCCATCTATCGTCAGCCATCGGATCTAACTATAGGTAAAAATGGATAAAGCTGTATAGCAATAGTTTGTTCCAATAGATACAGCGCTACAATTTGGCGTTGACAATTAGATAACCCAAAAAACCCGTGAGTGGACGGGTTAGAATACTTTCACCCGTGAGGGGACGGGTAAGAATACTATTCCCCTCTGCCGCTGGAAGAGCATCACGTAAGAGCCGAGTAACCCAGCACCCCCTTGGTAGTAGGGGATCTGTTCCCCGACTGGCTTACGACCACCAGCATGTGAATCCGACCGCCAAGAGTCATAGACGCGTTCCGATCGAGCCGCATATGGGCCAGACTTTCCCCCTCCGTCTCTCATTCCATCCCATTCCGTTAATTCTGCGGATCTTTTGGACTTTGAGCTCTTGCTCAGGATCCGGCAAAACCACAGCATTTTTTCTTCACTCCCCCTTCCCACTATCTTCGAGGATGCAACGCATCGACAAAGCAAGAAGGTATCTCTTGTTTTGTCGATGTCCATGGGCGATGGTGGCCACTTAACATCAGGTGGACCATCTGCTCATTTGCACCTTATGTACCATAAAAAAAAAATCGCCAGCTAATCAATTAAGGCCGTTTAAAAGCTTATATCTATTATTGTTCCCTAAGATGTATCCCCTGTAGGATAGATATATAATCCCTACAAATTCGAAAAACTCGGAGGATACTTTTTAATCCTAAAATTCTGTGGTTTGGAAGATTTTTAATGAAAAAAAAACTTGTGACTCGAAATCCTAATTGTTTAAAATAGATAAGTATTCCTGAGAGAGTGAGTGAGTCTGTTAGTGGGAGGGTGATTGAGACAGTTTAGTTTTCCCTGAATATATGTTCAAAACCATGTTCACCCTAACGTTAGTAGCGCCGTCATTTCAGCTTATTATTTTAACAGTGTTAGCGCCAATGCTATTAAAACATGAATAATGCTTTAAAACTACCTTTCAGCTTTATTAATAATATAATACAATATACTTATTGGTTATATAAAGGCTATAAATAAGAGATTATAAGGCTAACTTACGTGGACCTCAGGAAGGGTGACCTTAACCACGACAATATAATACTAACTCCCATGTACACTGCGCGACAACACCAGAGAGACTGACTCTAATCTATCTTAGCAAAGGTTATATAATGCCTACACGAGGGTATACTTGAAAAAATAAATGGAACTACCCGCAAATACTAGTTTAAAAATGGAGTATAAAAAACCTCTTTACTTAACACTCATATTATTATGGTTTCCATAATTTTGTCTGCCATTTTAGAGCGTCCGCCATTTTTAATTAAATGTGTCATCGTTTTATTTTTTGCATTCTTCTCAGTAAAGTCCTTTCATCTCCATATCATGGCAATGCATAAAGAATAGAATTGTCTGGATTTAGAAATGCGCTGTATTTGACTTAGAACATTTTAGCTCATGATGGAGCTCTGTTCCGATAGATCCGCAGCAGTTTGACTAGTAATTTTTTTGTGGCGTATTACATGTCATTGTAATTCTTATCTATATCTATACTAATATTATAAAGAAGTAAGATTTGTATTTTTGTATGTAACGAATAAACATAAAAACTACTGGACCGATTTCAAAAATTCTTTCACCATTAGAAAGCTACATTATCCCTGAGTAACATAGGCTATATTTATTACAAGAAAAAAGTAGAGATCCCCAGAAAATCTCACTAAAACCAACCCAAGGTGCAAAAAAAATAGTCATAAAATATCTTTCATCGCATGCGCTGCGGAAAGTATTGATGATAGAACAAAAAAATGTTCTACAATATTATAGAACGTATCAATATCTACAAAAAACTCCGCGAAACCATATATCCAACTATTATAGTTATGTTACTATAACTACTTTTTTATATTTTAAAAGTTGATAAAAATGCCTATCAAAATCAGACCATGTTTTCCATACCTTTGTATTAATCCTTATCCAAATAAATTATTTCATATTCAAGACTGTTTCAATACCTGTAAATTACTTTTTGAATTATTAAAATCGGACCTTCCATTCAAAAGATATTACGAAATTAAAAATATCAATATAAACAAACACACGATAGAAGTGAAACTTCAGTAAATCGACAAAAGAATGAGATGAATATATATAATAATATAAAATAGTATGTATATTTCTGTCTCATTCTTTCCTACACATTTTTGTATTTGTGTCTCTTACCTGTCGTTTTTTCCGTTGCATCCGGTTTGAAATCACAATGATTCTAAAGAAGTTTCACTTCAAAAACACACGCCGACGCGACGGGCCAGTGTAGTTCTATCTCGGTGATACTCGAAGTGCAGCGAGTGGTAGCGAGTAACGCCGAGGTAGAGGGGCACCGACATGCGGGAGAGCCAAAATGTTTTAAACTAAATATTCCACCCGTGCGAAGCCGGGATGGGCCGCTAGTAATCTATAAATATGATACTATTTATGAAAAAATCACGTTAAAGAATAACCGCCATTAACGGCCAAAGTCATAAATATTAAAGGTGACTTTTCTTAGAAGAGGGGCTTCTATTATATCTCAATTAGATGAAACACTCATTTTCCAACGACTATAATTGAATTTTAATTATTCAGGATAAGGTAACTCTCTTTTTCTATCTTATACGTTTAATCTTTTAAATGGGATAAAATGAAATTTGACTTCAAAGAACAAGATTATTCAACTACTTGGCTAAGCTTACTATACTATCTGTATAAAACAAAATCGGGTTTGTTCAAATCTATAACACGAGAACGGAAGAATCGACAATATATATTTATACTAATATTATAAAGAGAAAAGATTTGTACTTTTGTATTTTTGTATGTAACGAATAAACATAAAGACTACTGGACCGATTTCAAAAATTCTTTTACCATTAGGAAGCTACATTATTCCTGAGTAACATAGGCTATATTTATTACAAGAAAAAATTAGAGATCTCCAGAAATTCTCACTAAAACCAACACAAGGTACAAAACAATTAGACATAAAATATCTTTCATCGCATGCGCTGCGAAAAGTATGAATGATAGAAAAAAAATGTTCTACAATATTATAGAACGTATCAATATCTACAAAAAACTCCGCGAGACCATATGTCCAACTATTGTAGTTAAGTCACTGTAACTACTTTTTTACATTTTAAAAGTTGATAAAAATGCCTATCAAAATCAGACCATGTTTTCCATAACTTTGTATTAATTCTTATCCAAATAAATTATTTCGTAATAAAGACTGTTTCAATGCCTGTTAATTACTTTTTGAATTATTGAAATCGGACATTCCAGTCAAAAGATATTACGAAATAAATATATCAAGATAAATAAAAAATAATCCCAGACGGGCCGCCGGCGCGGTGTGCAGTGCCTCGCAGCGCAGCGAGTAACGCGGCGATAGAGGGAGCGACAGAATGCGGGAGCCAAAATGTTAAAAAAAAATAATCCACCCGTGCGAAGCCGGGACGGGCCCCTAGTCCACAATATACGGATAATGGCGTATTTTAGATTTTAAAAATGTAGAATAATGTGAGTAATGAAAAAGGATTGACATATATATTGACATTTATATTCACTGACTGGCGGTACGAAGGTGCAGGTTTCCTCGTGATGTTTTCCTTCACCGTTAAAGCAAGTGATATTTAATTGCTTAAAATACACAAAACTCAGAATGAGGTCATAGGATCGAACTCGGATCACTTGTCCTTATAAAACCTAAAAGCTTAAAATACATTTAATAACTTGGCTGATATTGTGTCGTTAGCAACACAAAAAGAGTTTTATTCAATCATGAAACAGAATATCTTAGTTACAATTTTATGATCGTATATAATATTTTAAAAGCAAAATTGTTTTCAATATTGCGGCTAAGAGATTGAATGTATCGGAAAATACTGAAAACGTATTGCGGAATAAGGAAGGATTTTCATCGTGCTATAACCTATCAAGCTGTCTCAGAAAACTATGAGGAAATTTATAAACTATATTTTATATCATACTTATATTATAAATGCGAAAGTTTGTATGTTTGGATGCTTGTTACTCAATCACACAAAATCAGCGGAGCGGATTTCTTTAAAATTTGGCACATAGATACTTTATAATCTGGATTAACACACAGGCTTTTGATCCCGGAAAAAAATCCTGTGGGATAATAATAAAATATGTTACTGACTTAAGCGGAATAATATAATTAGCAACCATATATATAATCGAAGTGTTCGTGGTGAATAGCATCCATGCGAAGTCAGGGTGGGTCGACTAGTCATTGTATAAAACTACAGATTTTGATGCGTTTGTTTAGTAGATAGAGTGATTCAAGAGGAAGGTTTATATGTATAATACATACATAATATAGCAGAGAAACACTGATCATTTTAGAGGTTTCTAATGTGATGTCGTAAATAAACACTTTGCGCTTACATTGCACACGCTGGCTGAACTTTACGAGATAGATCAAAATAATGTACTACAGTATTATACACATTAAAAAGAAGAAATCTACAAGAAAGTTCGAAATGGTATATGTCTATCTCTTAGGGATAACCCACAATAACCATTTTTTATCCTTTAATTTTTACGAGAAATAATGTCTTATTTACGAAGCGATTTTAAACAATACAGCATTAATCCTTATCCAATTAGGTACCTTAAATACATTGTGCATTTAATATAGACCAATATGGCCTATTACAGAATGATATTTAAATGAATATTTTCGAAGATATTACAGATTTAAAATGCAGGGAGGTCTAATGGTAAAAAAGCTGTGAACGTTGTATATAAAGACTTCTGTAATATATTTAGCATCAGAATCCGGGAGAGTCGCTAGTAGATTATTAAAAATAAAGATTAAATTTTACTAACTTTGTAGTACAGATAACAAAATATCTAAAAACACAATAGCAGATAAAAGCAAAGTATAAATTCTTGTAAACGACTCGCGACGTCACAAAAGTTAAAATGAAATTCTTATTGTGATAGCGAAATATTTTTACTGCAAATTGATTGTTTAGTATGCAAAGAGAGAATACAACTTTATTCTTCGCAAGTCTTTTTAAATCTTTTCTTGATTAAAAGAATAATTTTTCAATATCTTTTTAAGTTTGGGAAGTTTTTTGGTATAAATCTTGTAGCAGATTTAATTGTTCGTAATTATCTGATAAGAAGTTTATACAGCGAGTGCTTTCATCAAGTTATAAGTTTAACGTGAGTATCTGTATGTCTGTGGCATTGTAGCGCCCAAGATAATTGACCGATTGTGATGAAGTTTTATTTATTTGAAAGGTAATTTAATCGAGATGATTCTTAGTTGTAGTTTGTGAAGATCTGTTCAGCTGTTTGAAGACTATCAGCTTATTTCTACTGAGTACAGATGGAAGTATGTAATAGTATTTATTTTATCTATAATTTTTTTTTTGCATTTCATAAATTTTTGTTAGATCTGTAATGACTACTGTTATTTATATTTTCTGTTATATTCTTCAAAATCTATGTCGTGTGGGTATCAATACTTGGTAAGTATATTAAATTCGCTAATATCTATTGATTTTTTTAACCCATATAATTACGAAATATTAATAAAACTATCTGATTTATTACAACAAGAGCGTTTATTGAATCACTAACCTAGTGTTAAAGGAGACATTCGAAACGTTCAACATCGCGGCTGACTCAAGAGCTTTAAGGTCGAGCTAGTAAATAGCTTTAGAATATATTCTATCAAATAAAAAAAAAACTGTAAAAAAATCTGAGTTAGGGGAGGATTTAGAACGTTTTCAATACATACACTACGTTTAGCTATACTGTAAAATGTTGCCAATTTTAATAATACTTTTAAATATTTCGGGAAAAATAACAATATGAAAGTGTTAGTAAGGATAGATAAAACTTTGTTAGTCTTCTCGTAAAAACTACTTAACAGATTTTGTAATAACTTTACATTAATATAGCTTATACATTAGAATAATACATAAGTTATAATTTACAGAAATATTTTAAGTTAGTGAGTCAAACAATCCTTTTAGTATTTAATCAGCCTCTAATGACTACAATCTTTGACAATATGTATAATACCTCATACTAAAATAGTTGTGACCCGGCGACGTCCTTCATCCATGACATCTATATGTAGACAAAATATTAATGAATTTATATCGATAAATCTGAAAGAATAAGGAGAGTCACAAAGCCAGGGCATATCGACTTATTTATCATCTATAATCTAAATTACTTTCCCAAATAATACCTGACAGAAAGAATAACTCTCGCAAATGAACTCTCGTATAAAATTTCATGTATTATTCGCTTTAATTAAGTTCCCCTATTCATTTTGTTTATCTTTTTATTACGGTTTCTTTTGTAGGTTATATGATATAGGCCGATATTTCAACAGAATTGGGTAACCTTCACTTATTATATTCTTCGAGAACAACTAAACGATTATCGAATAATTAAATCGTTATCGCCATCTATGGCGCTAGTGGAAAATTACTAATCACTTCCATCGCGACATTTTAATATTCTCAAACGAGTAAACGATTATCGAATAATTAAATCGTTATCGCCATCTATGGCGCTAGTGGAAAATTACTAATCACTTCCATCGCGACATTTTAATATTCTCAAACGAGTAAACGATTATCGAATAATTAAATCGTTATCGCCATCTATGGCGCTAGTGGAAAATTACTAATCACTTCCATCGCGACATTTTAATATTCTCAAACGAGTAAACGATTATCGAATAATTAAATCGTTATCGCCATCTATGGCGCTAGTAGAAAATTACTAATCACTTCCATCGCGACATTTTAATATTCTCAAACGAGTAAACGATTATCGAATCGTCATCGCCATCTATGGCGCTAGAGTAAAATAATAATTCCGTCTGTCCCACCCTTGGAGGGGAATTCTAGCTAGTCTCATCTCTATATATTCTCGTACCAAGGAGCTCAGTCTTATTTGTGGTCTCAAGGAGTGGATATTATATAAGTAGCGCTAGTGAAAATCTTATGAAATGAAGTGAAAAGTGCAGTATTGTGTTAGTTCTAGGAGTGCTGTCCGATAAAGGTCACGTAAGTCCTTATAATGTTATAGCCACGTGGTGAAATAAATACAACGTTAGGTTAGCCTTGTGTTAGGTTAGGTTTGTTAGTTATATCTTAGGCTTAAACAGTGACATTAAGCAGTGAAGGTGTCTCGACCGAATAAAGGAATTCCTTAAGGCTACACCTTGATAACAAATCTAAGGCACTTCTTGGGTTCCTGTCAGAATAGTAATAGTTCTTGTCAGAATAAGCCAATCGTTGTGCACATACGATGCTTATTGAAAGATTGTATATTTTTTTTTTAGTTATCGACATATTCGTATTAGATAAACCTGTCCTTGCTTCTCTTAGGTTTATAATATTTAGGGTGCAAAAGGGGTGGAGAATATTTTTTTTTTATTTTGTAATAATAAGAAATATTATCAGAAAAGGACAATTTTAGGAAGTACTCATTATGATTTTCTCTAAACCAGACTTTATTTAAATCTAAGATACGAATGTTTGCAAGGTTGTTATACCCTCATTTTAGGCAGCAAAATTTACACAAAATGGCGACGCTTCCCTTCCACTGCGCGCGTGATATATCACAATCCTACTTAGCGTAAATGATGTCTTCTCACTCTTCATGTCAAAAATCCAGATTAGCAATTTTTCTTTACTAATACAACAACGGACATTAATTTAAATTCTTTATACACAGATAACAAAAGAAATAGTCTATTTTCTATCCTCACAAAACATAAGAGCCGCTAGAAAAGAGCAAAACATATTGTGTTCTTAGAAAAACTAGTTTATATAAGTTTATAAAGAAAAGCATATTAGTTCTAGAAGTGTAATTCCAGATAAAAATTGTAGATAACATTTCATATCACGTCTGGTACATGTGTGGGACGGACAGGGTTACCAATAACAAATGTATTAAAAAAAAACTTTGATAAAATAGTCTTCTAGAAGAAGAATAATCCTTACTAGTCCTTACTAATATCCTTATAAATGCGAAAGTAACTCTGTCTGTCTGTCGGTCTTTCACGCCAAAACTACTGAACCGATTTAAATGAAATTTGGTACACAGATAGTCTAGAGCCTGAGAAAAGACATAGGCTACTTTTTATTGCGATAAAACGGTTTCAAGGAATTGAAAGGGGGGACGAAAAGTTGTATGGAAGTATCGTCATTTTAGCTAGTAGCTTGAAACTTATTTTTTAGGTTGTTGATTCGATATAAATAAATATGACATTCAAAGTTTGTAAAAATGTTACCCTCAAGGGTGTAAAATAACAATGGAAGACATTACTCCACGCGGACGAAGTCGCAGGCACAGCTAGTTTAACTATAAGTAACAGACAAATAAATATTCCACAATTAATAATAAATAGCATAGACAAACTCTTACAATTAGACAGACTAGGAGGATCACTGCACAATAACATTCAAAACACTACAATGCTCGATCAAGATAGAAGCCGAACAGTGCCTGGGGTTTGCGACTCAGGTGCAGGATTTTAAGGCCATTTTCGCCAAATCTGTGTTAATTGAAACAATAATTGTGAGTGAAAGACATTAAAAACAATGGAGAAGTTTCATGATGTTGATAATGCTATTTAACTTAATAGAATTAAAATATAGATCGAAATTAATACACACGTGAAAAAATTTTTGAAATCCGTTAATAAATGATTGAGAAACACATTATTTAAGTTTAAATATTTTAGCGTGGAACGATTGTGAGTCTCTGACGTCATCTCATCTATAGTCGCACCAGAGCGCTTGCGCTGCTTGGATATGTTTTACTTTTTTGATTATTTATAAGTAGTGTAGTTTTTATTTTAGCATAATGGAAGAAGATTTCGTAAAAGGACAAAATGATAATTTACCTAAACTTGATATATAGGTATAAACGCAGTGATGGAATTTTTTTTTTTAAATCCGTATCATGTTAGTGCTGTAGGCATACACGACACGAGTGCGCAAATAATAGCACACCATGAATGTGTACATTTTAAGTGTATACGCGCCGCGTCGACTAGGTGAAGTGACGTCACACGCTGGTCTGCCGCATGAAACGAAATTATTGTTACAGGCGCAACTTTAAACTCCCTAACTTTTTTATTTGAGATATTTTAATTTTTCTTTTTAATTTTTGTTTCATTTTACTTTAACAATTAATATATAAAAATATTTTTTGACTATAATTTAGAAAAGTGTTACCAAATTTCGGCACAAAATGTCTTCTATACGCCTTAATATTCATGATTATTTCAATTATTTTGTTTTGTAGGAACAATGTGAAAAAATTAAGAATAAAACTTAATGTGTTCTAATAAAACGTGTAGTTTTTTTATCCCTGGTAACCCTGTGAAGGAGTGGTTTTGATGAATGGAGCACACGATGTTGACAGCTCAATTGGGAAGCTCTCTTATGGAATTCAGAACTGTTGGGATTATTTGAAATATGAAGGTATTACTTAGGTTACGACATTTTTTTAAATCTATACATATAAAATAGATATTGAATGTCTATATATACTTATATAAATGTATAGCCTCTATGTATCTACGCGCATAACTGCAGAACGACTGTACCAAATCGGATAATTCTGTTACTGTTGCATAAGTTATTATCAGGACAAGAAGTGAGTGAGTCAGTGAGATTGTGGTGTCCACTCTCATACTGCAAATCAGTGGCGTAATGAGTAAACGATTTAAATATACCTCAGCGAAGCGAGGGCGGGTGGCTAGTGGAAGATATTTAAGACAACTTGTCTGTGAGTTTCATCGTGGTAAATGTTATAATGTTGCAGGTCTAATCGATACAAATAAATAAAATTGGATTGTCTGTATGTAATGTTAAAATAACCGCTTTTTACTAAGTGTATATGGATGTATACACGCCACATATACCACATATACCAACAACATTTTGAAGTGAAACTTCTTTAGAATCGTTGGGATTTCAAACCGGATGCAACGGAAAAAACGACAGGTAAGAGACACAAATAAAAAAATGTGTAGGAAAGAATGAGACAGAAATATACATATGGATGTATACACGACACGGTACATATACCAACAACATTTTGAAATGAAACTTCTTTAGAATCGTTGTGATTTCAAACCGGATGCAACGGAAAAAACGACAGGTAAGAGACACAAATACAAAAATGTGTAGGAAAGAATGAGACAGAAATATACATACTATGTTATATTATTATATATATTCATCTCATTCTTTTGTCGATTTACTGAAGTTTCACTTCTATCGTGTGTGAATCGCACACACACCTCTTTTTTTTTTTTTTTTTTACAATTTTTGTATGTCTGTCTGTTTGTTCCGGCTAATCTCATAAATGGCTGGACCGATTTTGAAGGCATTTTCACTGGCAGATAGCTGATGTAACAAGGAGTAACTTAGACTATTTAATATCTCGCTACGATCCATAGGAGCGGAACAACCCGTGAACGAAGTCGCGCGGATCGGCTAATTTATCTATATCTATCTATACTAATATTATAAAGAAGTAAGATTTGTATTTTTGTATTTTTGTATGTAACGAATAAACATAAAAACTACTGGACCGATTTCAAAAATTCTTTCACCATTAGAAAGCTACATTATCCTTGAGTAACATAGGCTATATTTATTACAAGAAAAAATTAGAGATCTCCAGAAAATCTCACTAAAACCAACCCAAGGTGCAAAAAAAATAGCCATAAAATATGTTTCATCGCATGCGCTGCGAAAAGTATTGATGATAGAACAAAAAAATGTTATACAATATTATAGAACGTATCAATATCTACAAAAAACTCCGCGAGACCATATGTCCAACTATTATAGTTATGTCACTATAACTACTTTTTTACATTTTAAAAGTTGATAAAAATGCCTATCAAAATCAGACCATGTTTTCCATACCTTTGTATTAATCCTTATCCAAATAAATTATTTCGTATTCAAGACTGTTTCAATACCTGTAAATTACTTTTTGAATTATTAAAATCGGACCTTCCATTCAAAAGATATTACAAAATTAAAAATATCAATATAAACAAAAAATACACGCCGACGCGACGGGCCAGTGTAGTGCTATCTCGGTGATACTCGAAGTGCAGCGAGTGGTAGCGAGTAACGCCGAGGTAGAGGGGCACCGACATGCGGGAGAGCCAAAATGTTTTAAACTAAATATTCCACCCGTGCGAAGCCGGGATGGGCCCCTAGTCTATTATATAAAGAGGAAAGATTTGTTTGTTTGTATGTTTGTTGCGAAAAGGCTCTAAAAGTACTGAACCGATTTTGAAAATTCTTTCACCGATAATAAGCTACATCCTTTCCGGGTAACATAGGCTATGTGGTGTTGCCATAAATACTCTAATTAAAAAGATATGGCCATTTAAGTGCCATAAGGTGGCCATTTTGTAAATTGAAGAGTTTCTCAGGAACTACTAATCCGATTTAAAAAAATTTTTCACTGATAGAAAACTACACTATTCGTGAGGGACAAAGGTGATGTAGTGTTGCCATATACATTTTTTAATTAATAGAATATGGCCATTTTGTTACTACTAATCCGATTTTTAGAATTCTTTAACTAAGAGAAGTCTATAGTATTTCCGTCTCTCTTCCTCTTATAATACTATCATTTTCTCTCATACTCTTTTTTTTTTGAAGTGAAACTTCTTTAGAATCGTTGTGATTTCAAACCGGATGCAACGGAAAAAACGACAGGTAAGAGACACAAATACAAAAATGTGTAGGAAAGAATGAGACAGAAATATACATACTATTTTATATTATTATATATATTCATCTCATTCTTTTGTCGATTTACTGAAGTTTCACTTCTATCATGTGTGTTTTCTCTTTAATTCTTATTTTTATTTGTTTATCAGTCTCTTTTCACTTTCTTTCTTTCGATTATCTCTCTCGCTCTTTGTCTCTCTCTCTCTCTCCTTTACCTATTCAATTTTATTTTTGCTCTCTCTCTCTTTTTTCAAATAATGAAAAGCAACACAATTACAGAGTGACAATTTAAGAATATCAATTATAATATTGTTTTAAATACCCGGAGCGAAGCGAGGGCAGGCCTCTATTTTAAAATATAGAGTTTGAAAATGTTTTAGCCCAGCAAAGCTACGGCGAGCTCACTAGTCCTCTTCATCATGTATAATATTAAATTAAACTAATAGCTGTGTGTCCAATGGGATTTATCCATTACCAATATCTATGATACTAACGTTTCATAAATAAGGGTTTGTTTGCTTGAACGCGCTAATCTCAGGAACTATTGGTCCGATTTGAAAAATTCTTTCAGTGTTAGATAGCCCATTTATCGAGGAAGGTTTTAGGTTTTATATCATCACGCTAAGACCAATAGAAGCGGAGCATCATGCGGACGAAGCCGCGCGGGTCGACTGGTACTATTATAATTTCGAAAGTAATTTAAGAAACGTAGGTAAATAATATACTTAAGAATACGATTTAATATACTACTTACGCCATCTATTGACGGATAGATGGTCTGTCTGTCTGTTATACAATTATGGTCAAATCACTGGACCTATTTTGATGAAATTAATTACATTAATTACATTACAAATTAATTACACATTTAATTTGGTTTGTAGCTAATGGATGTGTATGCCATATCTAGCTACAAAGTATAGGATAAGTTGGCAACACATTTTTTAATTTTTCTTATTATTCACATTCAGTCATTGTTTTGTAGCAGATGATAACAAGAGAATGTCGGTTCCACTCACAAGATGGCGTTGAATATTGTTATACGGCGCCATCTTATACTCAAATTACACAAACTTGTAGTTAAGCTTAAGAGATGTTACAGACTAAAAAAAATGTAGAAATTTTTCAAAAACTAAATAATAGGTTGGGAAAAAGTTTCTTCGCATTTTTTAAGAAAATTCAATACATTTTTTAATATAGTTTAGTTACATTTAACTAAAGTATGTAGGTAATATTTTGTTCGATAACTTTCTGCCATCTTGTAGGTAGGGACATGATCCCATTGCTATAGAAATTTTGGGACTTCTGATCAAAAAACCGCGACAAGTAGTTTTGGCAGTTCTCCGTGATGTTAACCTGACACTGCCTAAAGAATTCTGAAAAGACCGAAACAGGTGGAAATCAGAAGGTGCAAAGTCAGGACTATACGGTGGATGCATTAAAACCTTCCAGCCAAACTCTCTTAATTTTTTCTGAGTGGCTAAAGATGTGTGAGGTCTAGCGTTATCATGATGAAAAACCACACCCCTATGAGAATCGATTTCGCCACAGTCTGTGAAGCCTGACCGACCTTTGATCACGACCTTTTTCGCACGTTGTTGTCGTACGTGATCCACTTTTCATCACCAGTTATCAGCTTCTTCAAAAATGGTTCGGTTTCATTACGTCGTAATAAAGAATCACAAATGAGTACACGGGTCATTAGGTTTCTTTCAGTGAGCTCGTGAAGTACCCAAATATGGAGCTTTTTTGTGGACCCAGTTTTTTTCAAATGCGCCAAAACTGTTTTGTGGTCAATTCCCAGTTCTTCAGCTACGTCGTAATTACTGATATGCCGATCTTGCTCCACTTTTTCAAAAATGGCATCCATTTGGGCGACCAGAGCGAGGTGCATCTTTGACATCAAAATTTCTGGATTGAAAACACTTAAATGAAATGTGTGCTACTCTCACAGACACTGCACTAGCTCCATAAACATCGCAAATTTTTTTCGCGGCTTGCGTTGCATTTTTACCTTTTTTGTAGTAAAATTTTAAAATGTATCGAATTTCTTCATTAGACTCACTCATCTTCACAGTACGAAAAACAAATAAAAATCACACATTTTCCTAATTTGAATTTGGAATTAACTTCTTTAAAATGTAAACTTTGAATGATACCAAACCCAGGCAGATACAACTAGTACAGCCAAAGATGTTTTATTACAAGTTCATACATACTATAATGCGAAGAGACTTTTTCCCCAACCTATTAGATGATTTTTTTGCTTTAATTTTTGTTAAGCAATAGTTTACCTTTTATACTGCAAAAAGAGTAAAGAATTTGAAAATATTACCAATATATAACGATAAGCAAACCAATTTTCATCTTTACAGGTACCTAAAGATTGTTTCTACTCTACTGGAAAGTAACAAATAGCAGAAACTGTTATAGTCTAAGAACCCACGACGATTAGATCTTCGTTATTTTACAAAACCTGAAAGTTTTACTGTGTATGTCCCTAAAAGAGATATAAACGACCCTCGACTATGAAACTTGGCATCCTCTCAAAGGTGAGACGTTATTTCACTCCGGAACACCTGCTCAGCTTATACAAAGCGCAAATCATGTATGGAGTACTACTCTCATCTTTGGGACGGCTCTGCCAAGTTTCAACTTGAGGCCATAGAATCGGTTGAGAAGCGCGCCAGAAGGTTAGTAGGAGACGACACTTTGCTCAAATCTCGGCAGCAAAGCCTCGAGCACCGTCGGAAGGTTGCCTCCTTATCGGTGTTTTACCGGATGCATTGCCCCATTCTACTATCGAACACCCCGGCAAACGACCAAAGCGACATCGGTACATGGTGGAAATTCCCAGAGTGCGTACCAAACGCTTTGAATCCACTTTCATTATTCGCACTGCGATATTGTCGAACGATTTGCCGGAGTTTGCGTTTCCAGATACATACGTTGGTGTCTTCAAAATCAGAGTAAACAGGTACCTTTTAGGTAAGCGTGTTACATCTTAGACCGTGTCGTGCTTAACATCAGGCAGATTACGGTCAAATGCTTGCCTATAAACGATAAAAAAAAAAAAATTAGATACATATTTTATTTAGAATAATATTAGAGGCACTTAGTACAGTAGCAACCCCCTGTCAAATACCTTTAAGTTATTAGTAGTAATAAATAAATAAGCCGTTTATTTCCCAAAAGTTACAATTATTATATATATATGTCGGGGATTTTAAAACGATGTGAAAGGAAATGGAAGCAGGAAGATGGGGAATATTGGGGAACACTAAAAGGGGGTGATGGTATTGAATGGAATATTGGGTAAACGCAACGTAGATACTCCTATTGAACCGATAAATGATCAAATATGATCTCTAACAATTACGAGAGAAACCTAAGCAGTGCCTTGGACTTGTGACCAAGGTGTAGGCTTAAGGACATCCTTTAAGTGATCACGACACTCGCCTCCACTGCTAGGCTCTCTATTTAAACCCAAGTTTAAACGCACTTAAACCGAATCTAACACAAGGCTAACCTAACCTAACATTGTGTTTACTTAACCACGTGGCAATTACATTGTAAGGACTTACGTGACCTTAGTTGGACAGAACTTCCACACTACACTGCACTTGACACTATCACTATCACTAGCACTACTTAGATGATGTTCACTTCTTGAGAGACCGCGCACGACTAAGACTTCAGTTAGACTGTCGATCGCATATAAAGGGTCGAGGGTAGATACTGTCAAAACAACGGAAGTGACTACTACCCCACTCCAACGCCATAGACAACGATAACGATTCGATTATTCGATAATCTTTTACTATGCTCCGACCTATATATATGTGTGTACACTTCGTATCTCTCCCGAAGATGATTATAGATGCAGCAGTACGAGAGATGGTACTGTCCAAATCTGGTACTGGTACTATTCAAATGCATTAATTACAAAAAAATTAAAATTGGAAAAATTCCGAGTCATGGGAAGTCCATTGTTGGACCTAGGCCTTCTCCATCCTGTTCCACTGTTCCCGTTTCTGTGTCAGTCTAGTCCAAGTAGGCCCGGCAGTCGCTACGATATCATCTACCCAGCGCCGGCGCGGGCGTCCTGGAAGGCGCTTTTTGCCAATATAATAATACCAATATAAGTGTGTACCAATATAATACCCCCTTGGTCCACCTGATGTCCATGGTCCTCACACATTAAAAATTGTTTACCAAAGCAACCGTGATCCAAACTTTATAATTGGGGATCGTTTATATCTCTATCAGAAACATACATAGAAAAACTTTCAGGTTGTATAAAATCACAAAAGTCTGATCGCCGCAGGATCTTGCTCTATTAAGGAAGTTCTTTAAATTCCAATTTTCATGCAAAGGTATCTACGTGAATCTTATTACGGCTACGGTCATACGTGGCATGAAACTGAATAAAGCTCGATATTTTTATTAAGAACCGAAAGCATATGCGTACATTCAATTTCGTATGCGATAAGCGTGTCTCAGGTTGTCAGGCAAACGAGGAATATCTGTGTTTGGATACTTCCTGTTGGCGCTGATGTGCTTTTGATGAACATTTTACCTATTAAAGTTTATTTTATGGAAGGGATACGAACAGACGATCAGTTATTTTGGAGGTACAATAATAATAAAGCTCTACGGAAGCCTTCAGTTAGCAACACCGTTTATAAATTACTAGTGGGCGCCCGCGACTTCGTCCGCGTAGAAGTTCTGATTTTCTATGAGATTATAAAAATATAATTTTTCCCGCTGCTGTAATAATCTAAATGCCAATTTTCATATTCCGGCTTTTCTAACCTCAAACTTTAAAAGCATAGGACTTTCATATAACCTTTACCACCCTTAAGGGGGTATTTTGCAAAATAAATTATACAGATTTTTATTATTGTAAGTTATTAATGTAAATACCGATTTTCATAAGTCTAACTTCAAAAACATAGGACTTTCATATAACCTTCCAAACCCCATTTTACCCCCTTAGGGGATGATTTTCTCAAATCCGTTTCTTAGTGGACACCTACGTCCTAGAAGGAACCTACATTCCAAATTTCAAGTTTGTAGGTTTTATAGTTCCTGAGATTTCTTGATGATCAGTCAGTCAGTCAGTGACTTTTCGCTTTTATATATATAGATTGTTTTCGGGTCACTTGTAAATTAGAGCCAGTCTTTCTGGTGTTTTCCTGTAGTGTACATGGGAGTTAGTATAGTAGTGTCGTGGTTAAGTTCACTCTTCTTCAGGGCTACGTGTTCTGGCAGCGAAGTGGATGTCTTCAACCTACACCTTGGATTGGGGCAGTAGTAATATATTATAGAGTAAGTGAAGATATTTGTAAGATATGTCTATAGCAACTACCAACATTCAAAAGATAACAAAAGTGTTGCTAGCGCTAACTATGGAACTTATCTCGCTGCCACTGCCGCTAAAGACGTTGTAGAGTCGTTTCAGTAATATGAAAGTCAAAGTAAACGTGGTAGTTGCTGAAAGTAACTCGTACGAAGGAGTGTAACGTAAGGTAAGAACCAGACAAGAACAAACACACAAGAATACATTAGCTCCGCGTCGAAAGCTCTGAATAGGTCATGTACACCACTCTCGTAGTCTGAGCGACGGTTTGTGGGATACGTTATAAGAGAAAATCAGGTAAAACACTTCACATAATGAGATGGTATTTGATGAAATTTGGCACATAGATACTTTATAGTCTGGAATAATATATAGGCTACTTTTTATCTGGAAAAAATCAGATTTAGTGTGGAGCAATATACGTGGCAAATTGCACCCGTTCGAAGCCTGGGCTGATCGACTAGTATATAATACTAGGGGCCCGTCCCGGCTTCGCACGGGTGGATAATTTTTTTATAACATTTTGGCTCTCTCGCATTCTGTCGCTGTGTAACCACAAATAAACCTAAACTGAAAGTTTCGGGACCTAAGCCTAACTATAAACTTTGATATAGAACCTAGACACTAGAGGTTAGTGTTCGCATATGAGGTCCCAAGTCCAAGGCACTTCTTGGATTCCTGTCAGAATAGAAAAGATAGCGCTCATAGCCTTCCGTATATTCCGATTATACATATATAGCATAAAACAATGTCTGTATGTCCCTATGTATGCTTAGATCTTTAAAATTAAACAACAGATTTTGATGCGGATTTTTTAATAGATAGAGTGATTCAAGAGGATGGTTTATATGTATAATACTTGCCGAATATAGTAGGGGAGGTCGAGGTGGGTCGCTAGTTATATAAAAATACTAATCGATGGGATAACTTCAAAAAGCCTGCACCTAATTAGGTTATTCTGTTTTTGATGTGATTGTCGAGGGTGGGATTAAGATAAGCAAACTTATTGTAAGAACCTTCTTTTTGATCGTGGGTTACTCGCTATCTCCTATAACTTGGTTCCATTCGTTTTGATAAGGATAGCAGTGTTGGCGTGTAACCACCTGAGTACAGCTACAGGCCGTACAAACACTCCGACGAGTTTTGAGTGTTTTATGTGTTCTGTTCAGCTTTTGCATGTTATTTTCCTATGTAAACTATGAAAAACTACAAACACCTCAAACTTTATGCTATATACTAGTATTTGCGTGCAATTTCGTCCGCGTAAATCTTCTGTATTAGAATGCATTAATAATAACAGGTCCGCCATCTTAGATGACTCGCCATGTTAGATTTAGAATGAATCGGTTGAAGATCTCCTTCAAAACTGAGTTGCAAGATTCCACCGTGTGTTTGTCAGTGGCATCATAGCGCCCAAGATAATGGACCGATTCTGATGAAGTTTTATACGTTTGAAAGGTAATTTAATCTAGATGTTTCTTAGCTATGTATTGTGAAGATCTGTTCAGCTGTTTGGAGACTATCAGCTCATTGCTAACTTGAGAGCTGTGTGACAATATTAATATATTGACAATTATGAATATAACAATCTTGTAACCATGGTAACACACTCACATTACTTACACTAAGTACAGATGAAAAGGTATTTCTTGATACCTTTCATTAGGTATTAAATAGAATCGAGTATCAAGCTTTTTAAAGTACGTAACAGTATTTTATAAATATTTGTTAAGTCTGTATATTCTGTTTGTGTTCAAAACAATCGACTTGTACAAGTTAATATCGATTCTTCTAAATCGATGTCGTGTGGGTATCGATACTTGAAAACTGTATTAAATCAGAGTTTCAGTGGGGGGACATTTAAAATTTTATATTAATAGTTATTTATTCATATTAATGATGTCAAATAGTGAATGGTGACTATCGTGATGATATTAAGAACGTCCTACGCCTGGGGCACAATCTCCAGGTACTGTTTAATTTCCTATCTAAATGGTATATTTAAAGCTAATTGCTGTACTCAAATATGCATCATTTAATTATAATACAAGTATAACAGACTTTTTCCGACATTATCAAACTACTATATTCATATTATAATCAACTAGAGATCCGCCCCGGCTTCGCACGGTTCATCTACTATAATATGTATGTATTATACACATAAACCTTCCTCTTGAATCACTCTATCTATTTCTGAAAACTGCATTAACATCCGTTAAGTAGTTTAAAAGATCTAAGCGAACAGACGTTGGAAGCGACTTTCTTTCTTACTACAGTATTCGACCAGCGCGGCTTCGTCCGCTTATAGCTCCGCTTCTATTAGTCTTAGCGTGATGATGTATAGCCTACAGCCTTACTCGATAAATGGGCTATCTAATACTGAACGATTTTTTCAAATCGGATCAGTAGTTCCTGAGATTAGCGCGTTCTAGCAAACTTACAAACTCTTCAGCTTTATAGGTATTTTGTACAAAGATTTACTCAAAACCTTAAGAAATTATATATCTTCATTAATCATTCTGTCCATTGGTGGAAACCTCATGAAAATCCGTTCAGTAATTATTGACTCTATCGCTAACTGTGTCAGTAGTGATATTATTAAGTAAAAATTCATATGTATTTAGAAATTATTATTAAATGTTCATATCCTGCGGATAATGTTTGTTACTCTTTCACAGAAAAACTACTGAATGGATTTTGATGCAACTTTACAATAATATAGCTTACACATCAGAATAACACATAGGATATAATTTATAATGATATAGTGTGAATTATCCAAAATATAGCGGGTGAAACCGCGGGGGGCAGCTACTTTATTCGATAAAATTGAAACATCTCAAAAAGTCATGTTCAAATATTATACTCACTCGATTTAATTAAGAAACTAAAATACGAATATATTACTTTTTGTAATAACTTTATGCTGAGTCAAGATTCTAGGTTGAAATATAGACGGTTAACAACCTTGGAGTAATCTAGACTTTTAATAAACTGGATCTAAGACAATATATCTCTAGCAATATGTAATAATTATAATTGTTAGGTGTCTGTATGACTACATAGTATAAAACAAAGTCGCTTCTAGCTGTCTGTCTATCTGCCCCTATCCATGCTTTTAGGTCTTTAAAACTAAGCAACGGATTTTGATGCGGTTTTCTAATAGATAGAGTGATTCAGGAGGAAGGTTTATATGTATAATACATACATAATATAATAGAGAAACACTGATCATTTTAGAGGTTTCTAATCTGATGTCGTAAATAAACTCTTTGGGCTTACATTGCAAACGCTGGCTGAACCCTACGAGACAGATCAAAATAATGTACTACAGTATTGTACACCTTAGAAAGGTCTACAAAAAAGTCCGCGATGGTATATGTCTACCTCTCAGGTATAACCCACTATAACCATTTTTAACCTTTACTTTTTACGAGAAATAATGGCTTACTTCTAAAGCGATTTTAAACAATACATCATTAACCCTTATCCATTTAGGTACCTTAAATACATTGTGCATTTAATATAGAACAATATGGCCCTTTACAGCATGTAATTTAAATAAATACTTTGGAAGATATTACAGATTTAAAATGCAGGGACGTAGCGGTTACGGCTAAATACACGTGTTAAATTGACGGGGCGGGACGGGGGATTAACATGTAATAGTTAAACTTAAATTAACTCGGCGTCAAAGGGTAAAACGCGACTCCTACTAAGACTCCGCTGTCTGTCCGTCCGTCTGTCTGTCACCAGGCTGTATCTCACGAACCGTGATAGCTAGACAGTTGAAATGTTCACAAATGATGTATTTCTGTTGCCCCTATAACAACAAATGCTAAAAACAGAATTAAATAAATATTTAAGGGAGCCCCAATACAAGAACCATCCCTTCGTGCGCGAGTCCGACTCGCACTTGGCCAGTTTTTTTATAATATGTAGTGAACATAAACTTACCTTGTTAGTTTTCTCAGAAAGTATAATTTGTTCAAAAGTACGCAGACAGAACTTCAATATGTTATTATGAAGCAACTTCAGACTTTATTGTTAATCTTCATAAAACTTCATTCATCTATCTCTTTATATGTCATACTTTACATAACATTGACTTGTTATACAATGGACTCACAATCAGCACATTTTTAAACATTCTTTCTAACAGGGAGCGGGAATAGGGTCTAGCTACCCATGGTTAAGGCTCCAGAGAGAAACCTCTTCACGATACCTGCCGTATCCAGGGGTACCGCTTTCTGCATTACACCCTTGACACAGACATCCAAAAAAAGCCTCTTGAGATATAAGTCGAGGTTCCTACTAACTACTAACTAGCCGACCTGCACGATTTCATTCGCGTATTTCTCCGCTCCTATGGGTCGTAGCGAGATGTCAAATAGCTTAAGTTACTCCTTGTTACATCAGCTATCTGCTAGTGAAAGTCCCGTCAAGATCGGTGTAGCCATTTCAGAGATAAGCCGGAACAAACAGACAGACAAAAATTTAAAAAAAGCAAGAACCAATTTCACCGCAACCGCAAGCTAGTCGGGGACTCTCCCTACCACTAATAGGGGTTCCCGGTTACTCTCCTTTTACGAGATGCTCTCCCAGCGGCAGATGGGTATTGTATTCTAAACCGCCCCCGCATGGGTAAATAAAAAAAAGGTACAAATCCTAGCATCCATATTATTATAGGTCAACGATTAAGTCGTAACTTTTGTTAAATAAAGACTGACGATCTCACTTCACATCTCTACACTGTTAATGAATATAAATGGATATATCGTTTAAAATTAAACTTTAAAAGTTTAAAGGGTTGAAGCTAGTACTTAAACATGTACGTTAGACAGGAAGAAAAATGCTCCAGGACAGAGATCGAGAGAGAGAGAGAGAGAGAGAGTAGAAAAGGAGCTAGGAAGCTTTCTGAGGGCGCCAGGCCTAAAATATAATATGACATGATTCAATGAAAGAAAAGTTGGTACATGTAGACTACCCAGGAGCAGGTTTGTACTTAATGAAAACGATAAAATTTACTCCGTAAGATTACTCGTCAAACTGTTGTGTTTTTATCGGTAAGCTGATTGTTAGTAGCACCACAATGATACTGTTAACTGTAAGACAGTGGTTATATCGAACAAGTAGAGTATACGTGGCGTACTCATGTATATGTCGATAATAATTTTTGAATCGTAATATCTCAAAAACGGTGGCTCGTAGAAAAAAAAGTATCAATACATTTTTTGTAGATAATTTTATGATCTACAATTTTTGTCTAAAGTGTTATTTTGAAAAACTTACCGTTTTGGTGAAAATCGCGAAAAAACTCATTTTTTCCATACAGGGGGAAGATGGGGAACTTTCAAATTTTATTTTTAATCAAATTTTAAAAAATCCTACTGATTTTCAGCTTGGTGGGAATTTAGGTAGGTTTGAATGCCTAAATTGACCCGGAGATAAAATGCAGAAAACCGGGTCTTAAGTGTTAACTAGTGTTTTAGTATTGCCAACAAATATATTAATTGTAAAGAAAATCAAATATTTTGAATTGAAGAAACAAATAATATTAAAGTAAAATGTAAAGTAAAACTACCTCCAAAGAAAGATAGAAGATAATTTAAGGAGTACGTTTACATACGAGTAGGATAAGCTTGCCACAGTTATGTAACACCACGCCATATTATGCTAAGGAAACTTACATAGATATACAAGTAATAGAAAGGCTATCATTTTATTTATATTTATAGCCATACACCCACTCTCTCACACACTCTCTCACACACTTATTCACTCACCCAGTCTTACATCATGTCACTCCAAAATTCAATAACTCACTACTACTAACCTATTCACTCCCAGAATATACAGGTTTTCCTGAATTTAAATAATTTCCAGAAACCTTTCCCAATTTTTTTCTCCATAAGATGTTTTAGGAGACTTAAACGAATGGTTGAAAAATTGATCCAAATTGGTCGAGATGTACTCGAGTTCTAGTGAGAATAAATTTACGCATTTATTTCATTATAATATAAATATTAAAACTTGTAAACAAAATTACAATTTTTTAAATATTATTTTTTGAAAAGATAAAAAAAATTAAAATTGTTAAAATTCTTACGTAATTAAAAAAAAGATATACCTAAATTTGGAATGCGTTACAGAGATGTGTATATTAAGAACCAATAGAATTGCTTCATTTACTTAGCCTCGCTCAATGCAATACTTGTGGAAACGGTTTGGTTGCGTTTCTACTAAAGATGAGCGAGGATGTGTAGCGAGGAATGTGTTTGAGAACCAATAGAATCGCTTCATCTGACACACGGACACAAGGGGCCAGGGTTTTGTACATATAAAGCAAGTGGGAAATTTACATTTTTCCCCATTCGTTACATTTTTCTCAGACGTGCAAGGCCGCCGTGCTGTACGAGGGATGGACGCGAGCTCGCTCGCATCTATAAAGAGCATTCTCGCACATCTCTGTTGGAAATGCTTACATCGTTTCACAGCTTCGTTACCCATCCTCACACTGCTTTTCTACCTCGCACATCTCTGGTAGAAACGCAGCCTTTTTGTGTTTATTGGAGCCGGAGATTTAAAAAGTTTTTTCAACTCAGTAAGTGTGTGAAAATTTCATAAATGTGCGAGCCTGAGAGGATGAGTGAGTCTGGGAAGATGGGTATGAGAGTTTTTTTATGAAGTCGCAGGCAGATAATATTTCAAGTAATATATTAGATACCTATTCTAGCATATTTATATCACAGACACATTAGTGTTAGGAAAGACTGTTCTGTATTGTGCTTTTGGATAATATGAATGCTTACCTTCGAAGCTGGGTTTTGAGAATTTCTTATGCTCGTGTGCATAACTGAAGACTTCTGCATGTATGTAGAAGATACTTAAGAAAACTCAATGTGAGGGATATTTAAAATAAAAAGAGAATATGAAAATGTCTTTATTAAAATTATTGTTTGTTTGTAATTTCGTAAAAATATTTCATAATTGTCTATTGATGTATTTTTTTGCAATAAAACATAGCCTATGTCCTTCCCCAAGCTCTAGTGTATATCTGTAACGAATTTCATCAAAATCGGTTGACTGATTTAAGAGTGAAAGCAAACGAAAGATAAATAGACAGTTAATTTCGCATAACGTCATCAAACAAAATTTGAGGTATCAGTAAATTTACTTATATATAATTAGCTGACCCGCTCTCCTTTCGCTGAGGTGATTATATGCAGTAAAACGGATAAGTTTACTCATATGGATAAGTATAACTATATATGTATAAATAAACGTAAGCAACCTAACGATGTAAATTCTTTTTTAAATATGATAGTCGACTTTTTTTAGCATTCTACACTTCTTCTATATATAAACTACTAGCGGCCCATCCCGGCTTCGCGCGGGTGGAATATTATTTTTAAAAATATATTGGCCCTCCCGCATTTCGGTGCCCCCTCTCTTGCCGCGTTACTCGCTGCGCTGCGTCGCTATACTGGCCCGTCGCGTCGACGTGTATTTTTTGTTTATATTGATATTTTTAATATCGTAATATCTTTTGAATGGAAGGTCCGATTTTAATAATTCAAAAAGTAATTTACAGGTATTGAAATAGTCTTGAATACGAAATAATTTATTTGAACATAAACATGGTCTGATTTTGATAGGCATTTTTATCAACTTTTGAAATGTAAAAAAGTAGTTATAGTGACGTAACTATAATAGTTGGACATATGGTCTCGCGGACTTTTTTGTAGATATTGATACGTTCTATAATATTGTAGAACATTTTTTTGTTCTATCATCAATACTTTTTGCAGCGCATGCGATGAAAGATATTTTATGGCTAATTTTTTGGCACCTTGGGTTGGTTTTCGTGAGATTTCCTGAGGATCTCTAATTTTTTCTTGTAATAAATATAGCCTTTGTTACTCAGGGATAATGTAGCTTTCTAATGGTGAAAGAATTTTTGAAATCGGTCCAGTAGTTTTTATGTTTATTCGTTACATACAAAAATACAAAAATGCAAAAATACAAAAGTACAAAAATACAAAAATACAAAAATACAAAAATGCAAAAATACAAAAATACAAAAATACAAAAATGCAAAAATACAAAAGTACAAAAATACAAAAATACAAAAATACAAAAATACAAAAATGCAAAAATACAAAAATACAAAAATACAAAAATGCAAAAATACAAAAGTACAAAAATACAAAAATACAAAAATACAAAAATGCAAAAATACAAAAATACAAAAATACAAAAATGCAAAAATACAAAAGTACAAAAATACAAAAATACAAAAATACAAAAATACAAATCTTTCCTCTTTATAATATTAGTATAGATAAGGGGGGGGGGAGTTTCATACCCCTCCGTCCGCGCAATTTTCGTAAAAAGGCGTACAAAGTTTTTGGTTCACATAATAATATATATATAATTTATAGTATATACTATAGTTTTGTCATGTCAGCTAAATATTTGACCGCCATTATTCTTGTTGTTACACGAAAACTGTTTAATTCAAGCGTTTCCATGTTTTGAATTATTAATATCCTCTCCCGGATACCTTGTTCGTTTAGGCCAGTGTTTCTCAACTTGTGTATATTTTTGCAATATGTTTTCAGATGAAGTGAAACTTTCTCTGTTTTTTCGCCGTTTACGCTGCGCACACAAAGGATGCTCCGCTCCTATGGGTCGTAGTGTGATGATGTATAGCTTATTGGCTTCGCCGATAAATGGGCTATCTAACACTAAGATATTTTTTCAATTCGAACCAGTAAATCCGGAGATTAACGCGTTCAAGCAAACATACAAACTCTTAAGCTTTACAATTAAGTATAGAAAAAAAAAAAAAATATAAATCTCTGTCATTTTAAATTGAAAACCACTGCTCTAGATATTGAATTAATAGACTGTGGTAACCCCTGGCTTTTCGAAAATATATCTTATTCTTGTACAATAAGGTTGAAAACAGCTGAAATGTTGTTGAGTTAAAACTTTCCTAAGAACTCTTGGTTACCGCAATATAAAAAGCGGTAGAAAATGCAGATTTCGAAGTTCATTAAACAGCAAAGTTTCAACATGTTTGGAAAAGCGTGTTCGAGTTGCTGCACAATTTTCGTCCGTCTGCCTGTCATAAGGCTGTATCTCATGAACCGTGACAGCTAGACAATTGAAATGTTCACAAATGATGTATTCCTGTTGCCCCTATAACAACAAATACTAAAAACAGAATAAAATACATATTTAAGGGGGGCTCCCATACAACAAACTTAATTTTTTTGCCAAATACTGGTATTGGTGGTTTTATAACCTTACATGGTAATTAATAAATTTACCTATACAATAATTGGACATTTCAACTTTGATTATGAAAAACAAGCTTCATCCTAAACAAATGGTAGATTTTAAACAACATCAATGGCAATACTTATTATTTAATAGAATAGGCAAAGGTATTACACCTTACAGCCTTATCATAGAGATTAGAAAATGTATGTAATCGTAATCGAAAAGGCAAAGGTGTTACACCGTACAGCCTTGTCATAGAGATTAGAAAATGTATGTAATGGTAATCGAAAAGGCAAAGGTGTTACACCGTACAGCCTTGTCATAGAGATTAGAAAATGTGTGTAATGGTAATCGAAAAGGCAAAGGTGTTACACCGTACAGCCTTGTCATAGAGATTAGAAAATGTGTGTAATGATAATCGAAAAGGCAAAGGTATTACACCGTACAGCCTTGTCATAGAGATTAGAAAATGTATGTAATGGTAATCGAAAAGGCAAAGGTGTTACACCGTACAGCCTTGTCATAGAGATTAGAAAATGTGTGTAATGATAATCGAAAAGGCAAAGGTATTACACCGTTCAGCCTTGTCAAAGAGATTAGAAAATGTGTGTAGTGGTAATCGAAAAGGCAAAGGTATAACACCGTACAGCTTTGTCATCGAGATAAGAAAATGTGTGTAATGGTAATCGAAAAGGCAAAGGTATTACACCGTTCAGCCTTGTCAAAGAGATTAGAAAGTGTGTGTAATGGTAATCGAAAAGGCAAAGGTATTACACCGTACAGCCTTGTCATAGAGGTTAAAAAATGTGTTTAATGATACTCGAAAAGGCAAAGGTATTACACCGTACAGCCTTGTCATAGAAATAAAAATGTGTGTAATGGTAACGTACATTGGACACATTTTTATTCTCTCTTTTTATTTAATCGAAAAGGCAAAGGTATTAAACCGTACAGCCTTGTCATAGAGATTAGAAAATGTGTGTAAAGGTAATCGAAAAGTCAAAGGTATTACACCGTACAGCCTTGTCATAGAGATTAGAAAATGTGTGTAATAGTAAACGAAAAGGTAAAGGTATTACACCGTACAGCCTTGTCATAGAGATAAAAAAATGTGTGTAATGTTCATCGAAAAGGCAAAGGTATTACACCGTACAGCCTTGTCATAGAGATTAGAAAATGTGTGTAATGATAATCGAAAAGGCAAAGGTATTACACCGTTCAGCCTTGTCAAAGAGATTAGAAAATGTATGTAATGGTAATCGAAAAGGCAAAGGTGTTACACCGTACAGCCTTGTCATAGAGATTAGAAAATGTGTTTAATGATAATCGAAAAGGCAAAGGTATTACACCGTACAGCCTTGTCATAGAGATTAGAAAATGTATGTAATGGTAATCGAAAAGGCAAAGGTGTTACACCGTACAGCCTTGTCATAGAGATTAGAAAATGTGTGTAATGATAATCGAAAAGGCAAAGGTATTACACCGTTCAGCCTTGTCAAAGAGATTAGAAAATGTGTGTAGTGGTAATCGAAAAGGCAAAGGTATAACACCGTACAGCTTTGTCATCGAGATAAGAAAATGTGTGTAATGGTAATCGAAAAGGCAAAGGTATTACACCGTTCAGCCTTGTCAAAGAGATTAGAAAATGTGTGTAATGGTAATCGAAAAGGCAAAGGTATTACACCGTACAGCCTTGTCATAGAGGTTAAAAAATGTGTGTAATAGTAAACGAAAAGGCAAAGGTATTACACCGTACAGCCTTGTCATAGAGATAAAAAAATGTGTGTAATGTTCATCGAAAAGGCAAAGGTATTACACCGTACAGCCTTGTCATAGAGATTAGAAAATGTGTGTAATGATAATCGAAAAGGCAAAGGTATTACACCGTTCAGCCTTGTCAAAGAGATTAGAAAATGTATGTAATGGTAATCGAAAAGGCAAAGGTGTTACACCGTACAGCCTTGTCATAGAGATTAGAAAATGTGTGTAATGATAATCGAAAAGGCAAAGGTATTACACCGTACAGCCTTGTCAAAGAGATTAGAAAATGTATGTAATGGTAATCGAAAAGGCAAAGGTGTTACACCGTACAGCCTTGTCATAGAGATTAGAAAATGTGTGTAATGATAATCGAAAAGGCAAAGGTATTACACCGTACAGCCTTGTCAAAGAGATTAGAAAATGTATGTAATGGTAATCGAAAAGGCAAAGGTGTTACACCGTACAGCCTTGTCATAGAGATTAGAAAATGTGTGTAATGATAATCGAAAAGGCAAAGGTATTACACCGTTCAGACTTGTCAAAGAGATTAGAAAATATATGTAATGGTAATCGAAAAGGCAAAGGTGTTACACCGTACAGCCTTGTCATAGAGATTAGAAAATGTGTGTAATGATAATCGAAAAGGCAAAGGTGTTACACCGTACAGCCTTGTCATAGAGATTAGAAAATGTATGTAATGGTAATCGAAAAGGCAAAGGTGTTACACCGTACAGCCTTGTCATAGAGATTAGAAAATGTGTGTAATGGTAATCGAAAAGGCAAAGGTGTTACACCGTACAGCCTTGTCATAGAGATTAGAAAATGTGTGTAATGATAATCGAAAAGGCAAAGGTATTACACCGTACAGACTTGTCAAAGAGATTAGAAAATGTATGTAATGGTAATCGAAAAGGCAAAGGTGTTACACCGTACAGCCTTGTCATAGAGATTAGAAAGTGTGTGTAATGGTAATCGAAAAGGCAAAGGTATTACACCGTACAGCCTTGTCATAGAGGTTAAAAAATGTGTTTAATGATACTCGAAAAGGCAAAGGTATTACACCGTACAGCCTTGTCATAGAAATAAAAATGTGTGTAATGGTAACGTACATTGGACACATTTTTATTCTCTCTTTTTATTTAATCGAAAAGGCAAAGGTATTAAACCGTACAGCCTTGTCATAGAGATTAGAAAATGTGTGTAAAGGTAATCGAAAAGTCAAAGGTATTACACCGTACAGCCTTGTCATAGAGATTAGAAAATGTGTGTAATAGTAAACGAAAAGGTAAAGGTATTACACCGTACAGCCTTGTCATAGAGATAAAAAAATGTGTGTAATGTTCATCGAA
Source organism: Limenitis camilla (assembly GCA_905147385.1). NCBI lineage: Eukaryota > Metazoa > Arthropoda > Insecta > Lepidoptera > Nymphalidae > Limenitis > Limenitis camilla. The sequence continues at coordinate 7,463,938 of LR990249.1, read as the reverse complement.
AAGGCAAAGGTATTACACCGTACAGCCTTGTCATAGAGATTAGAAAATGTGTGTAATGATAATCGAAAAGGCAAAGGTATTACACCGTTCAGCCTTGTCAAAGAGATTAGAAAATGTATGTAATGGTAATCGAAAAGGCAAAGGTGTTACACCGTACAGCCTTGTCATAGAGATTAGAAAATGTGTTTAATGATAATCGAAAAGGCAAAGGTATTACACCGTACAGCCTTGTCATAGAGATTAGAAAATGTATGTAATGGTAATCGAAAAGGCAAAGGTGTTACACCGTACAGCCTTGTCATAGAGATTAGAAAATGTGTGTAATGATAATCGAAAAGGCAAAGGTATTACACCGTTCAGCCTTGTCAAAGAGATTAGAAAATGTGTGTAGTGGTAATCGAAAAGGCAAAGGTATAACACCGTACAGCTTTGTCATCGAGATAAGAAAATGTGTGTAATGGTAATCGAAAAGGCAAAGGTATTACACCGTTCAGCCTTGTCAAAGAGATTAGAAAATGTGTGTAATGGTAATCGAAAAGGCAAAGGTATTACACCGTACAGCCTTGTCATAGAGGTTAAAAAATGTGTGTAATAGTAAACGAAAAGCTAAAGGTATTACACCGTACAGCCTTGTCATAGAGATAAGAAAATGTGTGTAATGGTAATCGAAAAGGCAAAGGTATTACACCGTACAGCCTTGTCATAGAGATTAGAAAATGTGTGTAATGATAATCGAAAAGGCAAAGGTATTACACCGTTCAGCCTTGTCAAAGAGATTAGAAAATGTGTGTAATGGTAATCGAAAAGGCAAAGGTGTTACACCGTACAGCCTTGTCATAGAGATTAGAAAATGTGTGTAATGATAATCGAAAAGGCAAAGGTATTACACCGTACAGCCTTGTCAAAGAGATTAGAAAATGTATGTAATGGTAATCGAAAAGGCAAAGGTGTTACACCGTACAGCCTTGTCATAGAGATTAGAAAATGTGTGTAATGATAATCGAAAAGGCAAAGGTATTACACCGTACAGCCTTGTCAAAGAGATTAGAAAATGTATGTAATGGTAATCGAAAAGGCAAAGGTGTTACACCGTACAGCCTTGTCATAGAGATTAGAAAATGTGTGTAATGATAATCGAAAAGGCAAAGGTATTACACCGTTCAGACTTGTCAAAGAGATTAGAAAATATATGTAATGGTAATCGAAAAGGCAAAGGTGTTACACCGTACAGCCTTGTCATAGAGATTAGAAAATGTGTGTAATGATAATCGAAAAGGCAAAGGTGTTACACCGTACAGCCTTGTCATAGAGATTAGAAAATGTATGTAATGGTAATCGAAAAGGCAAAGGTGTTACACCGTACAGCCTTGTCATAGAGATTAGAAAATGTGTGTAATGGTAATCGAAAAGGCAAAGGTGTTACACCGTACAGCCTTGTCATAGAGATTAGAAAATGTGTGTAATGATAATCGAAAAGGCAAAGGTATTACACCGTACAGACTTGTCAAAGAGATTAGAAAATGTATGTAATGGTAATCGAAAAGGCAAAGGTGTTACACCGTACAGCCTTGTCATAGAGATTAGAAAATGTGTGTAATGATAATCGAAAAGGCAAAGGTATTACACCGTTCAGACTTGTCAAAGAGATTAGAAAATATATGTAATGGTAATCGAAAAGGCAAAGGTGTTACACCGTACAGCCTTGTCATAGAGATTAGAAAATGTGTGTAATGATAATCGAAAAGGCAAAGGTGTTACACCGTACAGCCTTGTCATAGAGATTAGAAAATGTATGTAATGGTAATCGAAAAGGCAAAGGTGTTACACCGTACAGCCTTGTCATAGAGATTAGAAAATGTGTGTAATGGTAATCGAAAAGGCAAAGGTGTTACACCGTACAGCCTTGTCATAGAGATTAGAAAATGTGTGTAATGATAATCGAAAAGGCAAAGGTATTACACCGTACAGCCTTGTCAAAGAGATTAGAAAATGTATGTAATGGTAATCGAAAAGGCAAAGGTGTTACACCGTACAGCCTTGTCATAGAGATTAGAAAATGTGTGTAATGATAATTGAAAAGGCAAAGGTGTTACACCGTACAGCCTTGTCATAGAGATTAGAAAATGTGTGTAATGATAATCGAAAAGGCAAAGGTAATACACCGTTCAGCCTTGTCAAAGAGATTAGAAAATGTATGTAATGGTAATCGAAAAGGTAAAGGTATTACACCGTACAGCCTTGTCATAGAGATAAAAAAATGTGTGTAATGTTCATCGAAAAGGCAAAGGTATTACACCGTACAGCCTTGTCATAGAGATTAGAAAATGTGTGTAATGATAATCGAAAAGGCAAAGGTATTACACCGTTCAGCCTTGTCAAAGAGATTAGAAAATGTATGTAATGGTAATCGAAAAGGCAAAGGTGTTACACCGTACAGCCTTGTCATAGAGATTAGAAAATGTGTTTAATGATAATCGAAAAGGCAAAGGTATTACACCGTACAGCCTTGTCATAGAGATTAGAAAATGTATGTAATGGTAATCGAAAAGGCAAAGGTGTTACACCGTACAGCCTTGTCATAGAGATTAGAAAATGTGTGTAATGATAATCGAAAAGGCAAAGGTATTACACCGTTCAGCCTTGTCAAAGAGATTAGAAAATGTGTGTAGTGGTAATCGAAAAGGCAAAGGTATAACACCGTACAGCTTTGTCATCGAGATAAGAAAATGTGTGTAATGGTAATCGAAAAGGCAAAGGTATTACACCGTTCAGCCTTGTCAAAGAGATTAGAAAATGTGTGTAATGGTAATCGAAAAGGCAAAGGTATTACACCGTACAGCCTTGTCATAGAGGTTAAAAAATGTGTGTAATAGTAAACGAAAAGCTAAAGGTATTACACCGTACAGCCTTGTCATAGAGATAAAAAAATATGTGTAATGTTCATCGAAAAGGCAAAGGTATTACACCGTACAGCCTTGTCATAGAGATTAGAAAATGTGTGTAATGATAATCGAAAAGGCAAAGGTATTACACCGTTCAGCCTTGTCAAAGAGATTAGAAAATGTATGTAATGGTAATCGAAAAGGCAAAGGTGTTACACCGTACAGCCTTGTCATAGAGATTAGAAAATGTGTGTAATGATAATCGAAAAGGCAAAGGTATTACACCGTACAGCCTTGTCAAAGAGATTAGAAAATGTATGTAATGGTAATCGAAAAGGCAAAGGTGTTACACCGTACAGCCTTGTCATAGAGATTAGAAAATGTGTGTAATGATAATCGAAAAGGCAAAGGTATTACACCGTACAGACTTGTCAAAGAGATTAGAAAATGTATGTAATGGTAATCGAAAAGGCAAAGGTGTTACACCGTACAGCCTTGTCATAGAGATTAGAAAATGTGTGTAATGATAATCGAAAAGGCAAAGGTATTACACCGTTCAGACTTGTCAAAGAGATTAGAAAATATATGTAATGGTAATCGAAAAGGCAAAGGTGTTACACCGTACAGCCTTGTCATAGAGATTAGAAAATGTGTGTAATGATAATCGAAAAGGCAAAGGTGTTACACCGTACAGCCTTGTCATAGAGATTAGAAAATGTATGTAATGGTAATCGAAAAGGCAAAGGTGTTACACCGTACAGCCTTGTCATAGAGATTAGAAAATGTGTGTAATGGTAATCGAAAAGGCAAAGGTGTTACACCGTACAGCCTTGTCATAGAGATTAGAAAATGTGTGTAATGATAATCGAAAAGGCAAAGGTATTACACCGTACAGACTTGTCAAAGAGATTAGAAAATGTATGTAATGGTAATCGAAAAGGCAAAGGTGTTACACCGTACAGCCTTGTCATAGAGATTAGAAAATGTGTGTAATGATAATCGAAAAGGCAAAGGTATTACACCGTTCAGACTTGTCAAAGAGATTAGAAAATATATGTAATGGTAATCGAAAAGGCAAAGGTGTTACACCGTACAGCCTTGTCAAAGAGATTAGAAAATGTGTGTAATGATAATCGAAAAGGCAAAGGTGTTACACCGTACAGCCTTGTCATAGAGATTAGAAAATGTATGTAATGGTAATCGAAAAGGCAAAGGTGTTACACCGTACAGCCTTGTCATAGAGATTAGAAAATGTGTGTAATGGTAATCGAAAAGGCAAAGGTGTTACACCGTACAGCCTTGTCATAGAGATTAGAAAATGTGTGTAATGATAATCGAAAAGGCAAAGGTATTACACCGTACAGCCTTGTCAAAGAGATTAGAAAATGTATGTAATGGTAATCGAAAAGGCAAAGGTGTTACACCGTACAGCCTTGTCATAGAGATTAGAAAATGTGTGTAATGATAATTGAAAAGGCAAAGGTGTTACACCGTACAGCCTTGTCATAGAGATTAGAAAATGTGTGTAATGATAATCGAAAAGGCAAAGGTAATACACCGTTCAGCCTTGTCAAAGAGATTAGAAAATGTATGTAATGGTAATCGAAAAGGCAAAGGTGTTACACCGTACAGCCTTGTCATAGAGATTAGAAAATGTGTGTAATGATAATCGAAAAGGCAAAGGTATTACACCGTACAGCCTTGTCATAGAGATTAGAAAATGTATGTAATGGTAATCGAAAAGGCAAAGGTGTTACACCGTACAGCCTTGTCATAGAGATTAGAAAATGTGTGTAATGATAATCGAAAAGGCAAAGGTATTACACCGTTCAGCCTTGTCAAAGAGATTAGAAAATGTGTGTAGTGGTAATCGAAAAGGCAAAGGTATAACACCGTACAGCTTTGTCATCGAGATAAGAAAATGTGTGTAATGGTAATCGAAAAGGCAAAGGTATTACACCGTTCAGCCTTGTCAAAGAGATTAGAAAATGTGTGTAATGGTAATCGAAAAGGCAAAGGTATTACACCGTACAGCCTTGTCATAGAGGTTAAAAAATGTGTTTAATGATACTCGAAAAGGCAAAGGTATTACACCGTACAGCCTTGTCATAGAAATAAAAATGTGTGTGATGGTAACGTACATTGGACACATTTTTATTCTCTCTTTTTATTTAATCGAAAAGGCAAAGGTATTAAACCGTACAGCCTTGTCATAGAGATTAGAAAATGTGTGTAAAGGTAATCGAAAAGTCACAGGTATTACACCGTACAGCCTTGTCATAGAGATTAGAAAAAGTGTGTAATAGTAAACGAAAAGATAAAGGTATTACACCGTACAGCCTTGTCATAGAGATAAAAAAATGTGTGTAATGTTCATCGAAAAGGCAAAGGTATTACACCGTACAGCCTTGTCATAGAGATTAGAAAATGTGTGTAATGATAATCGAAAAGGCAAAGGTATTACACCGTTCAGCCTTGTCAAAGAGATTAGAAAATGTATGTAATGGTAATCGAAAAGGCAAAGGTGTTACACCGTACAGCCTTGTCATAGAGATTAGAAAATGTGTTTAATGATAATCGAAAAGGCAAAGGTATTACACCGTACAGCCTTGTCATAGAGATTAGAAAATGTATGTAATGGTAAACGAAAAGGCAAAGGTGTTACACCGTACAGCCTTGTCATAGAGATTAGAAAATGTGTGTAATGATAATCGAAAAGGCAAAGGTATTACACCGTTCAGCCTTGTCAAAGAGATTAGAAAATGTGTGTAGTGGTAATCGAAAAGGCAAAGGTATAACACCGTACAGCTTTGTCATCGAGATAAGAAAATGTGTGTAATGGTAATCGAAAAGGCAAAGGTATTACACCGTTCAGCCTTGTCAAAGAGATTAGAAAATGTGTGTAATGGTAATCGAAAAGGCAAAGGTATTACACCGTACAGCCTTGTCATAGAGGTTAAAAAATGTGTGTAATAGTAAACGAAAAGCTAAAGGTATTACACCGTACAGCCTTGTCATAGAGATTAAAAAATGTGTGTAATGATAATCGAAAAGGCAAAGGTATTACACCGTACAGCCTTGTCATAGAGATTAGAAAATGTGTGTAATGATAATCGAAAAGGCAAAGGTATTACACCGTTCAGCCTTGTCAAAGAGATTAGAAAATGTATGTAATGGTAATCGAAAAGGCAAAGGTGTTACACCGTACAGCCTTGTCATAGAGATTAGAAAATGTGTTTAATGATAATCGAAAAGGCAAAGGTGTTACACCGTACAGCCTTGTCATAGAGATTAGAAAATGTGTGTAATGGTAATCGAAAAGGCAAAGGTGTTACACCGTACAGCCTTGTCATAGAGATTAGAAAATGTGTGTAATGATAATCGAAAAGGCAAAGGTATTACACCGTTCAGCCTTGTCAAAGAGATAAGAAAATGTGTGTAGTGGTAATCGAAAAGGCAAAGGTATAACACCGTACAGCTTTGTCATCGAGATAAGAAAATGTGTGTAATGGTAATCGAAAAGGCAAAGGTATTACACCGTTCAGCCTTGTCAAAGAGATTAGAAAATGTGTGTAATGGTAATCGAAAAGGCAAAGGTATTACACCGTACAGCCTTGTCATAGAGGTTAAAAAATGTGTTTAATGATACTCGAAAAGGCAAAGGTATTACACCGTACAGCCTTGTCATAGAGATTAGAAAATGTATGTAATGGTAATCGAAAAGGCAAAGGTGTTACAACGTACAGCCTTGTCATAGAGATTAGAAAATGTATGTAATGGTAATCGAAAAGGCCCGTACAGCCTTGTCATAGAGATAAGAAAATGTGTGTAATGGTAATCGAAAAGGCAAAGGTGTTACACCGTACAGCCTTGTCATAGAGATTAGAAAATGTGTGTAATGGTAATCGAAAAGGCAAAGGTGTTACACCGTACAGCCTTGTCATAGAGATTAGAAAATGTGTGTAATGATAATCGAAAAGGCAAAGGTGTTACACCGTACAGCCTTGTCATAGAGATTAGAAAATGTATGTAATGGTAATCGAAAAGGCAAAGGTGTTACACCGTACAGCCTTGTCATAGAGATTAGAAAATGTGTGTAATGGTAATCGAAAAGGCAAAGGTGTTACACCGTACAGCCTTGTCATAGAGATTAGAAAATGTGTGTAATGATAATCGAAAAGGCAAAGGTATTACACCGTACAGCCTTGTCAAAGAGATTAGAAAATGTATGTAATGGTAATCGAAAAGGCAAAGGTGTTACACCGTACAGCCTTGTCATAGAGATTAGAAAATGTGTGTAATGATAATCGAAAAGGCAAAGGTATTACACCGTTCAGCCTTGTCAAAGAGATTAGAAAATGTGTGTAATGGTAATCGAAAAGGCAAAGGTATTACACCGTACAGCCTTGTCATAGAGGTTAAAAAATGTGTTTAATGATACTCGAAAAGGCAAAGGTATTACACCGTACAGCCTTGTCATAGAAATAAAAATGTGTGTAATGGTAACGTACATTGGACACATTTTAATTCTCTGTTTTTATTTAATCGAAAAGGCAAAGGTATTAAACCGTACAGCCTTGTCATAGAGATTAGAAAATGTGTGTAAAGGTAATCGAAAAGTCAAAGGTATTACACCGTACAGCCTTGTCATAGAGATTAGAAAATGTGTGTAATAGTAAACGAAAAGGTAAAGATATTACACCGTACAGCCTTGTCATAGAGATAAAAAAATGTGTGTAATGTTCATCGAAAAGGCAAAGGTATTACACCGTACAGCCTTGTCATAGAGATTAGAAAATGTGTGTAATGATAATCGAAAAGGCAAAGGTGTTACACCGTACAGCCTTGTCATAGAGATTAGAAAATGTGTGTAATGATAATCGAAAAGGCAAAGGTATTTCACCGTACAGCCTTGTCAAAGAGATTAGAAAATGTATGTTATGGTAATCGAAAAGGCAAAGGTGTTACACCGTACAGCCTTGTCATAGAGATTAGAAAATGTGTGTAATGATAATCGAAAAGGCAAAGGTATTACACCGTTCAGACTTGTCAAAGAGATTAGAAAATATATGTAATGGTAATCGAAAAGGCAAAAGTGTTACACCGTACAGCCTTGTCATAGAGATTAGAAAATGTGTGTTATGATAATCGAAAAGGCAAAGGTGTTACACCGTACAGCCTTGTCATAGAGATTAGAAAATGTATGTAATGGTAATCGAAAAGACAAAAGGTGTTACACCGTACAGCCTTGTCATAGAGATTAGAAAATGTGTGTAATGGTAATCGAAAAGGCAAAGGTGTTACACCGTACAGCCTTGTCATAGAGATTAGAAAATGTGTGTAATGATAATCGAAAAGGCAAAGGTATTACACCGTACAGCCTTGTCAAAGAGATTAGAAAATGTATGTAATGGTAATCGAAAAGGCAAAGGTGTTACACCGTACAGCCTTGTCATAGAGATTAGAAAATGTGTGTAATGATAATCGAAAAGGCAAAGGTATTACACCGTTCAGACTTGTCAAAGAGATTAGAAAATATATGTAATGGTAATCGAAAAGGCAAAGGTGTTACACCGTACAGCCTTGTCATAGAGATTAGAAAATGTGTGTAATGATAATCGAAAAGGCAAAGGTGTTACACCGTACAGCCTTGTCATAGAGATTAGAAAATGTGTGTAATGATAATCGAAAAGGCAAAGGTAATACACCGTTCAGCCTTGTCAAAGAGATTAGAAAATGTATGTAATGGTAATCGAAAAGGCAAAGGTGTTACACCGTACAGCCTTGTCATAGAGATTAGAAAATGTGTGTAATGATAATCGAAAAGGCAAAGGTATTACACCGTACAGCCTTGTCATAGAGATTAGAAAATGTGTGTAATGATAATCGAAAAGGCAAAGGTGTTACACCGTACAGCCTTGTCATAGAGATTAGAAAATGTATGTAATGGTAATCGAAAAGGCAAAGGTGTTACACCGTACAGCCTTGTCATAGAGATTAGAAAATGTGTGTAATGGTAATCGAAAAGGCAAAGGTGTTACACCGTACAGCCTTGTCATAGAGATTAGAAAATGTGTGTAATGATAATCGAAAAGGCAAAGGTATTACACCGTACAGACTTGTCAAAGAGATTAGAAAATGTATGTAATGGTAATCGAAAAGGCAAAGGTGTTACACCGTACAGCCTTGTCATAGAGATTAGAAAATGTGTGTAATGATAATCGAAAAGGCAAAGGTATTACACCGTTCAGACTTGTCAAAGAGATTAGAAAATATATGTAATGGTAATCGAAAAGGCAAAGGTGTTACACCGTACAGCCTTGTCATAGAGATTAGAAAATGTGTGTAATGATAATCGAAAAGGCAAAGGTGTTACACCGTACAGCCTTGTCATAGAGATTAGAAAATGTATGTAATGGTAATCGAAAAGGCAAAGGTGTTACACCGTACAGCCTTGTCATAGAGATTAGAAAATGTGTGTAATGGTAATCGAAAAGGCAAAGGTGTTACACCGTACAGCCTTGTCATAGAGATTAGAAAATGTGTGTAATGATAATCGAAAAGGCAAAGGTATTACACCGTACAGCCTTGTCAAAGAGATTAGAAAATGTATGTAATGGTAATCGAAAAGGCAAAGGTGTTACACCGTACAGCCTTGTCATAGAGATTAGAAAATGTGTGTAATGATAATTGAAAAGGCAAAGGTGTTACACCGTACAGCCTTGTCATAGAGATTAGAAAATGTGTGTAATGATAATCGAAAAGGCAAAGGTAATACACCGTTCAGCCTTGTCAAAGAGATTAGAAAATGTATGTAATGGTAATCGAAAAGGCAAAGGTGTTACACCGTACAGCCTTGTCATAGAGATTAGAAAATGTGTGTAATGATAATCGAAAAGGCAAAGGTATTACACCGTACAGCCTTGTCATAGATATTAGAAAATGTATGTAATGGTAATCGAAAAGGCAAAGGTGTTACACCGTACAGCCTTGTCATAGAGATTAGAAAATGTGTGTAATGATAATCGAAAAGGCAAAGGTATTACACCGTTCAGCCTTGTCAAAGAGATTAGAAAATGTGTGTAGTGGTAATCGAAAAGGCAAAGGTATAACACCGTACAGCTTTGTCATCGAGATAAGAAAATGTGTGTAATGGTAATCGAAAAGGCAAAGGTATTACACCGTTCAGCCTTGTCAAAGAGATTAGAAAATGTGTGTAATGGTAATCGAAAAGGCAAAGGTATTACACCGTACAGCCTTGTCATAGAGGTTAAAAAATGTGTTTAATGATACTCGAAAAGGCAAAGGTATTACACCGTACAGCCTTGTCATAGAAATAAAAATGTGTGTGATGGTAACGTACATTGGACACATTTTTATTCTCTCTTTTTATTTAATCGAAAAGGCAAAGGTATTAAACCGTACAGCCTTGTCATAGAGATTAGAAAATGTGTGTAAAGGTAATCGAAAAGTCACAGGTATTACACCGTACAGCCTTGTCATAGAGATTAGAAAAAGTGTGTAATAGTAAACGAAAAGATAAAGGTATTACACCGTACAGCCTTGTCATAGAGATAAAAAAATGTGTGTAATGTTCATCGAAAAGGCAAAGGTATTACACCGTACAGCCTTGTCATAGAGATTAGAAAATGTGTGTAATGATAATCGAAAAGGCAAAGGTATTACACCGTTCAGCCTTGTCAAAGAGATTAGAAAATGTATGTAATGGTAATCGAAAAGGCAAAGGTGTTACACCGTACAGCCTTGTCATAGAGATTAGAAAATGTGTTTAATGATAATCGAAAAGGCAAAGGTATTACACCGTACAGCCTTGTCATAGAGATTAGAAAATGTATGTAATGGTAATCGAAAAGGCAAAGGTGTTACACCGTACAGCCTTGTCATAGAGATTAGAAAATGTGTGTAATGATAATCGAAAAGGCAAAGGTATTACACCGTTCAGCCTTGTCAAAGAGATTAGAAAATGTGTGTAGTGGTAATCGAAAAGGCAAAGGTATAACACCGTACAGCTTTGTCATCGAGATAAGAAAATGTGTGTAATGGTAATCGAAAAGGCAAAGGTATTACACCGTTCAGCCTTGTCAAAGAGATTAGAAAATGTGTGTAATGGTAATCGAAAAGGCAAAGGTATTACACCGTACAGCCTTGTCATAGAGGTTAAAAAATGTGTGTAATAGTAAACGAAAAGCTAAAGGTATTACACCGTACAGCCTTGTCATAGAGATAAAAAAATATGTGTAATGTTCATCGAAAAGGCAAAGGTATTACACCGTACAGCCTTGTCATAGAGATTAGAAAATGTGTGTAATGGTAATCGAAAAGGCAAAGGTATTACACCGTACAGCCTTGTCAAAGAGATTAGAAAATGTGTGTAATGGTAATCGAAAAGGCAAAGGTGTTACACCGTACAGCCTTGTCATAGAGATTAGAAAATGTGTTTAATGATAATCGAAAAGGCAAAGGTATTACACCGTACAGCCTTGTCATAGAGATTAGAAAATGTATGTAATGGTAATCGAAAAGGCAAAGGTGTTACACCGTACAGCCTTGTCATAGAGATTAGAAAATGTGTGTAATGATAATCGAAAAGGCAAAGGTATTACACCGTTCAGCCTTGTCAAAGAGATAAGAAAATGTGTGTAATGGTAATCGAAAAGGCAAAGGTATAACACCGTACAGCTTTGTCATCGAGATAAGAAAATGTGTGTAATGGTAATCGAAAAGGCAAAGGTATTACACCGTTCAGCCTTGTCAAAGAGATTAGAAAATGTGTGTAATGGTAATCGAAAAGGCAAAGGTATTACACCGTACAGCCTTGTCATAGAGGTTAAAAAATGTGTTTAATGATACTCGAAAAGGCAAAGGTATTACACCGTACAGCCTTGTCATAGAGATTAGAAAATGTATGTAATGGTAATCGAAAAGGCAAAGGTGTTACAACGTACAGCCTTGTCATAGAGATTAGAAAATGTATGTAATGGTAATCGAAAAGGCCCGTACAGCCTTGTCATAGAGATTAGAAAATGTGTGTAATGGTAATCGAAAAGGCAAAGGTGTTACACCGTACAGCCTTGTCATAGAGATTAGAAAATGTGTGTAATGGTAATCGAAAAGGCAAAGGTGTTACACCGTACAGCCTTGTCATAGAGATTAGAAAATGTGTGTAATGATAATCGAAAAGGCAAAGGTGTTACACCGTACAGCCTTGTCATAGAGATTAGAAAATGTATGTAATGGTAATCGAAAAGGCAAAGGTGTTACACCGTACAGCCTTGTCATAGAGATTAGAAAATGTGTGTAATGGTAATCGAAAAGGCAAAGGTGTTACACCGTACAGCCTTGTCATAGAGATTAGAAAATGTGTGTAATGATAATCGAAAAGGCAAAGGTATTACACCGTACAGCCTTGTCAAAGAGATTAGAAAATGTATGTAATGGTAATCGAAAAGGCAAAGGTGTTACACCGTACAGCCTTGTCATAGAGATTAGAAAATGTGTGTAATGATAATCGAAAAGGCAAAGGTATTACACCGTTCAGACTTGTCAAAGAGATTAGAAAATATATGTAATGGTAATCGAAAAGGCAAAGGTGTTACACCGTACAGCCTTGTCATAGAGATTAGAAAATGTGTGTAATGATAATCGAAAAGGCAAAGGTGTTACACCGTACAGCCTTGTCATAGAGATTAGAAAATGTGTGTAGTGGTAATCGAAAAGGCAAAGGTATAACACCGTACAGCTTTGTCATCGAGATAAGAAAATGTGTGTAATGGTAATCGAAAAGGCAAAGGTATTACACCGTTCAGCCTTGTCAAAGAGATTAGAAAATGTGTGTAATGGTAATCGAAAAGGCAAAGGTATTACACCGTACAGCCTTGTCATAGAGGTTAAAAAATGTGTTTAATGATACTCGAAAAGGCAAAGGTATTACACCGTACAGCCTTGTCATAGAAATAAAAATGTGTGTAATGGTAACGTACATTGGACACATTTTAATTCTCTGTTTTTATTTAATCGAAAAGGCAAAGGTATTAAACCGTACAGCCTTGTCATAGAGATTAGAAAATGTGTGTAAAGGTAATCGAAAAGTCAAAGGTATTACACCGTACAGCCTTGTCATAGAGATTAGAAAATGTGTGTAATAGTAAACGAAAAGGTAAAGGTATTACACCGTACAGCCTTGTCATAGAGATAAAAAAATGTGTGTAATGTTCATCGAAAAGGCAAAGGTATTACACCGTACAGCCTTGTCATAGAGATTAGAAAATGTGTGTAATGATAATCGAAAAGGCAAAGGTGTTACACCGTACAGCCTTGTCATAGAGATTAGAAAATGTGTGTAATGATAATCGAAAAGGCAAAGGTATTTCACCGTACAGCCTTGTCAAAGAGATTAGAAAATGTATGTTATGGTAATCGAAAAGGCAAAGGTGTTACACCGTACAGCCTTGTCATAGAGATTAGAAAATGTGTGTAATGATAATCGAAAAGGCAAAGGTATTACACCGTTCAGACTTGTCAAAGAGATTAGAAAATATATGTAATGGTAATCGAAAAGGCAAAAGTGTTACACCGTACAGCCTTGTCATAGAGATTAGAAAATGTGTGTAATGATAATCGAAAAGGCAAAGGTGTTACACCGTACAGCCTTGTCATAGAGATTAGAAAATGTATGTAATGGTAATCGAAAAGACAAAAGGTGTTACACCGTACAGCCTTGTCATAGAGATTAGAAAATGTGTGTAATGGTAATCGAAAAGGCAAAGGTGTTACACCGTACAGCCTTGTCATAGAGATTAGAAAATGTGTGTAATGATAATCGAAAAGGCAAAGGTATTACACCGTACAGCCTTGTCAAAGAGATTAGAAAATGTATGTAATGGTAATCGAAAAGGCAAAGGTGTTACACCGTACAGCCTTGTCATAGAGATTAGAAAATGTGTGTAATGATAATCGAAAAGGCAAAGGTATTACACCGTTCAGACTTGTCAAAGAGATTAGAAAATATATGTAATGGTAATCGAAAAGGCAAAGGTGTTACACCGTACAGCCTTGTCATAGAGATTAGAAAATGTGTGTAATGATAATCGAAAAGGCAAAGGTGTTACACCGTACAGCCTTGTCATAGAGATTAGAAAATGTGTGTAATGATAATCGAAAAGGCAAAGGTAATACACCGTTCAGCCTTGTCAAAGAGATTAGAAAATGTATGTAATGGTAATCGAAAAGGCAAAGGTGTTACACCGTACAGCCTTGTCATAGAGATTAGAAAATGTGTGTAATGATAATCGAAAAGGCAAAGGTATTACACCGTACAGCCTTGTCATAGAGATTAGAAAATGTATGTTATGGTAATCGAAAAGGCAAAGGTGTTACACCGTACAGCCTTGTCATAGAGATTAGAAAATGTGTGTAATGATAATCGAAAAGGCAAAGGTATTACACCGTTCAGCCTTGTCAAAGAGATTAGAAAATGTGTGTAGTGGTAATCGAAAAGGCAAAGGTATAACACCGTACAGCTTTGTCATCGAGATAAGAAAATATGTGTAATGGTAATCGAAAAGGCAAAGGTATTACACCGTTCAGCCTTGTCAAAGAGATTAGAAAATGTGTGTAATGGTAATCGAAAAGGCAAAGGTATTACACCGTACAGCCTTGTCATAGAGGTTAAAAAATGTGTGTAATGATACTCGAAAAGGCAAAGGTATTACACCGTACAGCCTTGTCATAGAAATAAAAATGTGTGTAATGGTAACGTACATTGGACACATTTTTATTCTCTCTTTTTATTTAATCGAAAAGGCAAAGGTATTAAACCGTACAGCCTTGTCATAGAGATTAGAAAATGTGTGTAAAGGTAATCGAAAAGTCAAAGGTATTACACCGTACAGCCTTGTCATAGAGATTAGAAAATGTGTGTAATAGTAAACGAAAAGGTAAAGGTATTACACCGTACAGCCTTGTCATAGAGATAAAAAAATGTGTGTAATGTTCATCGAAAAGGCAAAGGTATTACACCGTACAGCCTTGTCATAGAGATTAGAAAATGTGTGTAATGATAATCGAAAAGGCAAAGGTATTACACCGTTCAGCCTTGTCAAAGAGATTAGAAAATGTATGTAATGGTAATCGAAAAGGCAAAGGTGTTATACCGTACAGCCTTGTCATAGAGATTAGAAAATGTGTTTAATGATAATCGAAAAGGCAAAGGTATTACACCGTACAGCCTTGTCATAGAGATTAGAAAATGTATGTAATGGTAATCGAAAAGGCAAAGGTGTTACACCGTACAGCCTTGTCATAGAGATTAGAAAATGTGTGTAATGATAATCGAAAAGGCAAAGGTATTACACCGTTCAGCCTTGTCAAAGAGATTAGAAAATGTGTGTAATGATAATCGAAAAGGCAAAGGTATTACACCGTACAGCCTTGTCAAAGAGATTAGAAAATGTATGTAATGGTAATCGAAAAGGCAAAGGTGTTACACCGTACAGCCTTGTCATAGAGATTAGAAAATGTGTGTAATGATAATCGAAAAGGCAAAGGTATTACACCGTTCAGACTTGTCAAAGAGATTAGAAAATATATGTAATGGTAATCGAAAAGGCAAAGGTGTTACACCGTACAGCCTTGTCATAGAGATTAGAAAATGTGTGTAATGATAATCGAAAAGGCAAAGGTGTTACACCGTACAGCCTTGTCATAGAGATTAGAAAATGTGTGTAATGATAATCGAAAAGGCAAAGGTAATACACCGTTCAGCCTTGTCAAAGAGATTAGAAAATGTATGTAATGGTAATCGAAAAGGCAAAGGTGTTACACCGTACAGCCTTGTCATAGAGATTAGAAAATGTGTGTAATGATAATCGAAAAGGCAAAGGTATTACACCGTACAGCCTTGTCATAGAGATTAGAAAATGTATGTTATGGTAATCGAAAAGGCAAAGGTGTTACACCGTATAGCCTTGTCATAGAGATTAGAAAATGTGTGTAATGATAATCGAAAAGGCAAAGGTATTACACCGTTCAGCCTTGTCAAAGAGATTAGAAAATGTGTGTAGTGGTAATCGAAAAGGCAAAGGTATAACACCGTACAGCTTTGTCATCGAGATAAGAAAATATGTGTAATGGTAATCGAAAAGGCAAAGGTATTACACCGTTCAGCCTTGTCAAAGAGATTAGAAAATGTGTGTAATGGTAATCGAAAAGGCAAAGGTATTACACCGTACAGCCTTGTCATAGAGGTTAAAAAATGTGTTTAATGATACTCGAAAAGGCAAAGGTATTACACCGTACAGCCTTGTCATAGAAATAAAAATGTGTGTAATGGTAACGTACATTGGACACATTTTTATTCTCTCTTTTTATTTAATCGAAAAGGCAAAGGTATTAAACCGTACAGCCTTGTCATAGAGATTAGAAAATGTATGTAATGGTAATCGAAAAGGCAAAGGTGTTCACCGTACAGCCTTGTCATAGAGATTAGAAAATGTGTGTAATAGTAAACGAAAAGGTAAAGGTATTACACCGTACAGCCTTGTCATAGAGATTAGAAAATGTATGTAATGGTAATCGAAAAGGCAAAGGTGTTACACCGTACAGCCTTGTCATAGAGATTAGAAAATGTGTGTAATGATAATCGAAAAGGCAAAGGTATTACACCGTTCAGCCTTGTCAAAGAGATTAGAAAATGTGTGTAGTGGTAATCGAAAAGGCAAAGGTATAACACCGTACAGCTTTGTCATCGAGATAAGAAAATGTGTGTAATGGTAATCGAAAAGGCAAAGGTATTACACCGTTCAGCCTTGTCAAAGAGATTAGAAAATGTGTGTAATGGTAATCGAAAAGGCAAAGGTATTACACCGTACAGCCTTGTCATAGAGGTTAAAAAATGTGTGTAATAGTAAACGAAAAGCTAAAGGTATTACACCGTACAGCCTTGTCATAGAGATAAAAAAATATGTGTAATGTTCATCGAAAAGGCAAAGGTATTACACCGTACAGCCTTGTCATAGAGATTAGAAAATGTGTGTAATGATAATCGAAAAGGCAAAGGTATTACACCGTTCAGCCTTGTCAAAGAGATTAGAAAATGTGTGTAATGATAATCGAAAAGGCAAAGGTATTACACCGTACAGCCTTGTCAAAGAGATTAGAAAATGTATGTAATGGTAATCGAAAAGGCAAAGGTGTTACACCGTACAGCCTTGTCATAGAGATTAGAAAATGTGTGTAATGATAATCGAAAAGGCAAAGGTATTACACCGTTCAGACTTGTCAAAGAGATTAGAAAATATATGTAATGGTAATCGAAAAGGCAAAGGTGTTACACCGTACAGCCTTGTCATAGAGATTAGAAAATGTGTGTAATGATAATCGAAAAGGCAAAGGTGTTACACCGTACAGCCTTGTCATAGAGATTAGAAAATGTGTGTAATGATAATCGAAAAGGCAAAGGTAATACACCGTTCAGCCTTGTCAAAGAGATTAGAAAATGTATGTAATGGTAATCGAAAAGGCAAAGGTGTTACACCGTACAGCCTTGTCATAGAGATTAGAAAATGTGTGTAATGATAATCGAAAAGGCAAAGGTATTACACCGTACAGCCTTGTCATAGAGATTAGAAAATGTATGTTATGGTAATCGAAAAGGCAAAGGTGTTACACCGTATAGCCTTGTCATAGAGATTAGAAAATGTGTGTAATGATAATCGAAAAGGCAAAGGTATTACACCGTTCAGCCTTGTCAAAGAGATTAGAAAATGTGTGTAGTGGTAATCGAAAAGGCAAAGGTATAACACCGTACAGCTTTGTCATCGAGATAAGAAAATATGTGTAATGGTAATCGAAAAGGCAAAGGTATTACACCGTTCAGCCTTGTCAAAGAGATTAGAAAATGTGTGTAATGGTAATCGAAAAGGCAAAGGTATTACACCGTACAGCCTTGTCATAGAGGTTAAAAAATGTGTTTAATGATACTCGAAAAGGCAAAGGTATTACACCGTACAGCCTTGTCATAGAAATAAAAATGTGTGTAATGGTAACGTACATTGGACACATTTTTATTCTCTCTTTTTATTTAATCGAAAAGGCAAAGGTATTAAACCGTACAGCCTTGTCATAGAGATTAGAAAATGTATGTAATGGTAATCGAAAAGGCAAAGGTGTTACACCGTACAGCCTTGTCATAGAGATTAGAAAATGTGTTTAATGATAATCGAAAAGGCAAAGGTATTACACCGTACAGCCTTGTCATAGAGATTAGAAAATGTATGTAATGGTAATCGAAAAGGCAAAGGTGTTACACCGTACAGCCTTGTCATAGAGATTAGAAAATGTGTGTAATGATAATCGAAAAGGCAAAGGTATTACACCGTTCAGCCTTGTCAAAGAGATTAGAAAATGTGTGTAGTGGTAATCGAAAAGGCAAAGGTATAACACCGTACAGCTTTGTCATCGAGATAAGAAAATGTGTGTAATGGTAATCGAAAAGGCAAAGGTATTACACCGTTCAGCCTTGTCAAAGAGATTAGAAAATGTGTGTAATGGTAATCGAAAAGGCAAAGGTATTACACCGTACAGCCTTGTCATAGAGGTTAAAAAATGTGTGTAATAGTAAACGAAAAGGTAAAGGTATTACACCGTACAGCCTTGTCATAGAGATAAAAAAATATGTGTAATGTTCATCGAAAAGGCAAAGGTATTACACCGTACAGCCTTGTCATAGAGATTAGAAAATGTGTGTAATGATAATCGAAAAGGCAAAGGTATTACACCGTTCAGCCTTGTCAAAGAGATTAGAAAATGTATGTAATGGTAATCGAAAAGGCAAAGGTGTTACACCGTACAGCCTTGTCATAGAGATTAGAAAATGTGTGTAATGATAATCGAAAAGGCAAAGGTATTACACCGTACAGCCTTGTCATAGAGATTAGAAAATGTATGTAATGGTAATCGAAAAGGCAAAGGTGTTACACCGTACAGCCTTGTCATAGAGATTAGAAAATGTGTGTAATGATAATCGAAAAGGCAAAGGTATTACACCGTTCAGCCTTGTCAAAGAGATAAGAAAATGTGTGTAGTGGTAATCGAAAAGGCAAAGGTATAACACCGTACAGCTTTGTCATCGAGATAAGAAAATGTGTGTAATGGTAATCGAAAAGGCAAAGGTATTACACCGTTCAGCCTTGTCAAAGAGATTAGAAAATGTGTGTAATGGTAATCGAAAAGGCAAAGGTATTACACCGTACAGCCTTGTCATAGAGGTTAAAAAATGTGTTTAATGATACTCGAAAAGGCAAAGGTATTACACCGTACAGCCTTGTCATAGAGATTAGAAAATGTATGTAATGGTAATCGAAAAGGCAAAGGTGTTACAACGTACAGCCTTGTCATAGAGATTAGAAAATGTATGTAATGGTAATCGAAAAGGCCCGTACAGCCTTGTCATAGAGATTAGAAAATGTGTGTAATGGTAATCGAAAAGGCAAAGGTGTTACACCGTACAGCCTTGTCATAGAGATTAGAAAATGTGTGTAATGGTAATCGAAAAGGCAAAGGTGTTACACCGTACAGCCTTGTCATAGAGATTAGAAAATGTGTGTAATGATAATCGAAAAGGCAAAGGTGTTACACCGTACAGCCTTGTCATAGAGATTAGAAAATGTATGTAATGGTAATCGAAAAGGCAAAGGTGTTACACCGTACAGCCTTGTCATAGAGATTAGAAAATGTGTGTAATGGTAATCGAAAAGGCAAAGGTGTTACACCGTACAGCCTTGTCATAGAGATTAGAAAATGTGTGTAATGATAATCGAAAAGGCAAAGGTATTACACCGTACAGCCTTGTCAAAGAGATTAGAAAATGTATGTAATGGTAATCGAAAAGGCAAAGGTGTTACACCGTACAGCCTTGTCATAGAGATTAGAAAATGTGTGTAATGATAATCGAAAAGGCAAAGGTATTACACCGTTCAGACTTGTCAAAGAGATTAGAAAATATATGTAATGGTAATCGAAAAGGCAAAGGTGTTACACCGTACAGCCTTGTCATAGAGATTAGAAAATGTGTGTAATGATAATCGAAAAGGCAAAGGTGTTACACCGTACAGCCTTGTCATAGAGATTAGAAAATGTGTGTAGTGGTAATCGAAAAGGCAAAGGTATAACACCGTACAGCTTTGTCATCGAGATAAGAAAATGTGTGTAATGGTAATCGAAAAGGCAAAGGTATTACACCGTTCAGCCTTGTCAAAGAGATTAGAAAATGTGTGTAATGGTAATCGAAAAGGCAAAGGTATTACACCGTACAGCCTTGTCATAGAGGTTAAAAAATGTGTTTAATGATACTCGAAAAGGCAAAGGTATTACACCGTACAGCCTTGTCATAGAAATAAAAATGTGTGTAATGGTAACGTACATTGGACACATTTTAATTCTCTGTTTTTATTTAATCGAAAAGGCAAAGGTATTAAACCGTACAGCCTTGTCATAGAGATTAGAAAATGTGTGTAATGATAATCGAAAAGGCAAAGGTATTACACCGTACAGCCTTGTCATAGAGATTAGAAAATGTGTGTAATAGTAAACGAAAAGGTAAAGATATTACACCGTAC
Organism: Limenitis camilla; assembly: GCA_905147385.1. Taxonomy (NCBI): domain Eukaryota; kingdom Metazoa; phylum Arthropoda; class Insecta; order Lepidoptera; family Nymphalidae; genus Limenitis; species Limenitis camilla. The sequence continues at coordinate 7,443,420 of LR990249.1, read as the reverse complement.
AGCCTTGTCATAGAGATAAAAAACTGTGTGTAATGTTCATCGAAAAGGCAAAGGTATTACACCGTACAGCCTTGTCATAGAGATTAGAAAATGTGTGTAATGGTAATCGAAAAGGCAAAGGTGTTACACCGTACAGCCTTGTCATAGAGATTAGAAAATGTGTGTAATGATAATCGAAAAGGCAAAGGTATTTCACCGTACAGCCTTGTCAAAGAGATTAGAAAATGTATGTTATGGTAATCGAAAAGGCAAAGGTGTTACACCGTACAGCCTTGTCATAGAGATTAGAAAATGTGTGTAATGATAATCGAAAAGGCAAAGGTATTACACCGTTCAGACTTGTCAAAGAGATTAGAAAATATATGTAATGGTAATCGAAAAGGCAAAAGTGTTACACCGTACAGCCTTGTCATAGAGATTAGAAAATGTGTGTTATGATAATCGAAAAGGCAAAGGTGTTACACCGTACAGCCTTGTCATAGAGATTAGAAAATGTATGTAATGGTAATCGAAAAGACAAAAGGTGTTACACCGTACAGCCTTGTCATAGAGATTAGAAAATGTGTGTAATGGTAATCGAAAAGGCAAAGGTGTTACACCGTACAGCCTTGTCATAGAGATTAGAAAATGTGTGTAATGATAATCGAAAAGGCAAAGGTATTACACCGTACAGCCTTGTCAAAGAGATTAGAAAATGTATGTAATGGTAATCGAAAAGGCAAAGGTGTTACACCGTACAGCCTTGTCATAGAGATTAGAAAATGTGTGTAATGATAATCGAAAAGGCAAAGGTATTACACCGTTCAGACTTGTCAAAGAGATTAGAAAATATATGTAATGGTAATCGAAAAGGCAAAGGTGTTACACCGTACAGCCTTGTCATAGAGATTAGAAAATGTATGTTATGGTAATCGAAAAGGCAAAGGTGTTACACCGTACAGCCTTGTCATAGAGATTAGAAAATGTGTGTAATGATAATCGAAAAGGCAAAGGTAATACACCGTTCAGCCTTGTCAAAGAGATTAGAAAATGTATGTAATGGTAATCGAAAAGGCAAAGGTGTTACACCGTACAGCCTTGTCATAGAGATTAGAAAATGTGTGTAATGATAATCGAAAAGGCAAAGGTATTACACCGTACAGCCTTGTCATAGAGATTAGAAAATGTATGTTATGGTAATCGAAAAGGCAAAGGTGTTACACCGTACAGCCTTGTCATAGAGATTAGAAAATGTGTGTAATGATAATCGAAAAGGCAAAGGTATTACACCGTTCAGCCTTGTCAAAGAGATTAGAAAATGTGTGTAGTGGTAATCGAAAAGGCAAAGGTATAACACCGTACAGCTTTGTCATCGAGATAAGAAAATATGTGTAATGGTAATCGAAAAGGCAAAGGTATTACACCGTTCAGCCTTGTCAAAGAGATTAGAAAATGTGTGTAATGGTAATCGAAAAGGCAAAGGTATTACACCGTACAGCCTTGTCATAGAGGTTAAAAAATGTGTTTAATGATACTCGAAAAGGCAAAGGTATTACACCGTACAGCCTTGTCATAGAAATAAAAATGTGTGTAATGGTAACGTACATTGGACACATTTTTATTCTCTCTTTTTATTTAATCGAAAAGGCAAAGGTATTAAACCGTACAGCCTTGTCATAGAGATTAGAAAATGTGTGTAAAGGTAATCGAAAAGTCAAAGGTATTACACCGTACAGCCTTGTCATAGAGATTAGAAAATGTGTGTAATAGTAAACGAAAAGGTAAAGGTATTACACCGTACAGCCTTGTCATAGAGATAAAAAAATGTGTGTAATGTTCATCGAAAAGGCAAAGGTATTACACCGTACAGCCTTGTCATAGAGATTAGAAAATGTGTGTAATGGTAACGTACATTGGACACATTTTAATTCTCTGTTTTTATTTAATCGAAAAGGCAAAGGTATTAAACCGTACAGCCTTGTCATAGAGATTAGAAAATGTGTGTAAAGGTAATCGAAAAGTCAAAGGTATTACACCGTACAGCCTTGTCATAGAGATTAGAAAATGTGTGTAATAGTAAACGAAAAGGTAAAGATATTACACCGTACAGCCTTGTCATAGAGATAAAAAAATGTGTGTAATGTTCATCGAAAAGGCAAAGGTATTACACCGTACAGCCTTGTCATAGAGATTAGAAAATGTGTGTAATGATAATCGAAAAGGCAAAGGTGTTACACCGTACAGCCTTGTCATAGAGATTAGAAAATGTGTGTAATGATAATCGAAAAGGCAAAGGTATTTCACCGTACAGCCTTGTCAAAGAGATTAGAAAATGTATGTTATGGTAATCGAAAAGGCAAAGGTGTTACACCGTACAGCCTTGTCATAGAGATTAGAAAATGTGTGTAATGATAATCGAAAAGGCAAAGGTATTACACCGTTCAGACTTGTCAAAGAGATTAGAAAATATATGTAATGGTAATCGAAAAGGCAAAAGTGTTACACCGTACAGCCTTGTCATAGAGATTAGAAAATGTGTGTTATGATAATCGAAAAGGCAAAGGTGTTACACCGTACAGCCTTGTCATAGAGATTAGAAAATGTATGTAATGGTAATCGAAAAGACAAAAGGTGTTACACCGTACAGCCTTGTCATAGAGATTAGAAAATGTGTGTAATGATAATCGAAAAGGCAAAGGTGTTACACCGTACAGCCTTGTCATAGAGATTAGAAAATGTGTGTAATGATAATCGAAAAGGCAAAGGTATTACACCGTACAGCCTTGTCAAAGAGATTAGAAAATGTATGTAATGGTAATCGAAAAGGCAAAGGTGTTACACCGTACAGCCTTGTCATAGAGATTAGAAAATGTGTGTAATGATAATCGAAAAGGCAAAGGTGTTACACCGTACAGCCTTGTCATAGAGATTAGAAAATGTGTGTAATGATAATCGAAAAGGCAAAGGTATTTCACCGTACAGCCTTGTCAAAGAGATTAGAAAATGTATGTTATGGTAATCGAAAAGGCAAAGGTGTTACACCGTACAGCCTTGTCATAGAGATTAGAAAATGTGTGTAATGATAATCGAAAAGGCAAAGGTATTACACCGTTCAGACTTGTCAAAGAGATTAGAAAATATATGTAATGGTAATCGAAAAGGCAAAAGTGTTACACCGTACAGCCTTGTCATAGAGATTAGAAAATGTGTGTAGTGGTAATCGAAAAGGCAAAGGTATAACACCGTACAGCTTTGTCATCGAGATAAGAAAATGTGTGTAATGGTAATCGAAAAGGCAAAGGTATTACACCGTTCAGCCTTGTCAAAGAGATTAGAAAATGTGTGTAATGGTAATCGAAAAGGCAAAGGTATTACACCGTACAGCCTTGTCATAGAGGTTAAAAAATGTGTTTAATGATACTCGAAAAGGCAAAGGTATTACACCGTACAGCCTTGTCATAGAAATAAAAATGTGTGTAATGGTAACGTACATTGGACACATTTTAATTCTCTGTTTTTATTTAATCGAAAAGGCAAAGGTATTAAACCGTACAGCCTTGTCATAGAGATTAGAAAATGTGTGTAAAGGTAATCGAAAAGTCAAAGGTATTACACCGTACAGCCTTGTCATAGAGATTAGAAAATGTGTGTAATAGTAAACGAAAAGGTAAAGATATTACACCGTACAGCCTTGTCATAGAGATAAAAAAATGTGTGTAATGTTCATCGAAAAGGCAAAGGTATTACACCGTACAGCCTTGTCATAGAGATTAGAAAATGTGTGTAATGATAATCGAAAAGGCAAAGGTGTTACACCGTACAGCCTTGTCATAGAGATTAGAAAATGTGTGTAATGATAATCGAAAAGGCAAAGGTATTTCACCGTACAGCCTTGTCAAAGAGATTAGAAAATGTATGTTATGGTAATCGAAAAGGCAAAGGTGTTACACCGTACAGCCTTGTCATAGAGATTAGAAAATGTGTGTAATGATAATCGAAAAGGCAAAGGTATTACACCGTTCAGACTTGTCAAAGAGATTAGAAAATATATGTAATGGTAATCGAAAAGGCAAAAGTGTTACACCGTACAGCCTTGTCATAGAGATTAGAAAATGTGTGTTATGATAATCGAAAAGGCAAAGGTGTTACACCGTACAGCCTTGTCATAGAGATTAGAAAATGTATGTAATGGTAATCGAAAAGACAAAAGGTGTTACACCGTACAGCCTTGTCATAGAGATTAGAAAATGTGTGTAATGGTAATCGAAAAGGCAAAGGTGTTACACCGTACAGCCTTGTCATAGAGATTAGAAAATGTGTGTAATGATAATCGAAAAGGCAAAGGTATTACACCGTACAGCCTTGTCAAAGAGATTAGAAAATGTATGTAATGGTAATCGAAAAGGCAAAGGTGTTACACCGTACAGCCTTGTCATAGAGATTAGAAAATGTGTGTAATGATAATCGAAAAGGCAAAGGTGTTACACCGTACAGCCTTGTCATAGAGATTAGAAAATGTGTGTAATGATAATCGAAAAGGCAAAGGTATTTCACCGTACAGCCTTGTCAAAGAGATTAGAAAATGTATGTTATGGTAATCGAAAAGGCAAAGGTGTTACACCGTACAGCCTTGTCATAGAGATTAGAAAATGTGTGTAATGATAATCGAAAAGGCAAAGGTATTACACCGTTCAGACTTGTCAAAGAGATTAGAAAATATATGTAATGGTAATCGAAAAGGCAAAGGTGTTACACCGTACAGCCTTGTCATAGAGATTAGAAAATGTGTGTAGTGGTAATCGAAAAGGCAAAGGTATAACACCGTACAGCTTTGTCATCGAGATAAGAAAATGTGTGTAATGGTAATCGAAAAGGCAAAGGTATTACACCGTTCAGCCTTGTCAAAGAGATTAGAAAATGTGTGTAATGGTAATCGAAAAGGCAAAGGTATTACACCGTACAGCCTTGTCATAGAGGTTAAAAAATGTGTTTAATGATACTCGAAAAGGCAAAGGTATTACACCGTACAGCCTTGTCATAGAAATAAAAATGTGTGTAATGGTAACGTACATTGGACACATTTAAATAATCTGTTTTTATTTAATCGAAAAGGCAAAGGTATTAAACCGTACAGCCTTGTCATAGAGATTAGAAAATGTGTGTAAAGGTAATCGAAAAGTCAAAGGTATTACACCGTACAGCCTTGTCATAGAGATTAGAAAATGTGTGTAATAGTAAACGAAAAGGTAAAGGTATTACACCGTACAGCCTTGTCATAGAGATAAAAAAATGTGTGTAATGTTCATCGAAAAGGCAAAGGTATTACACCGTACAGCCTTGTCATAGAGATTAGAAAATGTGTGTAATGATAATCGAAAAGGCAAAGGTGTTACACCGTACAGCCTTGTCATAGAGATTAGAAAATGTGTGTAATGATAATCGAAAAGGCAAAGGTATTTCACCGTACAGCCTTGTCAAAGAGATTAGAAAATGTGTGTTATGGTAATCGAAAAGGCAAAGGTGTTACACCGTACAGCCTTGTCATAGAGATTAGAAAATGTGTGTAATGATAATCGAAAAGGCAAAGGTATTACACCGTTCAGACTTGTCAAAGAGATTAGAAAATATATGTAATGGTAATCGAAAAGGCAAAAGTGTTACACCGTACAGCCTTGTCATAGAGATTAGAAAATGTGTGTTATGATAATCGAAAAGGCAAAGGTGTTACACCGTACAGCCTTGTCATAGAGATTAGAAAATGTATGTAATGGTAATCGAAAAGACAAAAGGTGTTACACCGTACAGCCTTGTCATAGAGATTAGAAAATGTGTGTAATGGTAATCGAAAAGGCAAAGGTGTTACACCGTACAGCCTTGTCATAGAGATTAGAAAATGTGTGTAATGATAATCGAAAAGGCAAAGGTATTACACCGTACAGCCTTGTCAAAGAGATTAGAAAATGTATGTAATGGTAATCGAAAAGGCAAAGGTGTTACACCGTACAGCCTTGTCATAGAGATTAGAAAATGTGTGTAATGATAATCGAAAAGGCAAAGGTGTTACACCGTACAGCCTTGTCATAGAGATTAGAAAATGTGTGTAATGATAATCGAAAAGGCAAAGGTATTTCACCGTACAGCCTTGTCAAAGAGATTAGAAAATGTATGTTATGGTAATCGAAAAGGCAAAGGTGTTACACCGTACAGCCTTGTCATAGAGATTAGAAAATGTGTGTAATGATAATCGAAAAGGCAAAGGTATTACACCGTTCAGACTTGTCAAAGAGATTAGAAAATATATGTAATGGTAATCGAAAAGGCAAAAGTGTTACACCGTACAGCCTTGTCATAGAGATTAGAAAATGTGTGTAGTGGTAATCGAAAAGGCAAAGGTATAACACCGTACAGCTTTGTCATCGAGATAAGAAAATGTGTGTAATGGTAATCGAAAAGGCAAAGGTATTACACCGTACAGCCTTGTCAAAGAGATTAGAAAATGTGTGTAATGGTAATCGAAAAGGCAAAGGTATTACACCGTACAGCCTTGTCATAGAGGTTAAAAAATGTGTTTAATGATACTCGAAAAGGCAAAGGTATTACACCGTACAGCCTTGTCATAGAAATAAAAATGTGTGTAATGGTAACGTACATTGGACACATTTTAATTCTCTGTTTTTATTTAATCGAAAAGGCAAAGGTATTAAACCGTACAGCCTTGTCATAGAGATTAGAAAATGTGTGTAAAGGTAATCGAAAAGTCAAAGGTATTACACCGTACAGCCTTGTCATAGAGATTAGAAAATGTGTGTAATAGTAAACGAAAAGGTAAAGATATTACACCGTACAGCCTTGTCATAGAGATAAAAAAATGTGTGTAATGTTCATCGAAAAGGCAAAGGTATTACACCGTACAGCCTTGTCATAGAGATTAGAAAATGTGTGTAATGATAATCGAAAAGGCAAAGGTGTTACACCGTACAGCCTTGTCATAGAGATTAGAAAATGTGTGTAATGATAATCGAAAAGGCAAAGGTATTTCACCGTACAGCCTTGTCAAAGAGATTAGAAAATGTATGTTATGGTAATCGAAAAGGCAAAGGTGTTACACCGTACAGCCTTGTCATAGAGATTAGAAAATGTGTGTAATGATAATCGAAAAGGCAAAGGTATTACACCGTTCAGACTTGTCAAAGAGATTAGAAAATATATGTAATGGTAATCGAAAAGGCAAAAGTGTTACACCGTACAGCCTTGTCATAGAGATTAGAAAATGTGTGTTATGATAATCGAAAAGGCAAAGGTGTTACACCGTACAGCCTTGTCATAGAGATTAGAAAATGTATGTAATGGTAATCGAAAAGACAAAAGGTGTTACACCGTACAGCCTTGTCATAGAGATTAGAAAATGTGTGTAATGATAATCGAAAAGGCAAAGGTATTACACCGTTCAGCCTTGTCAAAGAGATTAGAAAATGTGTGTAGTGGTAATCGAAAAGGCAAAGGTATAACACCGTACAGCTTTGTCATCGAGATAAGAAAATATGTGTAATGGTAATCGAAAAGGCAAAGGTATTACACCGTTCAGCCTTGTCAAAGAGATTAGAAAATGTGTGTAATGGTAATCGAAAAGGCAAAGGTATTACACCGTACAGCCTTGTCATAGAGGTTAAAAAATGTGTTTAATGATACTCGAAAAGGCAAAGGTATTACACCGTACAGCCTTGTCATAGAAATAAAAATGTGTGTAATGGTAACGTACATTGGACACATTTTTATTCTCTCTTTTTATTTAATCGAAAAGGCAAAGGTATTAAACCGTACAGCCTTGTCATAGAGATTAGAAAATGTGTGTAAAGGTAATCGAAAAGTCAAAGGTATTACACCGTACAGCCTTGTCATAGAGATTAGAAAATGTGTGTAATAGTAAACGAAAAGGTAAAGGTATTACACCGTACAGCCTTGTCATAGAGATAAAAAAATGTGTGTAATGTTCATCGAAAAGGCAAAGGTATTACACCGTACAGCCTTGTCATAGAGATTAGAAAATGTGTGTAATGATAATCGAAAAGGCAAAGGTATTACACCGTTCAGCCTTGTCAAAGAGATTAGAAAATGTATGTAATGGTAATCGAAAAGGCAAAGGTGTTATACCGTACAGCCTTGTCATAGAGATTAGAAAATGTGTTTAATGATAATCGAAAAGGCAAAGGTATTACACCGTACAGCCTTGTCATAGAGATTAGAAAATGTATGTAATGGTAATCGAAAAGGCAAAGGTGTTACACCGTACAGCCTTGTCATAGAGATTAGAAAATGTGTGTAATGATAATCGAAAAGGCAAAGGTATTACACCGTTCAGCCTTGTCAAAGAGATTAGAAAATGTGTGTAATGATAATCGAAAAGGCAAAGGTATTACACCGTACAGCCTTGTCAAAGAGATTAGAAAATGTATGTAATGGTAATCGAAAAGGCAAAGGTGTTACACCGTACAGCCTTGTCATAGAGATTAGAAAATGTGTGTAATGATAATCGAAAAGGCAAAGGTATTACACCGTTCAGACTTGTCAAAGAGATTAGAAAATATATGTAATGGTAATCGAAAAGGCAAAGGTGTTACACCGTACAGCCTTGTCATAGAGATTAGAAAATGTGTGTAATGATAATCGAAAAGGCAAAGGTGTTACACCGTACAGCCTTGTCATAGAGATTAGAAAATGTGTGTAATGATAATCGAAAAGGCAAAGGTAATACACCGTTCAGCCTTGTCAAAGAGATTAGAAAATGTATGTAATGGTAATCGAAAAGGCAAAGGTGTTACACCGTACAGCCTTGTCATAGAGATTAGAAAATGTGTGTAATGATAATCGAAAAGGCAAAGGTATTACACCGTACAGCCTTGTCATAGAGATTAGAAAATGTATGTTATGGTAATCGAAAAGGCAAAGGTGTTACACCGTATAGCCTTGTCATAGAGATTAGAAAATGTGTGTAATGATAATCGAAAAGGCAAAGGTATTACACCGTTCAGCCTTGTCAAAGAGATTAGAAAATGTGTGTAGTGGTAATCGAAAAGGCAAAGGTATAACACCGTACAGCTTTGTCATCGAGATAAGAAAATATGTGTAATGGTAATCGAAAAGGCAAAGGTATTACACCGTTCAGCCTTGTCAAAGAGATTAGAAAATGTGTGTAATGGTAATCGAAAAGGCAAAGGTATTACACCGTACAGCCTTGTCATAGAGGTTAAAAAATGTGTTTAATGATACTCGAAAAGGCAAAGGTATTACACCGTACAGCCTTGTCATAGAAATAAAAATGTGTGTAATGGTAACGTACATTGGACACATTTTTATTCTCTCTTTTTATTTAATCGAAAAGGCAAAGGTATTAAACCGTACAGCCTTGTCATAGAGATTAGAAAATGTGTGTAAAGGTAATCGAAAAGTCAAAGGTATTACACCGTACAGCCTTGTCATAGAGATTAGAAAATGTGTGTAATAGTAAACGAAAAGGTAAAGGTATTACACCGTACAGCCTTGTCATAGAGATAAAAAAATGTGTGTAATGTTCATCGAAAAGGCAAAGGTATTACACCGTACAGCCTTGTCATAGAGATTAGAAAATGTATGTAATGGTAATCGAAAAGGCAAAGGTGTTACACCGTACAGCCTTGTCATAGAGATTAGAAAATGTGTGTAATGATAATCGAAAAGGCAAAGGTATTACACCGTTCAGCCTTGTCAAAGAGATTAGAAAATGTGTGTAGTGGTAATCGAAAAGGCAAAGGTATTACACCGTACAGCTTTGTCATCGAGATAAGAAAATGTGTGTAATGGTAATCGAAAAGGCAAAGGTATTACACCGTTCAGCCTTGTCAAAGAGATTAGAAAATGTGTGTAATGGTAATCGAAAAGGCAAAGGTATTACACCGTACAGCCTTGTCATAGAGGTTAAAAAATGTGTGTAATAGTAAACGAAAAGCTAAAGGTATTACACCGTACAGCCTTGTCATAGAGATAAAAAAATATGTGTAATGTTCATCGAAAAGGCAAAGGTATTACACCGTACAGCCTTGTCATAGAGATTAGAAAATGTGTGTAATGATAATCGAAAAGGCAAAGGTATTACACCGTTCAGCCTTGTCAAAGAGATTAGAAAATGTATGTAATGGTAATCGAAAAGGCAAAGGTGTTACACCGTACAGCCTTGTCATAGAGATTAGAAAATGTGTTTAATGATAATCGAAAAGGCAAAGGTATTACACCGTACAGCCTTGTCATAGAGATTAGAAAATGTATGTAATGGTAATCGAAAAGGCAAAGGTGTTACACCGTACAGCCTTGTCATAGAGATTAGAAAATGTGTGTAATGATAATCGAAAAGGCAAAGGTATTACACCGTTCAGCCTTGTCAAAGAGATTAGAAAATGTATGTAATGGTAATCGAAAAGGCAAAGGTGTTACACCGTACAGCCTTGTCATAGAGATTAGAAAATGTGTGTAATGATAATCGAAAAGGCAAAGGTATTACACCGTACAGCCTTGTCAAAGAGATTAGAAAATGTATGTAATGGTAATCGAAAAGGCAAAGGTGTTACACCGTACAGCCTTGTCATAGAGATTAGAAAATGTGTGTAATGATAATCGAAAAGGCAAAGGTATTACACCGTACAGCCTTGTCAAAGAGATTAGAAAATGTATGTAATGGTAATCGAAAAGGCAAAGGTGTTACACCGTACAGCCTTGTCATAGAGATTAGAAAATGTGTGTAATGATAATCGAAAAGGCAAAGGTATTACACCGTTCAGACTTGTCAAAGAGATTAGAAAATATATGTAATGGTAATCGAAAAGGCAAAGGTGTTACACCGTACAGCCTTGTCATAGAGATTAGAAAATGTGTGTAATGATAATCGAAAAGGCAAAGGTGTTACACCGTACAGCCTTGTCATAGAGATTAGAAAATGTATGTAATGGTAATCGAAAAGGCAAAGGTTTTACACCGTACAGCCTTGTCATAGAGATTAGAAAATGTGTGTAATGGTAATCGAAAAGGCAAAGGTGTTACACCGTACAGCCTTGTCAAAGAGATTAGAAAATATATGTAATGGTAATCGAAAAGGCAAAGGTGTTACACCGTACAGCCTTGTCATAGAGATTAGAAAATGTGTGTAATGATAATCGAAAAGGCAAAGGTGTTACACCGTACAGCCTTGTCATAGAGATTAGAAAATGTGTGTAATGATAATCGAAAAGGCAAAGGTATTACACCGTTCAGCCTTGTCAAAGAGATTAGAAAATGTATTTAATGGTAATCGAAAAGGCAAAGGTGTTACACCGTACAGCCTTGTCATAGAGATTAGAAAATGTGTGTAATGATAATCGAAAAGGCAAAGGTATTACACCGTTCAGCCTTGTCAAAGAGATTAGAAAATGTGTTTAATGGTAATCGAAAAGGCAAAGGTGTTACACCGTACAGCCTTGTCATAGAGATTAGAAAATGTGTGTAATGATAATCGAAAAGGCAAAGGTATTACACCGTACAGCCTTGTCATAGAGATTAGAAAATGTATATAATGGTAATCGAAAAGGCAAAGGTGTTACACCGTACAGCCTTGTCATAGAGATTAGAAAATGTGTGTAATGATAATCGAAAAGGCAAAGGTATTACACCGTTCAGCCTTGTCAAAGAGATTAGAAAATGTGTGTAGTGGTAATCGAAAAGGCAAAGGTATAACACCGTACAGCTTTGTCATCGAGATAAGAAAATGTGTGTAATGGTAATCGAAAAGGCAAAGGTATTACACCGTACAGCCTTGTCATAGAGATTAGAAAATGTGTGTAAAGGTAATCGAAAAGTCAAAGGTGTTACACCGTACAGCCTTGTCATAGAGATTAGAAAATGTGTGTAATGATAATCGAAAAGGCAAAGGTGTTACACCGTACAGCCTTGTCATAGAGATTAGAAAATGTATGTAATGGTAATCGAAAAGGCAAAGGTGTTACACCGTACAGCCTTGTCATAGAGATTAGAAAATGTGTGTAATGGTAATCGAAAAGGCAAAGGTGTTACACCGTACAGCCTTGTCATAGAGATTAGAAAATGTGTGTAATGATAATCGAAAAGGCAAAGGTATTACACCGTTCAGCCTTGTCAAAGAGATTAGAAAATGTATGTAATGGTAATCGAAAAGGCAAAGGTATTACACCGTTCAGACTTGTCAAAGAGATTAGAAAATATATGTAATGGTAATCGAAAAGGCAAAGGTGTTACACCGTACAGCCTTGTCATAGAGATTAGAAAATGTGTGTAATGATAATCGAAAAGGCAAAGGTGTTACACCGTACAGCCTTGTCATAGAGATTAGAAAATGTGTGTAATGATAATCGAAAAGGCAAAGGTATTACACCGTTCAGCCTTGTCAAAGAGATTAGAAAATGTATGTAATGGTAATCGAAAAGGCAAAGGTGTTACACCGTACAGCCTTGTCATAGAGATTAGAAAATGTGTGTAATGATAATCGAAAAGGCAAAGGTATTACACCGTACAGCCTTGTCATAGAGATTAGAAAATGTATATAATGGTAATCGAAAAGGCAAAGGTGTTACACCGTACAGCCTTGTCATAGAGATTAGAAAATGTGTGTAATGATAATCGAAAAGGCAAAGGTATTACACCGTTCAGCCTTGTCAAAGAGATTAGAAAATGTGTGTAGTGGTAATCGAAAAGGCAAAGGTATAACACCGTACAGCTTTGTCATCGAGATAAGAAAATGTGTGTAATGGTAATCGAAAAGGCAAAGGTATTACACCGTTCAGCCTTGTCAAAGAGATTAGAAAATGTGTGTAATGGTAATCGAAAAGGCAAAGGTATTACACCGTACAGCCTTGTCATAGAGGTTAAAAAATGTGTTTAATGATACTCGAAAAGGCAAAGGTATTACACCGTACAGCCTTGTCATAGAAATAAAAATGTGTGTAATGGTAACGTACATTGGACACATTTTTATTCTCTCTTTTTATTTAATCGAAAAGGCAAAGGTATTAAACCGTACAGCCTTGTCATAGAGATTAGAAAATGTGTGTAAAGGTAATCGAAAAGTCAAAGGTATTACACCGTACAGCCTTGTCATAGAGATTAGAAAATGTGTGTAATAGTAAACGAAAAGGTAAAGGTATTACACCGTACAGCCTTGTCATAGAGATAAAAAAATGTGTGTAATGTTCATCGAAAAGGCAAAGGTATTACACCGTACAGCCTTGTCATAGAGATTAGAAAATGTGTGTAATGATAATCGAAAAGGCAAAGGTATTACACCGTTCAGCCTTGTCAAAGAGATTAGAAAATGTATGTAATGGTAATCGAAAAGGCAAAGGTGTTACACCGTACAGCCTTGTCATAGAGATTAGAAAATGTGTTTAATGATAATCGAAAAGGCAAAGGTATTACACCGTACAGCCTTGTCATAGAGATTAGAAAATGTGTGTAATGGTAATCGAAAAGGCAAAGGTGTTACACCGTACAGCCTTGTCATAGAGATTAGAAAATGTGTGTAATGATAATCGAAAAGGCAAAGGTATTACACCGTTCAGCCTTGTCAAAGAGATTAGAAAATGTGTGTAGTGGTAATCGAAAAGGCAAAGGTATAACACCGTACAGCTTTGTCATCGAGATAAGAAAATGTGTGTAATGGTAATCGAAAAGGCAAAGGTATTACACCGTTCAGCCTTGTCAAAGAGATTAGAAAATGTGTGTAATGGTAATCGAAAAGGCAAAGGTATTACACCGTACAGCCTTGTCATAGAGGTTAAAAAATGTGTGTAATAGTAAACGAAAAGCTATAGGTATTACACCGTACAGCCTTGTCATAGAGATAAAAAAATATGTGTAATGTTCATCGAAAAGGCAAAGGTATTACACCGTACAGCCTTGTCATAGAGATTAGAAAATGTGTGTAATGATAATCGAAAAGGCAAAGGTATTACACCGTTCAGCCTTGTCAAAGAGATTAGAAAATGTATGTAATGGTAATCGAAAAGGCAAAGGTGTTACACCGTACAGCCTTGTCATAGAGATTAGAAAATGTGTTTAATGATAATCGAAAAGGCAAAGGTATTACACCGTACAGCCTTGTCATAGAGATTAGAAAATGTATGTAATGGTAATCGAAAAGGCAAAGGTGTTACACCGTACAGCCTTGTCATAGAGATTAGAAAATGTGTGTAATGATAATCGAAAAGGCAAAGGTATTACACCGTTCAGCCTTGTCAAAGAGATTAGAAAATGTGTGTAGTGGTAATCGAAAAGGCAAAGGTATAACACCGTACAGCTTTGTCATCGAGATAAGAAAATGTGTGTAATGGTAATCGAAAAGGCAAAGGTATTACACCGTTCAGCCTTGTCAAAGAGATTAGAAAATGTGTGTAATGGTAATCGAAAAGGCAAAGGTATTACACCGTACAGCCTTGTCATAGAGGTTAAAAAATGTGTGTAATGATACTCGAAAAGGCAAAGGTATTACACCGTACAGCCTTGTCAAAGAGATTAGAAAATGTATGTAATGGTAATCGAAAAGGCAAAGGTGTTACACCGTACAGCCTTGTCATAGAGATTAGAAAATGTATGTAATGGTAATCGAAAAGGCCCGTACAGCCTTGTCATAGAGATTAGAAAATGTGTGTAATGGTAATCGAAAAGGCAAAGGTGTTACACCGTACAGCCTTGTCATAGAGATTAGAAAATGTGTGTAATGGTAATCGAAAAGGCAAAGGTGTTACACCGTACAGCCTTGTCATAGAGATTAGAAAATGTGTGTAATGATAATCGAAAAGGCAAAGGTGTTACACCGTACAGCCTTGTCATAGAGATTAGAAAATGTATGTAATGGTAATCGAAAAGGCAAAGGTGTTACACCGTACAGCCTTGTCATAGAGATTAGAAAATGTGTGTAATGATAATCGAAAAGGCAAAGGTAATACACCGTTCAGCCTTGTCAAAGAGATTAGAAAATGTATGTAATGGTAATCGAAAAGGCAAAGGTGTTACACCGTACAGCCTTGTCATAGAGATTAGAAAATGTGTGTAATGATAATCGAAAAGGCAAAGGTATTACACCGTACAGCCTTGTCATAGAGATTAGAAAATGTATGTAATGGTAATCGAAAAGGCAAAGGTGTTACACCGTACAGCCTTGTCATAGAGATTAGAAAATGTGTGTAATGATAATCGAAAAGGCAAAGGTATTACACCGTTCAGCCTTGTCAAAGAGATTAGAAAATGTGTGTAGTGGTAATCGAAAAGGCAAAGGTATAACACCGTACAGCTTTGTCATCGAGATAAGAAAATGTGTGTAATGGTAATCGAAAAGGCAAAGGTATTACACCGTTCAGCCTTGTCAAAGAGATTATAAAATGTGTGTAATGGTAATCGAAAAGGCAAAGGTATTACACCGTACAGCCTTGTCATAGAGGTTAAAAAATGTGTTTAATGTTACTCGAAAAGGCAAAGGTATTACACCGTACAGCCTTGTCATAGAAATAAAAATGTGTGTAATGGTAACGTACATTGGACACATTTTTATTCTCTCTTTTTATTTAATCGAAAAGGCAAAGGTATTAAACCGTACAGCCTTGTCATAGAGATTAGAAAATGTGTGTAAAGGTAATCGAAAAGTCAAAGGTATTACACCGTACAGCCTTGTCATAGAGATTAGAAAATGTGTGTAATAGTAAACGAAAAGGTAAAGGTATTACACCGTACAGCCTTGTCATAGAGATAAAAAAATGTGTGTAATGTTCATCGAAAAGGCAAAGGTATTACACCGTACAGCCTTGTCATAGAGATTAGAAAATGTGTGTAATGATAATCGAAAAGGCAAAGGTATTACACCGTTCTGCCTTGTCAAAGAGATTAGAAAATGTATGTAATGGTAATCGAAAAGGCAAAGGTGTTACACCGTACAGCCTTGTCATAGAGATTAGAAAATGTGTTTAATGATAATCGAAAAGGCAAAGGTATTACACCGTACAGCCTTGTCATAGAGATTAGAAAATGTATGTAATGGTAATCGAAAAGGCAAAGGTGTTACACCGTACAGCCTTGTCATAGAGATTAGAAAATGTGTGTAATGATAATCGAAAAGGCAAAAGTATTACACCGTTCAGACTTGTCAAAGAGATTAGAAAATATATGTAATGGTAATCGAAAAGGCAAAGGTGTTACACCGTACAGCCTTGTCATAGAGATTAGAAAATGTGTGTAATGATAATCGAAAAGGCAAAGGTATTACACCGTTCAGCCTTGTCAAAGAGATTAGAAAATGTGTGTAATGGTAATCGAAAAGGCAAAGGTATTACACCGTACAGCCTTGTCATAGAGGTTAAAAAATGTGTGTAAAAGTAAACGAAAAGCTAAAGGTATTACACCGTACAGCCTTGTCATAGAGATAAAAAAATATGTGTAATTTTCATCGAAAAGGCAAAGGTATTACACCGTACAGCCTTGTCATAGAGATTAGAAAATGTGTGTAATGATAATCGAAAAGGCAAAGGTATTACACCGTACAGCCTTGTCAAAGAGATTAGAAAATGTATGTAATGGTAATCGAAAAGGCAAAGGTATTACACCGTACAGCCTTGTCATAGAGATTAGAAAATGTGTGTAATGATAATCGAAAAGGCAAAGGTATTACACCGTACAGCCTTGTCAAAGAGATTAGAAAATGTATGTAATGGTAATCGAAAAGGCAAAGGTGTTACACCGTACAGCCTTGTCATAGAGATTAGAAAATGTGTGTAATGATAATCGAAAAGGCAAAGGTATTACACCGTTCAGCCTTGTCAAAGAGATTAGAAAATGTGTGTAGTGGTAATCGAAAAGGCAAAGGTATAACACCGTACAGCTTTGTCATCGAGATAAGAAAATGTGTGTAATGGTAATCGAAAAGGCAAAGGTATTACACCGTTCAGCCTTGTCAAAGAGATTAGAAAATGTGTGTAATGGTAATCGAAAAGGCAAAGGTATTACACCGTACAGCCTTGTCATAGAGGTTAAAAAATGTGTTTAATGATACTCGAAAAGGCAAAGGTATTACACCGTACAGCCTTGTCATAGAGATTAGAAAATGTATGTAATGGTAATCGAAAAGGCAAAGGTATTACACCGTACAGCCTTGTCATAGAGATTAGAAAATGTATGTAATGGTAATCGAAAAGGCAAAGGTGTTACACCGTACAGCCTTGTCATAGAGATTAGAAAATGTGTGTAATGATAATCGAAAAGGCAAAGGTATTACACCGTTCAGCCTTGTCAAAGAGATTAGAAAATGTGTGTAGTGGTAATCGAAAAGGCAAAGGTATAACACCGTACAGCTTTGTCATCGAGATAAGAAAATGTGTGTAATGGTAATCGAAAAGGCAAAGGTATTACACCGTTCAGCCTTGTCAAAGAGATTAGAAAATGTGTGTAATGGTAATCGAAAAGGCAAAGGTATTACACCGTACAGCCTTGTCATAGAGGTTAAAAAATGTGTTTAATGATACTCGAAAAGGCAAAGGTATTACACCGTACAGCCTTGTCATAGAGATTAGAAAATGTATGTAATGGTAATCGAAAAGGCAAAGGTGTTACAC
The DNA here is from genome assembly GCA_905147385.1 of Limenitis camilla. NCBI lineage: Eukaryota > Metazoa > Arthropoda > Insecta > Lepidoptera > Nymphalidae > Limenitis > Limenitis camilla. Next base: position 7,425,811 of record LR990249.1, on the reverse strand, counting down.
CGTACAGCCTTGTCATAGAGATTAGAAAATGTATGTAATGGTAATCGAAAAGGCCCGTACAGCCTTGTCATAGAGATTAGAAAATGTGTGTAATGGTAATCGAAAAGGCAAAGGTGTTACACCGTACAGCCTTGTCATAGAGATTAGAAAATGTGTGTAATGGTAATCGAAAAGGCAAAGGTGTTACACCGTACAGCCTTGTCATAGAGATTAGAAAATGTGTGTAATGATAATCGAAAAGGCAAAGGTGTTACACCGTACAGCCTTGTCATAGAGATTAGAAAATGTATGTAATGGTAATCGAAAAGGCAAAGGTGTTACACCGTACAGCCTTGTCATAGAGATTAGAAAATGTGTGTAATGATAATCGAAAAGGCAAAGGTAATACACCGTTCAGCCTTGTCAAAGAGATTAGAAAATGTATGTAATGGTAATCGAAAAGGCAAAGGTGTTACACCGTACAGCCTTGTCATAGAGATTAGAAAATGTGTGTAATGATAATCGAAAAGGCAAAGGTATTACACCGTACAGCCTTGTCATAGAGATTAGAAAATGTATGTAATGGTAATCGAAAAGGCAAAGGTGTTACACCGTACAGCCTTGTCATAGAGATTAGAAAATGTGTGTAATGATAATCGAAAAGGCAAAGGTATTACACCGTTCAGCCTTGTCAAAGAGATTAGAAAATGTGTGTAGTGGTAATCGAAAAGGCAAAGGTATAACACCGTACAGCCTTGTCATAGAGATAAGAAAATGTGTGTAATGGTAATCGAAAAGGCAAAGGTATTACACCGTTCAGCCTTGTCAAAGAGATTATAAAATGTGTGTAATGGTAATCGAAAAGGCAAAGGTATTACACCGTACAGCCTTGTCATAGAGGTTAAAAAATGTGTTTAATGTTACTCGAAAAGGCAAAGGTATTACACCGTACAGCCTTGTCATAGAAATAAAAATGTGTGTAATGGTAACGTACATTGGACACATTTTTATTCTCTCTTTTTATTTAATCGAAAAGGCAAAGGTATTAAACCGTACAGCCTTGTCATAGAGATTAGAAAATGTGTGTAAAGGTAATCGAAAAGTCAAAGGTATTACACCGTACAGCCTTGTCATAGAGATTAGAAAATGTGTGTAATAGTAAACGAAAAGGTAAAGGTATTACACCGTACAGCCTTGTCATAGAGATAAAAAAATGTGTGTAATGTTCATCGAAAAGGCAAAGGTATTACACCGTACAGCCTTGTCATAGAGATTAGAAAATGTGTGTAATGATAATCGAAAAGGCAAAGGTATTACACCGTTCTGCCTTGTCAAAGAGATTAGAAAATGTATGTAATGGTAATCGAAAAGGCAAAGGTGTTACACCGTACAGCCTTGTCATAGAGATTAGAAAATGTGTTTAATGATAATCGAAAAGGCAAAGGTATTACACCGTACAGCCTTGTCATAGAGATTAGAAAATGTATGTAATGGTAATCGAAAAGGCAAAGGTGTTACACCGTACAGCCTTGTCATAGAGATTAGAAAATGTGTGTAATGATAATCGAAAAGGCAAAAGTATTACACCGTTCAGACTTGTCAAAGAGATTAGAAAATATATGTAATGGTAATCGAAAAGGCAAAGGTGTTACACCGTACAGCCTTGTCATAGAGATTAGAAAATGTGTGTAATGATAATCGAAAAGGCAAAGGTATTACACCGTTCAGCCTTGTCAAAGAGATTAGAAAATGTGTGTAATGGTAATCGAAAAGGCAAAGGTATTACACCGTACAGCCTTGTCATAGAGGTTAAAAAATGTGTGTAAAAGTAAACGAAAAGCTAAAGGTATTACACCGTACAGCCTTGTCATAGAGATAAAAAAATATGTGTAATTTTCATCGAAAAGGCAAAGGTATTACACCGTACAGCCTTGTCATAGAGATTAGAAAATGTGTGTAATGATAATCGAAAAGGCAAAGGTATTACACCGTACAGCCTTGTCAAAGAGATTAGAAAATGTATGTAATGGTAATCGAAAAGGCAAAGGTAATACACCGTACAGCCTTGTCATAGAGATTAGAAAATGTGTGTAATGATAATCGAAAAGGCAAAGGTATTACACCGTACAGCCTTGTCAAAGAGATTAGAAAATGTATGTAATGGTAATCGAAAAGGCAAAGGTGTTACACCGTACAGCCTTGTCATAGAGATTAGAAAATGTGTGTAATGATAATCGAAAAGGCAAAGGTATTACACCGTTCAGCCTTGTCAAAGAGATTAGAAAATGTGTGTAGTGGTAATCGAAAAGGCAAAGGTGTTACACCGTACAGCCTTGTCATAGAGATTAGAAAATGTGTGTAATGATAATCGAAAAGGCAAAGGTATTACACCGTTCAGCCTTGTCAAAGAGATTAGAAAATGTGTGTAGTGGTAATCGAAAAGGCAAAGGTATAACACCGTACAGCTTTGTCATCGAGATAAGAAAATGTGTGTAATGGTAATCGAAAAGGCAAAGGTATTACACCGTTCAGCCTTGTCAAAGAGATTAGAAAATGTGTGTAATGGTAATCGAAAAGGCAAAGGTATTACACCGTACAGCCTTGTCATAGAGGTTAAAAAATGTGTTTAATGATACTCGAAAAGGCAAAGGTATTACACCGTACAGCCTTGTCATAGAAATAAAAATGTGTGTAATGGTAACGTACATTGGACACATTTTTATTCTCTCTTTTTATTTAATCGAAAAGGCAAAGGTATTAAACCGTACAGCCTTGTCATAGAGATTAGAAAATGTGTGTAAAGGTAATCGAAAAGTCAAAGGTATTACACCGTACAGCCTTGTCATAGAGATTAGAAAATGTGTGTAATAGTAAACGAAAAGGTAAAGGTATTACACCGTACAGCCTTGTCATAGAGATAAAAAAATATGTGTAATGTTCATCGAAAAGGCAAAGGTATTACACCGTACAGCCTTGTCATAGAGATTAGAAAATGTGTGTAATGATAATCGAAAAGGCAAAGGTATTACACCGTTCAGCCTTGTCAAAGAGATTAGAAAATGTATGTAATGGTAATCGAAAAGGCAAAGGTGTTACACCGTACAGCCTTGTCATAGAGATTAGAAAATGTGTTTAATGATAATCGAAAAGGCAAAGGTATTACACCGTACAGCCTTGTCATAGAGATTAGAAAATGTATGTAATGGTAATCGAAAAGGCAAAGGTGTTACACCGTACAGCCTTGTCATAGAGATTAGAAAATGTGTGTAATGATAATCGAAAAGGCAAAGGTATTACACCGTTCAGCCTTGTCAAAGAGATTAGAAAATGTGTGTAGTGGTAATCGAAAAGGCAAAGGTATAACACCGTACAGCTTTGTCATCGAGATAAGAAAATGTGTGTAATGGTAATCGAAAAGGCAAAGGTATTACACAGTTCAGCCTTGTCAAAGAGATTCGAAAATGTGTGTAATGGTAATCGAAAAGGCAAAGGTATTACACCGTACAGCCTTGTCATAGAGGTTAAAAAATGTGTGTAATAGTAAACGAAAAGCTAAAGGTATTACACCGTACAGCCTTGTCAAAGAGATTAGAAAATGTATGTAATGGTAATCGAAAAGGCAAAGGTGTTACACCGTACAGCCTTGTCATAGAGATTAGAAAATGTGTGTAGTGGTAATCGAAAAGGCAAAGGTGTTACACCGTACAGCCTTGTCATAGAGATTAGAAAATGTGTGTAATGATAATCGAAAAGGCAAAGGTATTACACCGTTCAGCCTTGTCAAAGAGATTAGAAAATGTGTGTAATGGTAATCGAAAAGGCAAAGGTATTACACCGTACAGCCTTGTCATAGAGGTTAAAAAATGTGTGTAATAGTAAACGAAAAGCTAAAGGTATTACACCGTACAGCCTTGTCAAAGAGATTAGAAAATGTATGTAATGGTAATCGAAAAGGCAAAGGTGTTACACCGTACAGCCTTGTCATAGAGATTAGAAAATGTGTTTAATGATAATCGAAAAGGCAAAGGTATTACACCGTACAGCCTTGTCATAGAGATTAGAAAATGTATGTAATGGTAATCGAAAAGGCAAAGGTGTTCCACCGTACAGCCTTGTCATAGAGATTAGAAAATGTGTGTAATGATAATCGAAAAGGCAAAGGTATTACACCGTTCAGCCTTGTCAAAGAGATTAGAAAATGTGTGTAGTGGTAATCGAAAAGGCAAAGGTATAACACCGTACAGCTTTGTCATCGAGATAAGAAAATGTGTGTAATGGTAATCGAAAAGGCAAAGGTATTACACCGTTCAGCCTTGTCAAAGAGATTAGAAAATGTGTGTAATGGTAATCGAAAAGGCAAAGGTATTACACCGTACAGCCTTGTCATAGAGGTTAAAAAATGTGTTTAATGATACTCGAAAAGGCAAAGGTATTACACCGTACAGCCTTGTCATAGAGATTAGAAAATGTATGTAATGGTAATCGAAAAGGCAAAGGTGTTACACCGTACAGCCTTGTCATAGAGATTAGAAAATGTATGTAATGGTAATCGAAAAGGCCCGTACAGCCTTGTCATAGAGATTAGAAAATGTGTGTAATGGTAATCGAAAAGGCAAAGGTGTTACACCGTACAGCCTTGTCATAGAGATTAGAAAATGTGTGTAATGGTAATCGAAAAGGCAAAGGTGTTTCACCGTACAGCCTTGTCATAGAGATTAGAAAATGTGTGTAATGATAATCGAAAAGGCAAAGGTATTACACCGTACAGCCTTGTCATAGAGATTAGAAAATGTATGTAATGGTAATCGAAAAGGCAAAGGTGTTACACCGTACAGCCTTGTCATAGAGATTAGAAAATGTGTGTAATGATAATCGAAAAGGCAAAGGTATTACACCGTTCAGCCTTGTCAAAGAGATTAGAAAATGTGTGTAGTGGTAATCGAAAAGGCAAAGGTATAACACCGTACAGCTTTGTCATCGAGATAAGAAAATGTGTGTAATGGTAATCGAAAAGGCAAAGGTATTACACCGTTCAGCCTTGTCATAGAGATTAGAAAATGTATGTAATGGTAATCGAAAAGGCAAAGGTGTTACACCGTACAGCCTTGTCATAGAGATTAGAAAATGTGTGTAATGATAATCGAAAAGGCAAAGGTATTACACCGTTCAGCCTTGTCAAAGAGATTAGAAAATGTGTGTAGTGGTAATCGAAAAGGCAAAGGTATAACACCGTACAGCTTTGTCATCGAGATAAGAAAATGTGTGTAATGGTAATCGAAAAGGCAAAGGTATTACACCGTTCAGCCTTGTCAAAGAGATTAGAAAATGTGTGTAATGGTAATCGAAAAGGCAAAGGTATTACACCGTACAGCCTTGTCATAGAGGTTAAAAAATGTGTGTAATAGTAAACGAAAAGCTAAAGGTATTACACCGTACAGCCTTGTCAAAGAGATTAGAAAATGTATGTAATGGTAATCGAAAAGGCAAAGGTGTTACACCGTACAGCCTTGTCATAGAGATTAGATAATGTGTTTAATGATAATCGAAAAAGCAAAGGTATTACACCGTACAGCCTTGTCATAGAGATTAGAAAATGTATGTAATGGTGATCGAAAAGGCAAAGGTGTTCCACCGTACAGCCTTGTCATAGAGATTAGAAAATGTGTGTAATGATAATCGAAAAGGCAAAGGTATTACACCGTTCAGCCTTGTCAAAGAGATTAGAAAATGTGTGTAGTGGTAATCGAAAAGGCAAAGGTATAACACCGTACAGCTTTGTCATCGAGATAAGAAAATGTGTGTAATGGTAATCGAAAAGGCAAAGGTATTACACCGTTCAGCCTTGTCAAAGAGATTAGAAAATGTGTGTAATGGTAATCGAAAAGGCAAAGGTATTACACCGTACAGCCTTGTCATAGAGGTTAAAAAATGTGTTTAATGATACTCGAAAAGGCAAAGGTATTACACCGTACAGCCTTGTCATAGAGATTAGAAAATGTATGTAATGGTAATCGAAAAGGCAAAGGTGTTACACCGTACAGCCTTGTCATAGAGATTAGAAAATGTATGTAATGGTAATCGAAAAGGCCCGTACAGCCTTGTCATAGAGATTAGAAAATGTGTGTAATGGTAATCGAAAAGGCAAAGGTGTTACACCGTACAGCCTTGTCATAGAGATTAGAAAATGTGTGTAATGGTAATCGAAAAGGCAAAGGTGTTACACCGTACAGCCTTGTCATAGAGATTAGAAAATGTGTGTAATGATAATCGAAAAGGCAAAGGTGTTACACCGTACAGCCTTGTCATAGAGATTAGAAAATGTATGTAATGGTAATCGAAAAGGCAAAGGTGTTACACCGTACAGCCTTGTCATAGAGATTAGAAAATGTGTGTAATGGTAATCGAAAAGGCAAAGGTGTTACACCGTACAGCCTTGTCATAGAGATTAGAAAATGTGTGTAATGATAATCGAAAAGGCAAAGGTATTACACCGTACAGCCTTGTCAAAGAGATTAGAAAATGTATGTAATGGTAATCGAAAAGGCAAAGGTGTTACACCGTACAGCCTTGTCATAGAGATTAGAAAATGTGTGTAATGATAATCGAAAAGGCAAAGGTATTACACCGTTCAGACTTGTCAAAGAGATTAGAAAATGTGTGTAATGATAATCGAAAAGGCAAAGGTGTTACACCGTAAAGCCTTGTCATAGAGATTAGAAAATGTATGTAATGGTAATCGAAAAGGCAAAGGTGTTACACCGTACAGCCTTGTCATAGAGATTAGAAAATGTGTGTAATGTTAATCGAAAAGGCAAAGGTGTTACACCGTACAGCCTTGTCATAGAGATTAGAAAATGTGTGTAATGATAATCGAAAAGGCAAAGGTATTACACCGTACAGCCTTGCCATATAGATTAGAAAATGTGTGTAATGGTAATCGAAAAGGCAAAGGTGTTACACCGTACAGCCTTGTCATAGAGATTAGAAAATGTGTGTAATGATAATCGAAAAGGCAAAGGTATTACACCGTACAGCCTTGTCAAAGAGATTAGAAAATGTATGTAATGGTAATCGAAAAGGCAAAGGTGTTACACCGTACAGCTTTGTCATAGAGATTAGAAAATGTGTGTAATGATAATCGAAAAGGCAAAGGTATTACACCGTTCAGACTTGTCAAAGAGATTAGAAAATATATGTAATGGTAATCGAAAAGGCAAAGGTGTTACACCGTACAGCCTTGTCATAGAGATTAGAAAATGTGTGTAATGATAATCGAAAAGGCAAAGGTGTTACACCGTACAGCCTTGTCAAAGAGATTAGAAAATGTGTGTAGTGGTAATCGAAAAGGCAAAGGTATAACACCGTACAGCTTTGTCATCGAGATAAGAAAATGTGTGTAATGGTAATCGAAAAGGCAAAGGTATTACACCGTTCAGCCTTGTCAAAGAGATTAGAAAATGTGTGTAATGGTAATCGAAAAGGCAAAGGTATTACACCGTACAGTCTTGTCATAGAGGTTAAAAAATGTGTTTAATGATACTCGAAAAGGCAAAGGTATTACACCGTACAGCCTTGTCATGAAATAAAAATGTGTGTAATGGTAACGTACATTGGACACATTTTAATTCTCTGTTTTTATTTAATCGAAAAGGCAAAGGTATTAAACCGTACAGCCTTGTCATAGAGATTAGAAAATGTGTGTAAAGGTAATCGAAAAGTCAAAGGTATTACACCGTACAGCCTTGTCATAGAGATTAGAAAATGTGTGTAATAGTAAACGAAAAGGTAAAGGTATTACACCGTACAGCCTTGTCATAGAGATAAAAAAATGTGTGTAATGTTCATCGAAAAGGCAAAGGTATTACACCGTACAGCCTTGTCATAGAGATTAGAAAATGTGTGTAATGATAATCGAAAAGGCAAAGGTGTTACACCGTACAGCCTTGTCATAGAGATTAGAAAATGTGTGTAATGATAATCGAAAAGGCAAAGGTATTTCACCGTACAGCCTTGTCAAAGAGATTAGAAAATGTATGTTATGGTAATCGAAAAGGCAAAGGTGTTACACCGTACAGCCTTGTCATAGAGATTAGAAAATGTGTGTAATGATAATCGAAAAGGCAAAGGTATTACACCGTTCAGACTTGTCAAAGAGATTAGAAAATATATGTAATGGTAATCGAAAAGGCAAAAGTGTTACACCGTACAGCCTTGTCATAGAGATTAGAAAATGTGTGTTATGATAATCGAAAAGGCAAAGGTGTTACACCGTACAGCCTTGTCATAGAGATTAGAAAATGTGTGTAATGGTAATCGAAAAGGCAAAGGTGTTACACCGTACAGCCTTGTCATAGAGATTAGAAAATGTGTGTAATGATAATCGAAAAGGCAAAGGTATTACACCGTACAGCTTTGTCAAAGAGATTAGAAAATGTATGTAATGGTAATCGAAAAGGCAAAGGTGTTACACCGTACAGCCTTGTCATAGAGATTAGAAAATGTGTGTAATGATAATCGAAAAGGCAAAGGTATTACACCGTTCAGACTTGTCAAAGAGATTAGAAAATATATGTAATGGTAATCGAAAAGGCAAAGGTGTTACACCGTACAACCTTGTCATAGAGATTAGAAAATGTGTGTAATGATAATTGAAAAGGCAAAGGTGTTACACCGTACAGCCTTGTCATAGAGATTAGAAAATGTGTGTAATGATAATCGAAAAGGCAAAGGTAATACACCGTTCAGCCTTGTCAAAGAGATTAGAAAATGTATGTAATGGTAATCGAAAAGGCAAAGGTGTTACACCGTACAGCCTTGTCATAGAGATTAGAAAATGTGTGTAATGGTAATCGAAAAGGCAAAGGTGTTACACCGTACAGCCTTGTCATAGAGATTAGAAAATGTGTGTAATGATAATCGAAAAGGCAAAGGTATTACACCGTACAGCCTTGCCATATAGATTAGAAAATGTGTGTAATGGTAATCGAAAAGGCAAAGGTGTTACACCGTACAGCCTTGTCATAGAGATTAGAAAATGTGTGTAATGATAATCGAAAAGGCAAAGGTATTACACCGTACAGCCTTGTCAAAGAGATTAGAAAATGTATGTAATGGTAATCGAAAAGGCAAAGGTGTTACACCGTACAGCTTTGTCATAGAGATTAGAAAATGTGTGTAATGATAATCGAAAAGGCAAAGGTATTACACCGTTCAGACTTGTCAAAGAGATTAGAAAATATATGTAATGGTAATCGAAAAGGCAAAGGTGTTACACCGTACAGCCTTGTCATAGAGATTAGAAAATGTGTGTAATGATAATCGAAAAGGCAAAGGTGATACACCGTACAGCCTTGTCATAGAGATTAGAAAATGTATGTAATGGTAATCGAAAAGGCAAAGGTGTTACACCGTACAGCCTTGTCATAGAGATTAGAAAATGTGTGTAATGGTAATCGAAAAGGCAAAGGTGTTACACCGTACAGCCTTGTCATAGAGATTAGAAAATGTGTGTAATGATAATCGAAAAGGCAAAGGTATTACACCGTACAGCCTTGTCAAAGAGATTAGAAAATGTATGTAATGGTAATCGAAAAGGCAAAGGTGTTACACCGTACAGCCTTGTCATAGAGATTAGAAAATGTGTGTTATGATAATCGAAAAGGCAAAGGTATTACACCGTTCAGACTTGTCAAAGAGATTAGAAAATATATGTAATGGTAATCGAAAAGGCAAAGGTGTTACACCGTACAGCCTTGTCATAGAGATTAGAAAATGTGTGTAATGATAATCGAAAAGGCAAAGGTGTTACACCGTACAGCCTTGTCATAGAGATTAGAAAATGTGTGTAATGATAATCGAAAAGGCAAAGGTATTACACCGTTCAGCCTTGTCAAAGAGATTAGAAAATGTATGTAATGGTAATCGAAAAGGCAAAGGTGTTACACCGTACAGCCTTGTCATAGAGATTAGAAAATGTGTGTAATGATAATCGAAAAGGCAAAGGTATTACACCGTACAGCCTTGTCATAGAGATTAGAAAATGTATGTAATGGTAATCGAAAAGGCAAAGGTGTTACACCGTACAGCCTTGTCATAGAGATTAGAAAATGTGTGTTATGATAATCGAAAAGGCAAAGGTATTACACCGTTCAGCCTTGTCAAAGAGATTAGAATATGTGTGTAGTGGTAATCGAAAAGGCAAAGGTATAACACCGTACAGCTTTGTCATCGAGATAAGAAAATGTGTGTAATGGTAATCGAAAAGGCAAAGGTATTACACCGTTCAGCCTTGTCAAAGAGATTAGAAAATGTGTGTAATGGTAATCGAAAAGGCAAAGGTATTACACCGTACAGCCTTGTCATAGAGGTTAAAAAATGTGTTTAATGATACTCGAAAAGGCAAAGGTATTACACCGTACAGCCTTGTCATAGAAATAAAAATGTGTGTAATGGTAACGTACATTGGACACATTTTAATTCTCTGTTTTTATTTAATCGAAAAGGCAAAGGTATTAAACCGTACAGCCTTGTCATAGAGATTTGAAAATGTGTGTAAAGGTAATCGAAAAGTCAAAGGTATTACACCGTACAGCCTTGTCATAGAGATTAGAAAATGTGTGTAATAGTAAACGAAAAGGTAAAGGTATTACACCGTACAGCCTTGTCATAGAGATAAAAAAATGTGAGTAATGTTCATCGAAAAGGCAAAGGTATTACACCGTACAGCCTTGTCATAGAGATTAGAAAATGTGTGTAATGATTATCGAAAAGGCAAAGGTGTTACACCGTACAGCCTTGTCATAGAGATTAGAAAATGTGTGTAATGATAATCGAAAAGGCAAAGGTATTACACCGTTCAGCCTTGTCAAAGAGATTAGAAAATGTATGTAATGGTAATCGAAAAGGCAAAGGTGTTACACCGTACAGCCTTGTCATAGAGATTAGAAAATGTGTGTAATGATAATCGAAAAGGCAAAGGTATTACACCGTACAGCCTTGTCATAGAGATTAGAAAATGTATGTAATGGTAATCGAAAAGGCAAAGGTGTTACACCGTACAGCCTTGTCATAGAGATTAGAAAATGTGTGTAATGATAATCGAAAAGGCAAAGGTATTACACCGTTCAGCCTTGTCAAAGAGATTAGAAAATGTGTGTAGTGGTAATCGAAAAGGCAAAGGTATTACACCGTACAGCCTTGTCATAGAAATAAAAATGTATGTAATGGTAACGTACATTGGACACATTTTAATTGTCTGTTTTTATTTAATCGAAAATGCAAAGGTATTACACCGTACAGCCTTGTCATAGAGGTTAGAAAATGTGTTTAATGATACTCGAAAAGGCAAAGGTATTACACCGTACAGCCTTGTCATAGAGATTAGAAAATGTATGTAATGGTAATCGAAAAGGCAAAGGTGTTACACCGTACAGCCTTGTCATAGAGATTAGAAAATGTATGTAATGGTAATCGAAAAGGCAAAGGTGTTACAACGTACAGCCTTGTCATAGAGATTAGAAAATGTGTGTAATGGTAATTGAAAAGGCAAAGGTGTTACACCGTACAGCCTTGTCATAGAGATTAGAAAATGTGTGTAATGATAATCGAAAAGGAAAAGGTATTACACCGTACAGCCTTGTCATAGAGATAAGAAAATGTATGAAATGGTAATCGAAAAGGCAAAGGTGTTACACCGTACAGCCTTGTCATAGAGATTAGAAAACGTGTGGTATGGTAATCGAAAAGTCAAAGGTATTACACCGTTCAGCCTTGTCTTAGAAATAAAAATGTGTGTAATGGTAACGTACATTGAACACATTTTAATTCTCTGTTTTTATTTAATCGCAAAGGAAAAGGTATTACACCGTACAGCCTTGTCATAGAGATTAGAAAATGTGTGTAATAGTAAACGAAAAGGCAAAGGTATTACACCGTACAGCCTTGTCATAGAGATTCGAAAATGTGTGTAATAGTAAACGAAAAGGTAAAGGTATTACACCGAACAGCCTTGTCATAGAGATAAAAAAATGTGTGTAATGTTCATCGAAAAGGCAAAGGTATTACACCGTACAGCCTTGTCATAGAGATTAGAAAATGTGTGTAATGGTAATCGAAAAGTCAAAGGTATTACACCGTACAGCCTTGTCATAGAGATTAGAAAATGTGTGTAATGATAATCGAAAAGGAAAAGGTATTACTCCGTACAGCCTTGTCATAGAGATTAGAAAATGTGTGTAATAGTAATCGAAAAGGCAAAGGTATTACACCGTACAGCCTTGTCATAGAGATTAGAAAATGTGTGTAATGATAATCGAAAAGGCAAAGGTATTACACCGTACAGCCTCGTCATGAAGATTAGAAAATGTGTGTAATTGTAATCGAAAAGGCATAGGTATTACACTGTACAGCCTTGTCTTAGAAATAAAAATGTAAGTAATGGTAACGTACATTGGACACATTTTAATTCTCTGTTTTTATTTAATCGAAAAGGAAAAGGTATTACACCGTACAGCCTTGTCATAGAGATAAGAAAATGTGTGTAAAGGTAATCGAAAAGGCAAAGGTGTTACACCGTACAGCCTTGTCAAAGAGATTAGAAAACGTGTGAAATGGTAATCGAAAAGTCAAAGGTATTACACCGTACAGCCTTGTCATAGAGATTAGAAAATGTGTGTAATGATAATCGAAAGGGCAAAGGTATTACACCGTTCAGCCTTGTCTAAGAAATAAAAATGTGTGTAATGGTAACGTACATTGGACACATTTTAATTCTCTGTTTTTATTTAATCGCAAAGGAAAAGGTATTACACCGTACAGCCTTGTCATAGAGATTAGAAAATGTGTGTAATGGTCATCGAAAACGCAAAGGTATTACACCGTACAGCCTTGTCATAGAGATTAGAAAATGTGTGTAATAGTAAACGAAAAGGCAAAGGTATTACACCGTACAGCCTTGTCATATAAGTTAGAAAATGTGTGTAATAGTAATCTAAAAGGCAAAGGTATTACACCGTTCAGCCTTGTCATAGAGATTAGAAAATGTGTGTAATGGTAACGTACATTGAACACATTTTAATTCTCTGTTTTTATTTAATCGAAAAGGCAAAGGTGTTACACCGTACAGCCTTGTCATAAATATAAAAAAATGTGTGTAATGGTAATTGAAAAGGCAAAGGTATTACACCGTACAGCCTTGTCATAGAGATAAGAAAATGTATGTAATGGTAATCGAAAAGGCAAAGGTGTTACCCCGTACAGCCTTGTCATAGAAATAAAAATGTGTGTAATGGTAATCGAAAAGGCAAAGATGTTACACCATACAGCCTTGTCATAGAGATTTGAAAATGTGTGTAAAGGTAATCGAAAAGGCAAAGGTGTTAGACTGTAGAGCATTGTCATAGAGATAAGAAAATGTGTGTAATGGTAATCAAAAAGGCAAAGGTGTTACACCGTACAGCCTTGTCATAGAGATTAGTAAATGTATGTAATGGTAATCGAAAAGGCAAAGGTATTACACCGTACAGCCTTGTCATAGAGATTAGAAAATGTGTGTAATTTTAATCGAAAAGGCATAGGTATTACACTGTACTGCCTTGTCTTAGAAATAATAATGTGTGTAATGGTAACGTACATTGGACACATTTTAATTCTCTGTTTTATTTAATCGAAAAGGCAAAGGTATTACACCGTACAGCCTTGTCATAGAAATAAGAAAATGTTTGTAATGGTAACGTACATTGGACACATTTTAATTCTCTGTTTTTATTTAATCGAAAAGGCAAAGGTATTAAACCGTACAGCCTTGTCATAGAGATTAGAAAATGTGTGTAATGGTAATCGAAAAGTCAAAGGTATTACACTGTACAGCCTTGTCATAGAGATTAGAAAATGTGTGTAATGATAATCGAAAAGGCAAAGGTATTACACTGTACAGCCTTGTCTTAGAAATAAAAATGTGTGTAATGGTAACGTACATTGGACACATTTTAATTCTTTGTTTTTATATAATCGAAAAGGAAAAGGTATTACACCGTACAGCCTTGTCATAGAGATTAGAAAATGTGTGTAATAGTAAACGAAAAGGTAAAGGTATTACACCGTACAGCATTGTCATAAAGATAAAAAAATGTGCGTAATGTTCATCGAAAAGGCAAAGGTATTACACCGTACAGCCTTGTCATGAAGATCAGAAAATGTGTGTAATTGTAATCGAAAAGGCATAGGTATTACACTGTACAGCCTTGTCTTAGAAATTAAAATGTGTGTAATGGTAACGTACATTGGACACATTTTAATTCTCTGTTTTTATTTAATCGAAAAGGCAAAGGTATTAAACCGTACAGCCTTGTCATAGAGATTAGAAAATGTGTGTAAAGGTAATCGAAAAGTCAAAGGTATTACACCGTACAGCCTTGTCATAGAGATTAGAAAATGTGTGTAATAGTAAACGAAAAGGTAAAGGTATTACACCGTACAGCCTTGTCATAGAGATAAAAAAATGTGTGTAATGTTCATCGAAAAGGCAAAGGTATTACACCGTACAGCCTTGTCATAGAGATTAGAAAATGTGTGTAATGATAATCGAAAAGGCAAAGGTGTTACACCGTACAGCCTTGTCATAGAGATTAGAAAATGTGTGTAATGATAATCGAAAAGGCAAAGGTATTTCACCGTACAGCCTTGTCAAAGAGATTAGAAAATGTATGTTATGGTAATCGAAAAGGCAAAGGTGTTACACCGTACAGCCTTGTCATAGAGATTAGAAAATGTGTGTAATGATAATCGAAAAGGCAAAGGTATTAAACCGTACAGCCTTGTCATAGAGATTAGAAAATGTGTGTAATGGTAATCGAAAAGTCAAAGGTATTACACTGTACAGCCTTGTCATAGAGATTAGAAAATGTGTGTAATGATAATCGAAAAGGCAAAGGTATTACACTGTACAGCCTTGTCTTAGAAATAAAAATGTGTGTAATGGTAACGTACATTGGACACATTTTAATTCTTTGTTTTTATATAATCGAAAAGGAAAAGGTATTACACCGTACAGCCTTGTCATAGAGATTAGAAAATGTGTGTAATAGTAAACGAAAAGGTAAAGGTATTACACCGTACAGCATTGTCATAAAGATAAAAAAATGTGCGTAATGTTCATCGAAAAGGCAAAGGTATTACACCGTACAGCCTTGTCATGAAGATCAGAAAATGTGTGTAATTGTAATCGAAAAGGCATAGGTATTACACTGTACAGCCTTGTCTTAGAAATTAAAATGTGTGTAATGGTAACGTAAATTGGACACATTTTAATTCTCTGTTTTTATTTAATGGAAAAGGCAAAGGTATTAAACCGTACAGCCTTGTCATAGAGATTAGAAAATGTGTGTAAAGGTAATCGAAAAGTCAAAGGTATTACACCGTACAGCCTTGTCATAGAGATTAGAAAATGTGTGTAATAGTAAACGAAAAGGTAAAGGTATTACACCGTACAGCCTTGTCATAGAGATAAAAAAATGTGTGTAATGTTCATCGAAAAGGCAAAGGTATTACACCGTACAGCCTTGTCATAGAGATTAGAAAATGTGTGTAATGATAATCGAAAAGGCAAAGGTGTTACACCGTACAGCCTTGTCATAGAGATTAGAAAATGTGTGTAATGATAATCGAAAAGGCAAAGGTATTTCACTGTACAGCCTTGTCAAAGAGATTAGAAAATGTATGTTATGGTAATCGAAAAGGCAAAGGTGTTACACCGTACAGCCTTGTCATAGAGATTAGAAAATGTGTGTAATGATAATCGAAAAGGCAAAGGTATTACACCGTTCAGACTTGTCAAAGAGATTAGAAAATATATGTAATGGTAATCGAAAAGGCAAAAGTGTTACACCGTACAGCCTTGTCATAGAGATTAGAAAATGTGTGTTATGATAATCGAAAAGGCAAAGGTGTTACACCGTACAGCCTTGTCATAGAGATTAGAAAATGTATGTAATGGTAATCGAAAAGACAAAAGGTGTTACACCGTACAGCCTTGTCATAGAGATTAGAAAATGTGTGTAATGGTAATCGAAAAGGCAAAGGTGTTACACCGTACAGCCTTGTCATAGAGATTAGAAAATGTGTGTAATGATAATCGAAAAGGCAAAGGTATTACACCGTACAGCCTTGTCAAAGAGATTAGAAAATGTATGTAATGGTAATCGAAAAGGCAAAGGTGTTACACCGTACAGACTTGTCATAGAGATTAGAAAATGTGTGTAATGATAATCGAAAAGGCAAAGGTATTACACCGTTCAGACTTGTCAAAGAGATTAGAAAATATATGTAATGGTAATCGAAAAGGCAAAGGTGTTACACCGTACAGCCTTGTCATAGAGATTAGAAAATGTGTGTAATGATAATTGAAAAGGCAAAGGTGTTACACCGTACAGCCTTGTCATAGAGATTAGAAAATGTGTGTAATGATAATCGAAAAGGCAAAGGTAATACACCGTTCAGCCTTGTCAAAGAGATTAGAAAATGTATGTAATGGTAATCGAAAAGGCAAAGGTGTTACACCGTACAGCCTTGTCATAGAGATTAGAAAATGTGTGTAATGATAATCGAAAAGGCAAAGGTATTACACCGTACAGCCTTGTCATAGAGATTAGAAAATGTATGTAATGGTAATCGAAAAGGCAAAGGTGTTACACCGTACAGCCTTGTCATAGAGATTAGAAAATGTGTGTAATGATAATCGAAAAGGCAAAGGTATTACACCGTTCAGCCTTGTCAAAGAGATTAGAAAATGTGTGTAGTGGTAATCGAAAAGGCAAAGGTATAACACCGTACAGCTTTGTCATCGAGATAAGAAAATGTGTGTAATGGTAATCGAAAAGGCAAAGGTATTACACCGTTCAGCCTTGTCAAAGAGATTAGAAAATGTGTGTAATGGTAATCGAAAAGGCAAAGGTATTACACCGTACAGCCTTGTCATAGAGGTTAAAAAATGTGTTTAATGATACTCGAAAAGGCAAAGGTATTACACCGTACAGCCTTGTCATAGAAATAAAAATGTGTGTAATGGTAACGTACATTGGACACATTTTTATTCTCTCTTTTTAATTAATCGAAAAGGCAAAGGTATTAAACCGTACAGCCTTTTCATAGAGATTAGAAAATGTGTGTAAAGGTAATCGAAAAGTCAAAGGTATTACACCGTACAGCCTTGTCATAGAGATTAGAAAATGTGTGTAATAGTAAACGAAAAGGTAAAGGTATTACACCGTACAGCCTTGTCATAGAGATAAAAAAATGTGTGTAATGTTCATCGAAAAGGCAAAGGTATTACACCGTACAGCCTTGTCATAGAGATTAGAAAATGTGTGTAATGATAATCGAAAAGGCAAAGGTATTACAACGTTCAGCCTTGTCAAAGAGATTAGAAAATGTATGTAATGGTAATCGAAAAGGCAAAGGTGTTACACCGTACAGCCTTGTCATAGAGATTAGAAAATGTGTTTAATGATAATCGAAAAGGCAAAGGTATTACACCGTACAGCCTTGTCATAGAGATTAGAAAATGTATGTAATGGTAATCGAAAAGGCAAAGGTGTTACACCGTACAGCCTTGTCATAGAGATTAGAAAATGTGTGTAATGATAATCGAAAAGGCAAAGGTATTACACCGTTCAGCCTTGTCAAAGAGATTAGAAAATGTGTGTAGCGGTAATCGAAAAGGCAAAGGTATAACACCGTACAGCTTTGTCATCGAGATAAGAAAATGTGTGTAATGGTAATCGAAAAGGCAAAGGTATTACACCGTTCAGCCTTGTCAAAGAGATTAGAAAATGTGTGTAATGGTAATCGAAAAGGCAAAGGTATTACACCGTACAGCCTTGTCATAGAGGTTAAAAAATGTGTGTAATAGTAAACGAAAAGCTAAAGGTATTACACCGTACAGCCTTGTCATAGAGATAAAAAAATATGTGTAATGTTCATCGAAAAGGCAAAGGTATTACACCGTACAGCCTTGTCATAGAGATTAGAAAATGTGTGTAATGATAATCGAAAAGGCAAAGGTATTACACCGTTCAGCCTTGTCAAAGAGATTAGAAAATGTATGTAATGGTAATCGAAAAGGCAAAGGTGTTACACCGTACAGCCTTGTCATAGAGATTAGAAAATGTGTTTAATGATAATCGAAAAGGCAAAGGTATTACACCGTACAGCCTTGTCATAGAGATTAGAAAATGTATGTAATGGTAATCGAAAAGGCAAAGGTGTTACACCGTACAGCCTTGTCATAGAGATTAGAAAATGTGTGTAATGATAATCGAAAAGGCAAAGGTATTACACCGTTCAGCCTTGTCAAAGAGATTAGAAAATGTGTGTAGTGGTAATCGAAAAGGCAAAGGTATAACACCGTACAGCTTTGTCATCGAGATAAGAAAATGTGTGTAATGGTAATCGAAAAGGCAAAGGTATTACACCGTTCAGCTTTGTCAAAGAGATTAGAAAATGTGTGTAATGGTAATCGAAAAGGCAAAGGTATTACACCGTACAGCCTTGTCATAGAGGTTAAAAAATGTGTTTAATGATACTCGAAAAGGCAAAGGTATTACACCGTACAGCCTTGTCATAGAGATTAGAAAATGTATGTAATGGTAATCGAAAAGGCAAAGGTGTTACACCGTACAGCCTTGTCATAGAGATTAGAAAATGTATGTAATGGTAATCGAAAAGGCCCGTACAGCCTTGTCATAGAGATTAGAAAATGTGTGTAATGGTAATCGAAAAGGCAAAGGTGTTACACCGTACAGCCTTGTCATAGAGATTAGAAAATGTGTGTAATGGTAATCGAAAAGGCAAAGGTGTTACACCGTACAGCCTTGTCATAGAGATTAGAAAATGTGTGTAATGATAATCAAAAAGGCAAAGGTGTTACACCGTACAGCCTTGTCATAGAGATTAGAAAATGTATGTAATGGTAATCGAAAAGGCAAAGGTGTTACACCGTACAGCCTTGTCATAGAGATTAGAAAAGGTGTGTAATGGTAATCGAAAAGGCAAAGGTGTTACACCGTACAGCCTTGTCATAGAGATTAGAAAATGTGTGTAATGATAATCGAAAAGGCAAAGGTATTACACCGTACAGCCTTGTCAAAGAGATTAGAAAATGTATGTAATGGTAATCGAAAAGGCAAAGGTGTTACACCGTACAGCCTTGTCATAGAGATTAGAAAATGTGTGTAATGATAATCGAAAAGGCAAAGGTATTACACCGTTCAGACTTGTCAAAGAGATTAGAAAATGTGTGTAATGATAATCGAAAAGGCAAAGGTGTTACACCGTAAAGCCTTGTCATAGAGATTAGAAAATGTATGTAATGGTAATCGAAAAGGCAAAGGTGTTACACTGTACAGCCTTGTCATAGAGATTAGAAAATGTGTGTAATGGTAATCGAAAAGGCAAAGGTGTTACACCGTACAGCCTTGTCATAGAGATTAGAAAATGTGTGTAATGATAATCGAAAAGGCAAAGGTATTACACCGTACAGCCTTGCCATATAGATTAGAAAATGTGTGTAATGGTAATCGAAAAGGCAAAGGTGTTACACCGTACAGCCTTGTCATAGAGATTAGAAAATGTGTGTAATGATAATCGAAAAGGCAAAGGTATTACACCGTACAGCCTTGTCAAAGAGATTAGAAAATGTATGTAATGGTAATCGAAAAGGCAAAGGTGTTACACCGTACAGCTTTGTCATAGAGATTAGAAAATGTGTGTAATGATAATCGAAAAGGCAAAGGTATTACACCGTTCAGACTTGTCAAAGAGATTAGAAAATATATGTAATGGTAATCGAAAAGGCAAAGGTGTTACACCGTACAGCCTTGTCAAAGAGATTAGAAAATGTATGTAATGGTAATCGAAAAGGCAAAGGTGTTACACCGTACAGACTTGTCATAGAGATTAGAAAATGTGTGTAATGATAATCGAAAAGGCAAAGGTATTACACCGTTCAGACTTGTCAAAGAGATTAGAAAATATATGTAATGGTAATCGAAAAGGCAAAGGTGTTACACCGTACAGCCTTGTCATAGAGATTAGAAAATGTGTGTAATGATAATCGAAAAGGCAAAGGTGTTACACCGTACAGCCTTGTCATAGAGATTAGAAAATGTGTGTAATGATAATCGAAAAGGCAAAGGTATTACA
Organism: Limenitis camilla; assembly: GCA_905147385.1. Taxonomy (NCBI): domain Eukaryota; kingdom Metazoa; phylum Arthropoda; class Insecta; order Lepidoptera; family Nymphalidae; genus Limenitis; species Limenitis camilla. The sequence goes on along the minus strand of LR990249.1, from coordinate 7,405,636 downwards.
CCGTTCAGCCTTGTCAAAGAGATTAGAAAATGTATGTAATGGTAATCGAAAAGGCAAAGGTGTTACACCGTACAGCCTCGTCATAGAGATTAGAAAATGTGTGTAATGATAATCGAAAAGGCAAAGGTATTACACCGTACAACCTTGTCATAGAGATTAGAAAATGTATGTAATGGTAATCGAAAAGGCAAAGGTGTTACACCGTACAGCCTTGTCATAGAGATTAGAAAATGTGTGTAATGATAATCGAAAAGGCAAAGGTATTACACCGTTCAGCCTTGTCAAAGAGATTAGAATATGTGTGTAGTGGTAATCGAAAAGGCAAAGGTATAACACCGTACAGCTTTGTCATCGAGATAAGAAAATGTGTGTAATGGTAATCGAAAAGGCAAAGGTATTACACCGTTCAGCCTTGTCAAAGAGATTAGAAAATGTGTGTAATGGTAATCGAAAAGGCAAAGGTATTACACCGTACAGCCTTGTCATAGAGGTTAAAAAATGTGTTTAATGATACTCGAAAAGGCAAAGGTATTACACCGTACAGCCTTGTCATAAAAATAAAAATGTGTGTAATGGTAACGTACATTGGACACATTTTAATTCTCTGTTTTTATTTAATCGAAAAGGCAAAGGTATTAAACCGTACAGCCTTGTCATAGAGATTAGAAAATGTGTGTAAAGGTAATCGAAAAGTCAAAGGTATTACACCGTACAGCCTTGTCATAGAGATTAGAAAATGTGTGTAATAGTAAACGAAAAGGTAAAGGTATTACACCGTACAGCCTTGTCATAGAGATAAAAAAATGTGTGTAATGTTCATCGAAAAGGCAAAGGTATTACACCGTACAGCCTTGTCATAGAGATTAGAAAATGTGTGTAATGATAATCGAAAAGGCAAAGGTATTACAACGTTCAGCCTTGTCAAAGAGATTAGAAAATGTATGTAATGGTAATCGAAAAGGCAAAGGTGTTACACCGTACAGCCTTGTCATAGAGATTAGAAAATGTGTTTAATGATAATCGAAAAGGCAAAGGTATTACACCGTACAGCCTTGTCATAGAGATTAGAAAATGTGTGTAATGGTAATCGAAAAGGCAAAGGTGTTACACCGTACAGCCTTGTCATAGAGATTAGAAAATGTGTGTAATGATAATCGAAAAGGCAAAGGTATTACACCGTTCAGCCTTGTCAAAGAGATTAGAAAATGTGTGTAGTGGTAATCGAAAAGGCAAAGGTATAACACCGTACAGCTTTGTCATCGAGATAAGAAAATGTGTGTAATGGTAATCGAAAAGGCAAAGGTATTACACCGTTCAGCCTTGTCAAAGAGATTAGAAAATGTGTGTAATGATAATCGAAAAGGCAAAGGTATTACACCGTTCAGCCTTGTCATAGAGGTTAAAAAATGTGTGTAATAGTAAACGAAAAGCTAAAGGTATTACACCGTACAGCCTTGTCATAGAGATAAAAAAATATGTGTAATGTTCATCGAAAAGGCAAAGGTATTACACCGTACAGCCTTGTCATAGAGATTAGAAAATGTGTGTAATGATAATCGAAAAGGCAAAGGTATTACACCGTTCAGCCTTGTCAAAGAGATTAGAAAATGTATGTAATGGTAATCGAAAAGGCAAAGGTGTTACACCGTACAGTCTTGTCGTAGAGATTAGAAAATGTGTTTAATGATAATCGAAAAGGCAAAGGTATTACACCGTACAGCCTTGTCATAGAGATTAGAAAATGTATGTAATGGTAATCGAAAAGGCAAAGGTGTTACACCGTACAGCCTTGTCATAGAGATTAGAAAATGTGTGTAATGATAATCGAAAAGGCAAAGGTATTACACCGTTCAGCCTTGTCAAAGAGATTAGAAAATGTGTGTAGTGGTAATCGAAAAGGCAAAGGTATAACACCGTACAGCTTTGTCATCGAGATAAGAAAATGTGTGTAATGGTAATCGAAAAGGCAAAGGTATTACACCGTTCAGCCTTGTCAAAGAGATTAGAAAATGTGTGTAATGGTAATCGAAAAGGCAAAGGTATTACACCGTACAGCCTTGTCATAGAGGTTAAAAAATGTGTTTAATGATACTCGAAAAGGCAAAGGTATTACACCGTACAGCCTTGTCATAGAGATTAGAAAATGTGTTTAATGATAATCGAAAAGGCAAAGGTATTACACCGTACAGCCTTGTCATAGAGATAAGAAAATGTATGTAATGGTAATCGAAAAGGCAAAGGTGTTACACCGTACAGCCTTGTCATAGAGAATAGAAAATGTGTGTAATGATAATCGAAAAGGCAAAGGTATTACACCGTTCAGCCTTGTCAAAGAGATTAGAAAATGTGTGTAGTGGTAATCGAAAAGGCAAAGGTATAACACCGTACAGCTTTGTCATCGAGATAAGAAAATGTGTGTAATGGTAATCGAAAAGGCAAAGGTATTACACCGTTCAGCCTTGTCAAAAAGATTAGAAAATGTGTGTAATGGTAATCGAAAAGGCAAAGGTATTACACCGTACAGCCTTGTCATAGAGGTTAAAAAATGTGTGTAATAGTAAACGAAAAGCTAAAGGTATTACACCGTACAGCCTTGTCATAGAGATAAAAAAATATGTGTAATGTTCATCGAAAAGGCAAAGGTATTACACCGTACAGCCTTGTCATAGAGATTAGAAAATGTGTGTAATGATAATCGAAAAGGCAAAGGTATTACACCGTTCAGCCTTGTCAAAGAGATTAGAAAATGTATGTAATGGTAATCGAAAAGGCAAAGGTGTTACACCGTACAGCCTTGTCATAGAGATTAGAAAATGTGTGTAATGATAATCGAAAAGGCAAAGGTATTACACCGTTCAGACTTGTCAAAGAGATTAGAAAATGTGTGTAATGATAATCGAAAAGGCAAAGGTGTTACACCGTACAGCCTTGTCATAGAGATTAGAAAATGTGTGTAATGATAATCGAAAAGGCAAAGGTGTTACACCGTACAGCCTTGTCATAGAGATTAGAAAATGTATGTAATGGTAATCGAAAAGGCAAAGGTGTTACACCGTACAGCCTTGTCATAGAGATTAGAAAATGTGTGTAATGGTAATCGAAAAGGCAAATGTGTTACACCGTACAGCCTTGTCATAGAGATTAGAAAATGTGTGTAATGATAATCGAAATGGCAAAGGTATTACACCGTACAGCCTTGTCAAAGAGATTAGAAAATGTATGTAATGGTAATCGAAAAGGCAAAGGTGTTACACCGTACAGCCTTGTCATAGAGATTAGAAAATGTGTGTAATGATAATCGAAAAGGCAAAGGTATTACACCGTTCAGACTTGTCAAAGAGATTAGAAAATGTGTGTAATGATAATCGAAAAGGCAAAGGTGTTACACCGTAAAGCCTTGTCATAGAGATTAGAAAATGTATGTAATGGTAATCGAAAAGGCAAAGGTGTTACACCGTACAGCCTTGTCATAGAGATTAGAAAATGTGTGTAATGGTAATCGAAAAGGCAAAGGTGTTACACCGTACAGCCTTGTCATAGAGATTAGAAAATGTGTGTAATGATAATCGAAAAGGCAAAGGTATTACACCGTACAGCCTTGCCATATAGATTAGAAAATGTGTGTAATGGTAATCGAAAAGGCAAAGGTGTTACACCGTACAGCCTTGTCATAGAGATTAGAAAATGTGTGTAATGGTAATCGAAAAGGCAAAGGTGTTACACCGTACAGCCTTGTCATAGAGATTAGAAAATGTGTGTAATGATAATCGAAAAGGCAAAGGTATTACACCGTTCAGCCTTGTCAAAGAGATTAGAAAATGTATGTAATGGTAATCGAAAAGGCAAAGGTGTTACACCGTACAGCCTTGTCATAGAGATTAGAAAATGTGTGTAATGATAATCGAAAAGGCAAAGGTATTACACCGTACAGCCTTGTCATAGAGATTAGAAAATGTATGTAATGGTAATCGAAAAGGCAAAGGTGTTACACCGTACAGCCTTGTCATAGAGATTAGAAAATGTGTGTAATGATAATCGAAAAGGCAAAGGTATTACACCGTTCAGCCTTGTCAAAGAGATTAGAATATGTGTGTAGTGGTAATCGAAAAGGCAAAGGTATAACACCGTACAGCTTTGTCATCGAGATAAGAAAATGTGTGAAATGGTAATCGAAAAGGCAAAGGTATTACACCGTTCAGCCTTGTCAAAGAGATAAGAAAATGTGTGTAATGGTAATCGAAAAGGCAAAGGTATTACACCGTACAGCCTTGTCATAGAGGTTAAAAAATGTATTTAATGATACTCGAAAAGGCAAAGGTATTACACCGTACAGCCTTGTCATAGAAATAAAAATGTGTGTAATGGTAACGTACATTGGACACATTTTAATTCTCTGTTTTTATTTAATCGAAAAGGCAAAGGTATTAAACCGTACAGCCTTGTCATAGAGATTAGAAAATGTGTGTAAAGGTAATCGAAAAGTCAAAGGTATTACACCGTACAGCCTTGTCATAGAGATTAGAAAATGTGTGTAATAGTAAACGAAAAGGTAAAGGTATTACACCGTACAGCCTTGTCATAGAGATAAAAAAATGTGAGTAATGTTCATCGAAAAGGCAAAGGTATTACACCGTACAGCCTTGTCATAGAGATTAGAAAATGTGTGTAATGGTAATCGAAAAGGCAAAGGTGTTACACCGTACAGCCTTGTCATAGAGATTAGAAAATGTGTGTAATGATAATCGAAAAGGCAAAGGTATTACACCGTTCAGCCTTGTCAAAGAGATTAGAAAATGTGTGTAGTGGTAATCGAAAAGGCAAAGGTATAACACCGTACAGCTTTGTCATCGAGATAAGAAAATGTGTGTAATGGTAATCGAAAAGGCAAAGGTATTACACCGTTCAGCCTTGTCATAGAGATTAGAAAATGTGTGTAATGATAATCGAAAAGGCAAAGGTGTTACACCGTACAGCCTTGTCATAGAGATTAGAAAATGTATGTAATGGTAATCGAAAAGGCAAAGGTGTTACACCGTACAGCCTTGTCATAGAGATTAGAAAATGTGTGTAATGGTAATCGAAAAGGCAAAGGTGTTACACCGTACAGCCTTGTCATAGAGATTAGAAAATGTGTGTAATGATAATCGAAAAGGCAAAGGTATTACACCGTACAGCCTTGTCAAAGAGATTAGAAAATGTATGTAATGGTAATCGAAAAGGCAAAGGTGTTACACCGTACAGCCTTGTCATAGAGATTAGAAAATGTGTGTAATGATAATCGAAAAGGCAAAGGTATTACACCGTTCAGACTTGTCAAAGAGATTAGAAAATGTGTGTAATGATAATCGAAAAGGCAAAGGTGTTACACCGTAAAGCCTTGTCATAAAGATTAGAAAATGTATGTAATGGTAATCGAAAAGGCAAAGGTGTTACACCGTACAGCCTTGTCATAGAGATTAGAAAATGTGTGTAATGGTAATCGAAAAGGCAAAGGTGTTACACCGTACAGCCTTGTCATAGAGATTAGAAAATGTGTGTAATGATAATCGAAAAGGCAAAGGTATTACACCGTAAAGCCTTGCCATATAGATTAGAAAATGTGTGTAATGGTAATCGAAAAGGCAAAGGTGTTACACCGTACAGCCTTGTCATAGAGATTAGAAAATGTGTGTAATGATAATCGAAAAGGCAAAGGTATTACACCGTACAGCCTTGTCAAAGAGATTAGAAAATGTATGTAATGGTAATCGAAAAGGCAAAGGTATTACACCGTTCAGCCTTGTCAAAGAGATTAGAAAATGTGTGTAATGGTAATCGAAAAGGCAAAGGTATTACACCGTACAGCCTTGTCATAGAGGTTAAAAAATGTGTGTAATAGTAAACGAAAAGCTAAAGGTATTACACCGTACAGCCTTGTCATAGAGATAAAAAAATATGTGTAATGTTCATCGAAAAGGCAAAGGTATTACACCGTACAGCCTTGTCATAGAGATTAGAAAATGTGTGTAATGATAATCGAAAAGGCAAAGGTATTACACCGTTCAGCCTTGTCAAAGAGATTAGAAAATGTATGTAATGGTAATCGAAAAGGCAAAGGTGTTACACCGTACAGCCTTGTCATAGAGATTAGAAAATGTGTTTAATGATAATCGAAAAGGCAAAGGTATTACACCGTACAGCCTTGTCATAGAGATTAGAAAATGTATGTAATGGTAATCGAAAAGGCAAAGGTGTTACACCGTACAGCCTTGTCATAGAGATTAGAAAATGTGTGTAATGATAATCGAAAAGGCAAAGGTATTACACCGTTCAGCCTTGTCAAAGAGATTAGAAAATGTGTGTAGTGGTAATCGAAAAGGCAAAGGTATAACACCGTACAGCTTTGTCATCGAGATAAGAAAATGTGTGTAATGGTAATCGAAAAGGCAAAGGTATTACACCGTTCAGCTTTGTCAAAGAGATTAGAAAATGTGTGTAATGGTAATCGAAAAGGCAAAGGTATTACACCGTACAGCCTTGTCATAGAGGTTAAAAAATGTGTTTAATGATAATCGAAAAGGCAAAGGTATTACACCGTACAGCCTTGTCATAGAGATTAGAAAATGTATGTAATGGTAATCGAAAAGGCAAAGGTGTTACACCGTACAGCCTTGTCATAGAGATTAGAAAATGTATGTAATGGTAATCGAAAAGGCCCGTACAGCCTTGTCATAGAGATTAGAAAATGTGTGTAATGGTAATCGAAAAGGCAAAGGTGTTACACCGTACAGCCTTGTCATAGAGATTAGAAAATGTGTGTAATGGTAATCGAAAAGGCAAAGGTGTTACACCGTACAGCCTTGTCATAGAGATTAGAAAATGTGTGTAATGATAATCAAAAAGGCAAAGGTGTTACACCGTACAGCCTTGTCATAGAGATTAGAAAATGTATGTAATGGTAATCGAAAAGGCAAAGGTGTTACACCGTACAGCCTTGTCATAGAGATTAGAAAAGGTGTGTAATGGTAATCGAAAAGGCAAAGGTGTTACACCGTACAGCCTTGTCATAGAGATTAGAAAATGTGTGTAATGATAATCGAAAAGGCAAAGGTATTACACCGTACAGCCTTGTCAAAGAGATTAGAAAATGTATGTAATGGTAATCGAAAAGGCAAAGGTGTTACACCGTACAGCCTTGTCATAGAGATTAGAAAATGTGTGTAATGATAATCGAAAAGGCAAAGGTATTACACCGTTCAGACTTGTCAAAGAGATTAGAAAATGTGTGTAATGATAATCGAAAAGGCAAAGGTGTTACACCGTACAGCCTTGTCATAGAGATTAGAAAATGTATGTAATGGTAATCGAAAAGGCAAAGGTGTTACACCGTACAGCCTTGTCATAGAGATTAGAAAATGTGTGTAATGGTAATCGAAAAGGCAAAGGTGTTACACCGTACAGCCTTGTCATAGAGATTAGAAAATGTGTGTAATGATAATCGAAAAGGCAAAGGTATTACACCGTACAGCCTTGCCATATAGATTAGAAAATGTGTGTAATGGTAATCGAAAAGGCAAAGGTGTTACACCGTACAGCCTTGTCATAGAGATTAGAAAATGTGTGTAATGATAATCGAAAAGGCAAAGGTATTACACCGTACAGCCTTGTCAAAGAGATTAGAAAATGTATGTAATGGTAATCGAAAAGGCAAAGGTGTTACACCGTACAGCTTTGTCATAGAGATTAGAAAATGTGTGTAATGATAATCGAAAAGGCAAAGGTATTACACCGTTCAGACTTGTCAAAGAGATTAGAAAATATATGTAATGGTAATCGAAAAGGCAAAGGTGTTACACCGTACAGCCTTGTCAAAGAGATTAGAAAATGTATGTAATGGTAATCGAAAAGGCAAAGGTGTTACACCGTACAGACTTGTCATAGAGATTAGAAAATGTGTGTAATGATAATCGAAAAGGCAAAGGTATTACACCGTTCAGACTTGTCAAAGAGATTAGAAAATATATGTAATGGTAATCGAAAAGGCAAAGGTGTTACACCGTACAGCCTTGTCATAGAGATTAGAAAATGTGTGTAATGATAATCGAAAAGGCAAAGGTGTTACACCGTACAGCCTTGTCATAGAGATTAGAAAATGTGTGTAATGATAATCGAAAAGGCAAAGGTATTACACCGTTCAGCCTTGTCAAAGAGATTAGAAAATGTATGTAATGGTAATCGAAAAGGCAAAGGTGTTACACCGTACAGCCTCGTCATAGAGATTAGAAAATGTGTGTAATGATAATCGAAAAGGCAAAGGTATTACACCGTACAACCTTGTCATAGAGATTAGAAAATGTATGTAATGGTAATCGAAAAGGCAAAGGTGTTACACCGTACAGCCTTGTCATAGAGATTAGAAAATGTGTGTAATGATAATCGAAAAGGCAAAGGTATTACACCGTTCAGCCTTGTCAAAGAGATTAGAATATGTGTGTAGTGGTAATCGAAAAGGCAAAGGTATAACACCGTACAGCTTTGTCATCGAGATAAGAAAATGTGTGTAATGGTAATCGAAAAGGCAAAGGTATTACACCGTTCAGCCTTGTCAAAGAGATTAGAAAATGTGTGTAATGGTAATCGAAAAGGCAAAGGTATTACACCGTACAGCCTTGTCATAGAGGTTAAAAAATGTGTTTAATGATACTCGAAAAGGCAAAGGTATTACACCGTACAGCCTTGTCATAAAAATAAAAATGTGTGTAATGGTAACGTACATTGGACACATTTTAATTCTCTGTTTTTATTTAATCGAAAAGGCAAAGGTATTAAACCGTACAGCCTTGTCATAGAGATTAGAAAATGTGTGTAAAGGTAATCGAAAAGTCAAAGGTATTACACCGTACAGCCTTGTCATAGAGATTAGAAAATGTGTGTAATAGTAAACGAAAAGGTAAAGGTATTACACCGTACAGCCTTGTCATAGAGATAAAAAAATGTGTGTAATGTTCATCGAAAAGGCAAAGGTATTACACCGTACAGCCTTGTCATAGAGATTAGAAAATGTGTGTAATGATAATCGAAAAGGCAAAGGTATTACAACGTTCAGCCTTGTCAAAGAGATTAGAAAATGTATGTAATGGTAATCGAAAAGGCAAAGGTGTTACACCGTACAGCCTTGTCATAGAGATTAGAAAATGTGTTTAATGATAATCGAAAAGGCAAAGGTATTACACCGTACAGCCTTGTCATAGAGATTAGAAAATGTATGTAATGGTAATCGAAAAGGCAAAGGTGTTACACCGTACAGCCTTGTCATAGAGATTAGAAAATGTGTGTAATGATAATCGAAAAGGCAAAGGTATTACACCGTTCAGCCTTGTCAAAGAGATTAGAAAATGTGTGTAGTGGTAATCGAAAAGGCAAAGGTATAACACCGTACAGCTTTGTCATCCAGATAAGAAAATGTGTGTAATGGTAATCGAAAAGGCAAAGGTATTACACCGTTCAGCCTTGTCAAAGAGATTAGAAAATGTGTGTAATGGTAATCGAAAAGGCAAAGGTATTACACCGTACAGCCTTGTCATAGAGGTTAAAAAATGTGTGTAATAGTAAACGAAAAGCTAAAGGTATTACACCGTACAGCCTTGTCATAGAGATAAAAAAATATGTGTAATGTTCATCGAAAAGGCAAAGGTATTACACCGTACAGCCTTGTCATAGAGATTAGAAAATGTGTGTAATGATAATCGAAAAGGCAAAGGTATTACACCGTTCAGCCTTGTCAAAGAGATTAGAAAATGTATGTAATGGTAATCGAAAAGGCAAAGGTGTTACACCGTACAGTCTTGTCGTAGAGATTAGAAAATGTGTTTAATGATAATCGAAAAGGCAAAGGTATTACACCGTACAGCCTTGTCATAGAGATTAGAAAATGTATGTAATGGTAATCGAAAAGGCAAAGGTGTTACACCGTACAGCCTTGTCATAGAGATTAGAAAATGTGTGTAATGATAATCGAAAAGGCAAAGGTATTACACCGTTCAGCCTTGTCAAAGAGATTAGAAAATGTGTGTAGTGGTAATCGAAAAGGCAAAGGTATAACACCGTACAGCTTTGTCATCGAGATAAGAAAATGTGTGTAATGGTAATCGAAAAGGCAAAGGTATTACACCGTTCAGCCTTGTCAAAGAGATTAGAAAATGTGTGTAATGGTAATCGAAAAGGCAAAGGTATTACACCGTACAGCCTTGTCATAGAGGTTAAAAAATGTGTTTAATGATACTCGAAAAGGCAAAGGTATTACACCGTACAGCCTTGTCATAGAGATTAGAAAATGTGTTTAATGATAATCGAAAAGGCAAAGGTATTACACCGTACAGCCTTGTCATAGAGATTAGAAAATGTATGTAATGGTAATCGAAAAGGCAAAGGTGTTACACCGTACAGCCTTGTCATAGAGAATAGAAAATGTGTGTAATGATAATCGAAAAGGCAAAGGTATTACACCGTTCAGCCTTGTCAAAGAGATTAGAAAATGTGTGTAGTGGTAATCGAAAAGGCAAAGGTATAACACCGTACAGCTTTGTCATCGAGATAAGAAAATGTGTGTAATGGTAATCGAAAAGGCAAAGGTATTACACCGTTCAGCCTTGTCAAAGAGATTAGAAAATGTGTGTAATGGTAATCGAAAAGGCAAAGGTATTACACCGTACAGCCTTGTCATAGAGGTTAAAAAATGTGTGTAATAGTAAACGAAAAGCTAAAGGTATTACACCGTACAGCCTTGTCATAGAGATAAAAAAATATGTGTAATGTTCATCGAAAAGGCAAAGGTATTACACCGTACAGCCTTGTCATAGAGATTAGAAAATGTGTGTAATGATAATCGAAAAGGCAAAGGTATTACACCGTTCAGCCTTGTCAAAGAGATTAGAAAATGTATGTAATGGTAATCGAAAAGGCAAAGGTGTTACACCGTACAGCCTTGTCATAGAGATTAGAAAATGTGTGTAATGATAATCGAAAAGGCAAAGGTATTACACCGTTCAGACTTGTCAAAGAGATTAGAAAATGTGTGTAATGATAATCGAAAAGGCAAAGGTGTTACACCGTACAGCCTTGTCATAGAGATTAGAAAATGTGTGTAATGATAATCGAAAAGGCAAAGGTGTTACACCGTACAGCCTTGTCATAGAGATTAGAAAATGTATGTAATGGTAATCGAAAAGGCAAAGGTGTTACACCGTACAGCCTTGTCATAGAGATTAGAAAATGTGTGTAATGGTAATCGAAAAGGCAAAGGTGTTACACCGTACAGCCTTGTCATAGAGATTAGAAAATGTGTGTAATGATAATCGAAATGGCAAAGGTATTACACCGTACAGCCTTGTCAAAGAGATTAGAAAATGTATGTAATGGTAATCGAAAAGGCAAAGGTGTTACACCGTACAGCCTTGTCATAGAGATTAGAAAATGTGTGTAATGATAATCGAAAAGGCAAAGGTATTACACCGTTCAGACTTGTCAAAGAGATTAGAAAATGTGTGTAATGATAATCGAAAAGGCAAAGGTGTTACACCGTAAAGCCTTGTCATAGAGATTAGAAAATGTATGTAATGGTAATCGAAAAGGCAAAGGTGTTACACCGTACAGCCTTGTCATAGAGATTAGAAAATGTGTGTAATGGTAATCGAAAAGGCAAAGGTGTTACACCGTACAGCCTTGTCATAGAGATTAGAAAATGTGTGTAATGATAATCGAAAAGGCAAAGGTATTACACCGTACAGCCTTGCCATATAGATTAGAAAATGTGTGTAATGGTAATCGAAAAGGCAAAGGTGTTACACCGTACAGCCTTGTCATAGAGATTAGAAAATGTGTGTAATGGTAATCGAAAAGGCAAAGGTGTTACACCGTACAGCCTTGTCATAGAGATTAGAAAATGTGTGTAATGATAATCGAAAAGGCAAAGGTATTACACCGTTCAGCCTTGTCAAAGAGATTAGAAAATATATGTAATGGTAATCGAAAAGGCAAAGGTGTTACACCGTACAGCCTTGTCATAGAGATTAGAAAATGTGTGTAATGATAATCGAAAAGGCAAAGGTATTACACCGTACAGCCTTGTCATAGAGATTAGAAAATGTATGTAATGGTAATCGAAAAGGCAAAGGTGTTACACCGTACAGCCTTGTCATAGAGATTAGAAAATGTGTGTAATGATAATCGAAAAGGCAAAGGTATTACACCGTTCAGCCTTGTCAAAGAGATTAGAATATGTGTGTAGTGGTAATCGAAAAGGCAAAGGTATAACACCGTACAGCTTTGTCATCGAGATAAGAAAATGTGTGAAATGGTAATCGAAAAGGCAAAGGTATTACACCGTTCAGCCTTGTCAAAGAGATAAGAAAATGTGTGTAATGGTAATCGAAAAGGCAAAGGTATTACACCGTACAGCCTTGTCATAGAGGTTAAAAAATGTATTTAATGATACTCGAAAAGGCAAAGGTATTACACCGTACAGCCTTGTCATAGAAATAAAAATGTGTGTAATGGTAACGTACATTGGACACATTTTAATTCTCTGTTTTTATTTAATCGAAAAGGCAAAGGTATTAAACCGTACAGCCTTGTCATAGAGATTAGAAAATGTGTGTAAAGGTAATCGAAAAGTCAAAGGTATTACACCGTACAGCCTTGTCATAGAGATTAGAAAATGTGTGTAATAGTAAACGAAAAGGTAAAGGTATTACACCGTACAGCCTTGTCATAGAGATAAAAAAATGTGAGTAATGTTCATCGAAAAGGCAAAGGTATTACACCGTACAGCCTTGTCATAGAGATTAGAAAATGTGTGTAATGGTAATCGAAAAGGCAAAGGTGTTACACCGTACAGCCTTGTCATAGAGATTAGAAAATGTGTGTAATGATAATCGAAAAGGCAAAGGTATTACACCGTTCAGCCTTGTCAAAGAGATTAGAAAATGTGTGTAGTGGTAATCGAAAAGGCAAAGGTATAACACCGTACAGCTTTGTCATCGAGATAAGAAAATGTGTGTAATGGTAATCGAAAAGGCAAAGGTATTACACCGTTCAGCCTTGTCATAGAGATTAGAAAATGTGTGTAATGAGATTCGAAAAGGCAAAGGTGTTACACCGTACAGCCTTGTCATAGAGATTAGAAAATGTATGTAATGGTAATCGAAAAGGCAAAGGTGTTACACCGTACAGCCTTGTCATAGAGATTAGAAAATGTGTGTAATGGTAATCGAAAAGGCAAAGGTGTTACACCGTACAGCCTTGTCATAGAGATTAGAAAATGTGTGTAATGATAATCGAAAAGGCAAAGGTATTACACCGTACAGCCTTGTCAAAGAGATTAGAAAATGTATGTAATGGTAATCGAAAAGGCAAAGGTGTTACACCGTACAGCCTTGTCATAGAGATTAGAAAATGTGTGTAATGATAATCGAAAAGGCAAAGGTATTACACCGTTCAGACTTGTCAAAGAGATTAGAAAATGTGTGTAATGATAATCGAAAAGGCAAAGGTGTTACACCGTAAAGCCTTGTCATAGAGATTAGAAAATGTATGTAATGGTAATCGAAAAGGCAAAGGTGTTACACCGTACAGCCTTGTCATAGAGATTAGAAAATGTGTGTAATGGTAATCGAAAAGGCAAAGGTGTTACACCGTACAGCCTTGTCATAGAGATTAGAAAATGTGTGTAATGATAATCGAAAAGGCAAAGGTATTACACCGTAAAGCCTTGCCATATAGATTAGAAAATGTGTGTAATGGTAATCGAAAAGGCAAAGGTGTTACACCGTACAGCCTTGTCATAGAGATTAGAAAATGTGTGTAATGATAATCGAAAAGGCAAAGGTATTACACCGTACAGCCTTGTCAAAGAGATTAGAAAATGTATGTAATGGTAATCGAAAAGGCAAAGGTGTTACACCGTACAGCTTTGTCATAGAGATTAGAAAATGTGTGTAATGATAATCGAAAAGGCAAAGGTATTACACCGTTCAGACTTGTCAAAGAGATTAGAAAATATATGTAATGGTAATCGAAAAGGCAAAGGTGTTACACCGTACAGCCTTGTCATAGAGATTAGAAAATGTGTGTAATGATAATCGAAAAGGCAAAGGTGTTACACCGTACAGCCTTGTCATAGAGATTAGAAAATGTGTGTAATGATAATCGAAAAGGCAAAGGTATTACACCGTTCAGACTTGTCAAAGAGATTAGAAAATATATGTAATGGTAATCGAAAAGGCAAAGGTGTTACACCGTACAGCCTTGTCATAGAGATTAGAAAATGTGTGTAATGATAATCGAAAAGGCAAAGGTGTTACACCGTACAGCCTTGTCATAGAGATAAGAAAATGTGTGTAATGATAATCGAAAAGGCAAAGGTATTACACCGTTCAGCCTTGTCATAGAGATAAAAAAATGTGTGTAATGTTCATCGAAAAGGCAAAGGTATTACACCGTACAGACTTGTCATAGAGATTAGAAAATGTGTGTAATAGTAATCGAAAAGGTAAAGGTATTACACCGTACAGCCTTGTCATAGAGATAAAAAAATGTGTGTAATGTTCATCGAAAAGGCAAAGGTATTACTCCGTACAGCCTTGTCATAGAGATTAGAAAATGTGTGTAATAGTAAACGAAAAGGCAAAGGTGTTACACCGTTCAGCCTTGTCAAAGAGATTAGAAAATGTGTGTAATGGTAATCGAAAAGGCAAAGGTATTACACCGTACAGCCTTGTCATAGAGGTTAGAAAATGTGTTTAATGATACTCGAAAAGGCAAAGGTATTACACCGTACAGCCTTGTCATAGAGATTAGAAAATGTATGTAATGGTAATCGAAAAGGCAAAGGTGTTACACCGTACAGCCTTGTCATAGAGATTAGAAAATGTATGTAATGGTAATCGAAAAGGCAAAGGTGTTACAACGTACAGCCTTGTCATAGACATTAGAAAATGTGTGTAATGGTAATTGAAAAGGCAAAGGTGTTACACCGTACAGCCTTGTCATAGAGATTAGAAAATGTGTGTAATGATAATCGAAAAGGAAAAGGTATTACACCGTACAGCCTTGTCATAGAGATAAGAAAATGTATGAAATGGTAATCGAAAAGGCAAAGGTGTTACACCGTACAGCCTTGTCAAAGAGATAAGAAAATGTGTGTAAAGGTAATCGAAAAGGCAAAGGTGTTACACCGTACAGCCTTGTCAAAGAGATTAGAAAACGTGTGAAATGGTAATCGAAAAGTCAAAGGTATTACACCGTACAGCCTTGTCATAGAGATTAGAAAATGTGTGTAATGATAATCGAAAGGGCAAAGGTATTACACCGTTCAGCCTTGTCTAAGAAATAAAAATGTGTGTAATGGTAACGTACATTGGACACATTTTAATTCTCTGTTTTTATTTAATCGCAAAGGAAAAGGTATTACACCGTACAGCCTTGTCATAGAGATTAGAAAATGTGTGTAATGGTCATCGAAAACGCAAAGGTATTACACCGTACAGCCTTGTCATAGAGATTAGAAAATGTGTGTAATAGTAAACGAAAAGGCAAAGGTATTACACCGTACAGCCTTGTCATATAAGTTAGAAAATGTGTGTAATAGTAATCTAAAAGGCAAAGGTATTACACCGTTCAGCCTTGTCATAGAGATTAGAAAATGTGTGTAATGGTAACGTACATTGAACACATTTTAATTCTCTGTTTTTATTTAATCGAAAAGGCAAAGGTGTTACACCGTACAGCCTTGTCATAGATATAAAAAAATGTGTGTAATGGTAATTGAAAAGGCAAAGGTATTACACCGTACAGCCTTGTCATAGAGATAAGAAAATGTATGTAATGGTAATCGAAAAGGCAAAGGTGTTACACCGTACAGCCTTGTCATAGAGATTAAAAAATGTGTGTAATGGTAATCGAAAAGGCAAAGGTATTACACCGTACAGCCTTGTCGTAGAGATTAGAAAATGTGTTTAATGATAATCGAAAAGGCAAAGGTATTACCCCGTACAGCCTTGTCATAGAAATAAAAATGTGTGTAATGGTAATCGAAAAGGCAAAGATGTTACACCATACAGCCTTGTCATAGAGATTTGAAAATGTGTGTAAAGGTAATCGAAAAGGCAAAGGTGTTAGACTGTAGAGCATTGTCATAGAGATAAGAAAATGTGTGTAATGGTAATCAAAAAGGCAAAGGTGTTACACCGTACAGCCTTGTCATAGAGATTAGTAAATGTATGTAATGGTAATCGAAAAGGCAAAGGTATTACACCGTACAGCCTTGTCATAGAGATTAGAAAATGTGTGTAATTTTAATCGAAAAGGCATAGGTATTACACTGTACTGCCTTGTCTTAGAAATAATAATGTGTGTAATGGTAACGTACATTGGACACATTTTAATTCTCTGTTTTATTTAATCGAAAAGGCAAAGGTATTACACCGTACAGCCTTGTCATAGAAATAAGAAAATGTTTGTAATGGTAACGTACATTGGACACATTTTAATTCTCTGTTTTTATTTAATCGAAAAGGCAAAGGTATTAAACCGTACAGCCTTGTCATAGAGATTAGAAAATGTGTGTAATGGTAATCGAAAAGTCAAAGGTATTACACCGTACAGCCTTGTCATAGAGATTAGAAAATGTGTGTAATGATAATCGAAAAGGCAAAGGTATTACACTGTACAGCCTTGTCTTAGAAATAAAAATGTGTGTAATGGTAACGTACATTGGACACATTTTAATTCTTTGTTTTTATATAATCGAAAAGGAAAAGGTATTACACCGTACAGCCTTGTCATAGAGATTAGAAAATGTGTGTAATAGTAAACGAAAAGGTAAAGGTATTACACCGTACAGCATTGTCATAGAGATAAAAAAATGTGCGTAATGTTCATCGAAAAGGCAAAGGTATTACACCGTACAGCCTTGTCATGAAGATCAGAAAATGTGTGTAATTGTAATCGAAAAGGCATAGGTATTACACTGTACAGCCTTGTCTTAGAAATTAAAATGTGTGTAATGGTAACGTACATTGGACACATTTTAATTCTCTGTTTTTATTTAATCGCAAAGGAAAAGGTATTACACCGTACAGCCTTGTCATAGAGATTAGAAAATGTGTGTAATGGTCATCGAAAACGCAAAGGTATTACACCGTACAGCCTTGTCATAGAGATTAGAAAATGTGTGTAATAGTAAACGAAAAGGCAAAGGTATTACAACGTACAGCCTTGTCATAGAGATTAGAAAATGTGTGTAATAGTAATCTAAAAGGCAAAGGTATTACACCGTTCAGCCTTGTCCTAGAAATAAGAAAATATTAGTAATGGTAACGTACATTGGACACATTTTAATTCTCTGTTTTATTTAATCGAAAAGGCAAAGGTATTAAACCGTACAGCCTTGTCATAGAGATTAGACAATGTGTGGAATGGTAATCGAAAAGTCAAAGGTATTACACCGTACAGCCTTGTCATAGAGATTAAAAAATGTGTGTAATGATAATCGAAAAGGAAAAGGTATTACACTGTACAGCCTTGTCTTAGAAATAAAAATGTGTGTAATGGTAACGTACATTGGACACATTTTAATTCTTTGTTTTTATATAATCGAAAAGGAAAAGGTATTACACCGTACAGCCTTGTCATAGAGATTAGAAAATGTGTGTAATAGTAAACGAAAAGGTAAAGGTATTACACCGTACAGCATTGTCATAAAGATAAAAAAATGTGCGTAATGTTCATCGAAAAGGCAAAGGTATTACACCGTACAGCCTTGTCATGAAGATCAGAAAATGTGTGTAATTGTAATCGAAAAGGCATAGGTATTACACTGTACAGCCTTGTCTTAGAAATTAAAATGTGTGTAATGGTAACGTACATTGGACACATTTTAATTCTCTGTTTTTATTTAATCGAAAAGGCAAAGGTATTAAACCGTACAGCCTTGTCATAGAGATTAGAAAATGTGTGTAAAGGTAATCGAAAAGTCAAAGGTATTACACCGTACAGCCTTGTCATAGAGATTAGAAAATGTGTGTAATAGTAAACGAAAAGGTAAAGGTATTACATCGTACAGCCTTGTCATAGAGATAAAAAAATGTGTGTAATGTTCATCGAAAAGGCAAAGGTATTACACCGTACAGCCTTGTCATAGAGATTAGAAAATGTGTGTAATGATAATCGAAAAGGCAAAGGTGTTACACCGTACAGCCTTGTCATAGAGATTAGAAAATGTGTGTAATGATAATCGAAAAGGCAAAGGTATTTCACCGTACAGCCTTGTCAAAGAGATTAGAAAATGTATGTTATGGTAATCGAAAAGGCAAAGGTGTTACACCGTACAGCCTTGTCATAGAGATTAGAAAATGTGTGTAATGATAATCGAAAAGGCAAAGGTATTAAACCGTACAGCCTTGTCATAGAGATTAGAAAATGTGTGTAATGGTAATCGAAAAGTCAAAGGTATTACACTGTACAGCCTTGTCATAGAGATTAGAAAATGTGTGTAATGATAATCGAAAAGGCAAAGGTATTACACTGTACAGCCTTGTCTTAGAAATAAAAATGTGTGTAATGGTAACGTACATTGGACACATTTTAATTCTTTGTTTTTATATAATCGAAAAGGAAAAGGTATTACACCGTACAGCCTTGTCATAGAGATTAGAAAATGTGTGTAATAGTAAACGAAAAGGTAAAGGTATTACACCGTACAGCATTGTCATAAAGATAAAAAAATGTGCGTAATGTTCATCGAAAAGGCAAAGGTATTACACCGTACAGCCTTGTCATGAAGATCAGAAAATGTGTGTAATTGTAATCGAAAAGGCATAGGTATTACACTGTACAGCCTTGTCTTAGAAATTAAAATGTGTGTAATGGTAACGTAAATTGGACACATTTTAATTCTCTGTTTTTATTTAATGGAAAAGGCAAAGGTATTAAACCGTACAGCCTTGTCATAGAGATTAGAAAATGTGTGTAAAGGTAATCGAAAAGTCAAAGGTATTACACCGTACAGCCTTGTCATAGAGATTAGAAAATGTGTGTAATAGTAAACGAAAAGGTAAAGGTATTACACCGTACAGCCTTGTCATAGAGATAAAAAAATGTGTGTAATGTTCATCGAAAAGGCAAAGGTATTACACCGTACAGCCTTGTCATAGAGATTAGAAAATGTGTGTAATGATAATCGAAAAGGCAAAGGTGTTACACCGTACAGCCTTGTCATAGAGATTAGAAAATGTGTGTAATGATAATCGAAAAGGCAAAGGTATTTCACCGTACAGCCTTGTCAAAGAGATTAGAAAATGTATGTTATGGTAATCGAAAAGGCAAAGGTGTTACACCGTACAGCCTTGTCATAGAGATTAGAAAATGTGTGTAATGATAATCGAAAAGGCAAAGGTATTACACCGTTCAGACTTGTCAAAGAGATTAGAAAATATATGTAATGGTAATCGAAAAGGCAAAAGTGTTACACCGTACAGCCTTGTCATAGAGATTAGAAAATGTGTGTTATGATAATCGAAAAGGCAAAGGTGTTACACCGTACAGCCTTGTCATAGAGATTAGAAAATGTATGTAATGGTAATCGAAAAGACAAAAGGTGTTACACCGTTCAGCCTTGTCATAGAGATTAGAAAATGTGTGTAATGGTAATCGAAAAGGCAAAGGTGTTACACCGTACAGCCTTGTCATAGAGATTAGAAAATGTGTGTAATGGTAATCGAAAAGGCAAAGGTGTTACACCGTACAGCCTTGTCATAGAGATTAGAAAATGTGTGTAATGATAATCGAAAAGGCAAAGGTATTACACCGTACAGCCTTGTCAAAGAGATTAGAAAATGTATGTAATGGTAATCGAAAAGGCAAAGGTGTTACACCGTACAGACTTGTCATAGAGATTAGAAAATGTGTGTAATGATAATCGAAAAGGCAAAGGTATTACACCGTTCAGACTTGTCAAAGAGATTAGAAAATATATGTAATGGTAATCGAAAAGGCAAAGGTGTTACACCGTACAGCCTTGTCATAGAGATTAGAAAATGTGTGTAATGGTAATCGAAAAGGCAAAGGTGTTACACCGTACAGCCTTGTCATAGAGATTAGAAAATGTGTGTAATGATAATCGAAAAGGCAAAGGTATTACACCGTACAGCCTTGTCAAAGAGATTAGAAAATGTATGTAATGGTAATCGAAAAGGCAAAGGTGTTACACCGTACAGACTTGTCATAGAGATTAGAAAATGTGTGTAATGATAATCGAAAAGGCAAAGGTATTACACCGTACAGCCTTGTCAAAGAGATTAGAAAATGTATGTAATGGTAATCGAAAAGGCAAAGGTGTTACACCGTACAGACTTGTCATAGAGATTAGAAAATGTGTGTAATGATAATCGAAAAGGCAAAGGTATTACACCGTTCAGACTTGTCAAAGAGATTAGAAAATATATGTAATGGTAATCGAAAAGGCAAAGGTGTTACACCGTACAGCCTTGTCATAGAGATTAGAAAATGTGTGTAATGATAATTGAAAAGGCAAAGGTGTTACACCGTACAGCCTTGTCATAGAGATTAGAAAATGTGTGTAATGATAATCGAAAAGGCAAAGGTAATACACCGTTCAGCCTTGTCAAAGAGATTAGAAAATGTATGTAATGGTAATCGAAAAGGCAAAGGTATTACACCGTACAGCCTTGTCAAAGAGATTAGAAAATGTGTGTAATGGTAATCGAAAAGACAAAAGGTGTTACACCGTACAGCCTTGTCATAGAGATTAGAAAATGTGTGTAATGGTAATCGAAAAGGCAAAGGTGTTACACCGTACAGCCTTGTCATAGAGATTAGAAAATGTGTGTAATGATAATCGAAAAGGCAAAGGTATTACACCGTACAGCCTTGTCAAAGAGATTAGAAAATGTATGTAATGGTAATCGAAAAGGCAAAGGTGTTACACCGTACAGACTTGTCATAGAGATTAGAAAATGTGTGTAATGATAATCGAAAAGGCAAAGGTATTACACCGTTCAGACTTGTCAAAGAGATTAGAAAATATATGTAATGGTAATCGAAAAGGCAAAGGTGTTACACCGTACAGCCTTGTCATAGAGATTAGAAAATGTGTGTAATGATAATTGAAAAGGCAAAGGTGTTACACCGTACAGCCTTGTCATAGAGATTAGAAAATGTGTGTAATGATAATCGAAAAGGCAAAGGTAATACACCGTTCAGCCTTGTCAAAGAGATTAGAAAATGTATGTAATGGTAATCGAAAAGGCAAAGGTGTTACACCGTACAGCCTTGTCATAGAGATTAGAAAATGTGTGTAATGATAATCGAAAAGGCAAAGGTATTACACCGTACAGCCTTGTCATAGAGATTAGAAAATGTATGTAATGGTAATCGAAAAGGCAAAGGTGTTACACCGTACAGCCTTGTCATAGAGATTAGAAAATGTGTGTAATGATAATCGAAAAGGCAAAGGTATTACACCGTTCAGCCTTGTCAAAGAGATTAGAAAATGTGTGTAGTGGTAATCGAAAAGGCAAAGGTATAACACCGTACAGCTTTGTCATCGAGATAAGAAAATGTGTGTAATGATAATCGAAAAGGCAAAGGTATTACACCGTTCAGCCTTGTCAAAGAGATTAGAAAATGTGTGTAATGGTAATCGAAAAGGCAAAGGTATTACACCGTACAGCCTTGTCATAGAGGTTAAAAAATGTGTTTAATGATACTCGAAAAGGCAAAGGTATTACACCGTACAGCCTTGTCATAGAAATAAAAATGTGTGTAATGGTAACGTACATTGGACACATTTTTATTCTCTCTTTTTAATTAATCGAAAAGGCAAAGGTATTAAACCGTACAGCCTTTTCATAGAGATTAGAAAATGTGTGTAAAGGTAATCGAAAAGTCAAAGGTATTACACCGTACAGCCTTGTCATAGAGATTAGAAAATGTGTGTAATAGTAAACGAAAAGGTAAAGGTATTACACCGTACAGCCTTGTCATAGAAATAAAAAAATGTGTGTAATGTTCATCGAAAAGGCAAAGGTATTACACCGTACAGCCTTGTCATAGAGATTAGAAAATGTGTGTAATGATAATCGAAAAGGCAAAGGTATTACAACGTTCAGCCTTGTCAAAGAGATTAGAAAATGTATGTAATGGTAATCGAAAAGGCAAAGGTATTACACCGTACAGCCTTGTCATAGAGATTAGAAAATGTGTTTAATGATAATCGAAAAGGCAAAGGTATTACACCGTACAGCCTTGTCATAGAGATTAGAAAATGTATGTAATGGTAATCGAAAAGGCAAAGGTGTTACACCGTACAGCCTTGTCATAGAGATTAGAAAATGTGTGTAATGATAATCGAAAAGGCAAAGGTATTACACCGTTCAGCCTTGTCAAAGAGATTAGAAAATGTGTGTAGCGGTAATCGAAAAGGCAAAGGTATAACACCGTACAGCTTTGTCATCGAGATAAGAAAATGTGTGTAATGGTAATCGAAAAGGCAAAGGTATTACACCGTTCAGCCTTGTCAAAGAGATTAGAAAATGTGTGTAATGGTAATCGAAAAGGCAAAGGTATTACACCGTACAGCCTTGTCATAGAGGTTAAAAAATGTGTGTAATAGTAAACGAAAAGCTAAAGGTATTACACCGTACAGCCTTGTCATAGAGATAAAAAAATATGTGTAATGTTTATCGAAAAGGCAAAGGTATTACACCGTACAGCCTTGTCATAGAGATTAGAAAATGTGTGTAATGATAATCGAAAAGGCAAAGGTATTACACCGTTCAGCCTTGTCAAAGAGATTAGAAAATGTATGTAATGGTAATCGAAAAGGCAAAGGTGTTACACCGTACAGCCTTGTCATAGAGATTAGAAAATGTGTTTAATGATAATCGAAAAGGCAAAGGTATTACACCGTACAGCCTTGTCATAGAGATTAGAAAATGTATGTAATGGTAATCGAAAAGGCAAAGGTGTTACACCGTACAGCCTTGTCATAGAGATTAGAAAATGTGTGTAATGATAATCGAAAAGGCAAAGGTATTACACCGTTCAGCCTTGTCAAAGAGATTAGAAAATGTGTGTAGTGGTAATCGAAAAGGCAAAGGTATAACACCGTACAGCTTTGTCATCGAGATAAGAAAATGTGTGTAATGGTAATCGAAAAGGCAAAGGTATTACACCGTTCAGCCTTGTCAAAGAGATTAGAAAATGTGTGTAATGGTAATCGAAAAGGCAAAGGTATTACACCGTACAGCCTTGTCATAGAGGTTAAAAAATGTGTTTAATGATACTCGAAAAGGCAAAGGTATTACACCGTACAGCCTTGTCATAGAGATTAGAAAATGTATGTAATGGTAATCGAAAAGGCAAAGGTGTTACACCGTACAGCCTTGTCATAGAGATTAGAAAATGTATGTAATGGTAATCGAAAAGGCCCGTACAGCCTTGTCATAGAGATTAGAAAATGTGTGTAATGGTAATCGAAAAGGCAAAGGTGTTACACCGTACAGCCTTGTCATAGAGATTAGAAAATGTGTGTAATGGTAATCGAAAAGGCAAAGGTGTTACACCGTACAGCCTTGTCATAGAGATTAGAAAATGTGTGTAATGATAATCAAAAAGGCAAAGGTGTTACACCGTACAGCCTTGTCATAGAGATTAGAAAATGTATGTAATGGTAATCGAAAAGGCAAAGGTGTTACACCGTACAGCCTTGTCATAGAGATTAGAAAAGGTGTGTAATGGTAATCGAAAAGGCAAAGGTGTTACACCGTACAGCCTTGTCATAGAGATTAGAAAATGTGTGTAATGATAATCGAAAAGGCAAAGGTATTACACCGTACAGCCTTGTCATAGAGATTAGAAAATGTATGTAATGGTAATCGAAAAGGCAAAGGTGTTACACCGTACAGCCTTGTCATAGAGATTAGAAAATGTGTGTAATGATAATCGAAAAGGCAAAGGTATTACACCGTTCAGACTTGTCAAAGAGATTAGAAAATGTGTGTAATGATAATCGAAAAGGCAAAGGTGTTACACCGTAAAGCCTTGTCATAGAGATTAGAAAATGTATGTAATGGTAATCGAAAAGGCAAAGGTGTTACACCGTACAGCCTTGTCATAGAGATTAGAAAATGTGTGTAATGGTAATCGAAAAGGCAAAGGTGTTACACCGTACAGCCTTGTCATAGAGATTAGAAAATGTGTGTAATGATAATCGAAAAGGCAAAGGTATTACACCGTACAGCCTTGCCATATAGATTAGAAAATGTGTGTAATGGTAATCGAAAAGGCAAAGGTGTTACACCGTACAGCCTTGTCATAGAGATTAGAAAATGTGTGTAATGATAATCGAAAAGGCAAAGGTATTACACCGTACAGCCTTGTCAAAGAGATTAGAAAATGTATGTAATGGTAATCGAAAAGGCAAAGGTGTTACACCGAACAGCTTTGTCATAGAGATTAGAAAATGTGTGTAATGATAATCGAAAAGGCAAAGGTATTACACCGTTCAGACTTGTCAAAGAGATTAGAAAATATATGTAATGGTAATCGAAAAGGCAAAGGTGTTACACCGTACAGCCTTGTCAAAGAGATTAGAAAATGTATGTAATGGTAATCGAAAAGGCAAAGGTGTTACACCGTACAGACTTGTCATAGAGATTAGAAAATGTGTGTAATGATAATCGAAAAGGCAAAGGTATTACACCGTTCAGACTTGTCAAAGAGATTAGAAAATGTATGTAATGGTAATCGAAAAGGCAAAGGTGTTACACCGTACAGCCTTGTCATAGAGATTAGAAAATGTGTGTAATGATAATCGAAAAGGCAAAGGTGTTACACCGTACAGCCTTGTCATAGAGATTAGAAAATGTGTGTAATGATAATCGAAAAGGCAAAGGTATTACACCGTTCAGCCTTGTCAAAGAGATTAGAAAATGTATGTAATGGTAATCGAAAAGGCAAAGGTGTTACACCGTACAGCCTCGTCATAGAGATTAGAAAATGTGTGTAATGATAATCGAAAAGGCAAAGGTATTACACCGTACAACCTTGTCATAGAGATTAGAAAATGTATGTAATGGTAATCGAAAAGGCAAAGGTGTTACACCGTACAGCCTTGTCATAGAGATTAGAAAATGTGTGTAATGATAATCGAAAAGGCAAAGGTATTACACCGTACAGCCTTGTCATAGAGATTAATAAATGTGTGTAATGGTAATCGAAAAGGCAAAGGTGTTACACCGTACAGCCTTGTCAAAGAGATTAGAAAATGTGTGTAATGGTAATCGAAAAGGCAAAGGTACTACACCGTACAGCCTTGTTATAGAAATAAAAATGTGTGTAATGGTATTCGAAAAGGCAAAGGTGTTACACCGTACAGCCTTGTCAAAGAGATTAGAAAATGTGTGTATTGGTAATCGAAAAGGCAATGGTATTACACCGTACAGCCTTGTCATAGAGATTAGAAAATATGTGTAATGGTAATCGAAAAGGCAAAGGTGTTACACCGAACAGCCTTGTCAAGGAGATTAGAAAATGTGTGTAATGGTAATCAAAAAGGCAATGGTATAACAACGTACAGCCTTGTCAAAGAGATAAAAAATTGTGTGTAATGTTCATCGAAAAGGCAAAGGTATTACACCGTACAGTCTTGTCATAGAGATTAGAAAATGTGTGTCATAGTAATTGAAAAGGCAAAGGTATTACACCGTTTAGCCTTGTCAAAGAGATTAGAAAATTTTTGTAATGGTAATCGAAAAGGCAAAGTTATTATACCGTACAGCCTTGTCATAGAAATAAAAATGTGTGTAATGGTAACGTACATTGGACACATTTTAATTCTCTGTTTTTATTTAATCGAAAAGGCAAAGGTATTACACCGTACAGCCTTGTCATAGAGATTAGAAAATGTGTAAAAAGGTAATCGAAAAGGCAAAGATATTACACCGTACAGCCTTGTCATAGAGATTAGAAAATGTGTGTAATAATAATCGAAAAGGCAAAGGTATTTCACCGTACAGCCTTGTCATAGAGATTAGAAAATGTGTGTAATGGTAATCGAAAAGGCAAAGTTATTACACCGTACAGCCTTGTCATAGCAATAAAAATGTGTGTAATGGTAATCGAAAAGGCAAAGGTATTACACCGTACAGCCTTGTCATAGAAATAAGAAAATGTGTGTAATGGTAACGTACATTGGACACATTTTAATTCTCTGTTTTTATTTAATCGAAAAGGCAAAGGTATTACACCGTACAGCCTTGTCATAAAGATAAGAAAATGTGTGTAATGGTAATCGAAAAGGCAAAGTGTTACATCGTACAGCCTTGTCATAGAGATTAGAAAATGTGTGTAATGGTAATCGAAAAGGCAAAGGTTTTACACCGTACAACCTTGTCATAGAGATTAGAAAATGTATGTAATGGTAATCGAAAAGGCAAAGGTATTTCACCGTACAGCCTTGTCATAGAGATTAGAAAATGTGTGTAATGGTAATCGAAAAGGCAAAGGTACTGCACCGTACAGCCATGTCATAGAAATAAAAATGTGTGTAATGGTATTCGAAAAGGCAAAGGTATTACACCGTACAGCCTTGTCATAGAAATTAGAAAATGTGTGTAATGGTAATCGAAAGGCAAAGGTATTACACCGTTCAGCCTTGTCAAAGAGATTAGAAAATGTGTGTAATGGTAATCGAAAAGGCAAAGGTGTTACACCGTACAGCCTTGTCATAGAGATTAGAAAATGTGTGTAATGATAATCGAAAAGGCAAAGGTATTACACCGTACAGCCTTGTCAAAGAGATTAGAAAATGTATGTTATGGTAATCGAAAAGGCAAAGGTGTTACACCGAACAGCTTTGTCATAGAGATTAGAAAATGTGTGTAATGATAATCGAAAAGGCAAAGGTATTACACCGTTCAGACTTGTCAAAGAGATTAGAAAATATATGTAATGGTAATCGAAAAGGCAAAGGTGTTACACCGTACAGCCTTGTCAAAGAGATTAGAAAATGTATGTAATGGTAATCGAAAAGGCAAAGGTGTTACACCGTACAGACTTGTCATAGAGATTAGAAAATGTGTGTAATGATAATCGAAAAGGCAAAGGTATTACACCGTTCAGACTTGTCAAAGAGATTAGAAAATGTGTGTAATGGTAATCGAAAAGGCAAAGGTGTTACACCGTACAGCCTTGTCATAGAGATTAGAAAATGTGTGTAATGATAATCGAAAAGGCAAAGGTGTTACACCGTACAGCCTTGTCATAGAGATTAGAAAATGTGTGTAATGATAATCGAAAAGGCAAAGGTGTTACACCGTTCAGCCTTGTCAAAGAGATTAGAAAATGTATGTAATGGTAATCGAAAAGGCAAAGGTGTTACACCGTACAGCCTCGTCATAGAGATTAGAAAATGTGTGTAATGATAATCGAAAAGGCAAAGGTATTACACCGTACAACCTTGTCATAGAGATTAGAAAATGTATGTAATGGTAATCGAAAAGGCAAAGGTGTTACACCGTACAGCCTTGTCATAGAGATTAGAAAATGTGTGTAATGATAATCGAAAAGGCAAAGGTATTACACCGTTCAGCCTTGTCAAAGAGATTAGAATATGTGTGTAGTGGTAATCGAAAAGGCAAAGGTATAACACCGTACAGCTTTGTCATCGAGATAAGAAAATGTGTGTAATGGTAATCGAAAAGGCAAAGGTATTACACCGTTCAGCCTTGTCAAAGAGATTAGAAAATGTGTGTAATGGTAATCGAAAAGGCAAAGGTATTACACCGTACAGCCTTGTCATAGAGGTTAAAAAATGTGTTTAATGATACTCGAAAAGGCAAAGGTATTACACCGTACAGCCTTGTCATAGAAATAAAAATGTGTGTAATGGTAACGTACATTGGACACATTTTAATTCTCTGTTTTTATTTAATCGAAAAGGCAAAGGTATTAAACCGTACAGCCTTGTCATAGAGATTAGAAAATGTGTGTAATGGTAATCGAAAAGTCAAAGGTATTACACCGTACAGCCTTGTCATAGAGATTAGAAAATGTGTGTAATAGTAAACGAAAAGGTAAAGGTATTACACCGTACAGCCTTGTCATAGAGATAAAAAAATGTGTGTAATGTTCATCGAAAAGGCAAAGGTATTACACCGTACAGCCTTGTCATAGAGATTAGAAAATGTGTGTAATGGTAATCGAAAAGGCAAAGGTATTACAACGTTCAGCCTTGTCAAAGAGATTAGAAAATGTATGTAATGGTAATCGAAAAGGCAAAGGTGTTACACCGTACAGCCTTGTCATAGAGATTAGAAAATGTGTTTAATGATAATCGAAAAGGCAAAGGTATTACACCGTACAGCCTTGTCATAGAGATTAGAAAATGTATGTAATGGTAATCGAAAAGGCAAAGGTGTTACACCGTACAGCCTTGTCATAGAGATTAGAAAATGTGTGTAATGATAATCGAAAAGGCAAAGGTATTACACCGTTCAGCCTTGTCAAAGAGATTAGAAAATGTGTGTAGTGGTAATCGAAAAGGCAAAGGTATAACACCGTACAGCTTTGTCATAGAGATAAGAAAATGTGTGTAATGGTAATCGAAAAGGCAAAGGTATTACACCGTTCAGCCTTGTCAAAGAGATTAGAAAATGTGTGTAATGGTAATCGAAAAGGCAAAGGTATTACACCGTACAGCCTTGTCATAGAGATTAGAAAATGTGTGTAATAGTAAACGAAAAGGTAAAGGTATTACACCGTACAGCCTTGTCATAGAGATAAAAAAATATGTGTAATGTTCATCGAAAAGGCAAAGGTATTACACCGTACAGCCTTGTCATAGAGATTAGAAAATGTGTGTAATGATAATCGAAAAGGCAAAGGTATTACACCGTTCAGCCTTGTCAAAGAGATTAGAAAATGTATGTAATGGTAATCGAAAAGGCAAAGGTGTTACACCGTACAGTCTTGTCGTAGAGATTAGAAAATGTGTTTAATGATAATCGAAAAGGCAAAGGTATTACACCGTACAGCCTTGTCATAGAGATTAGAAAATGTATGTAATGGTAATCGAAAAGGCAAAGGTGTTACACCGTACAGCCTTGTCATAGAGATTAGAAAATGTGTGTAATGATAATCGAAAAGGCAAAGGTATTACACCGTTCAGCCTTGTCAAAGAGATTAGAAAATGTGTGTAGTGGTAATCGAAAAGGCAAAGGTATAACACCGTACAGCCTTGTCATCGAGATAAGAAAATGTGTGTAATGGTAATCGAAAAGGCAAAGGTATTACACCGTTCAGCCTTGTCAAAGAGATTAGAAAATGTGTGTAATGGTAATCGAAAAGGCAAAGGTATTACACCGTACAGCCTTGTCATAGAGGTTAAAAAATGTGTTTAATGATACTCGAAAAGGCAAAGGTATTACACCGTACAGCCTTGTCATAGAGATTAGAAAATGTGTTTAATGATAATCGAAAAGGCAAAGGTATTACACCGTACAGCCTTGTCATAGAGATTAGAAAATGTATGTAATGGTAATCGAAAAGGCAAAGGTGTTACACCGTACAGCCTTGTCATAGAGATTAGAAAATGTGTGTAATGATAATCGAAAAGGCAAAGGTATTACACCGTTCAGCCTTGTCAAAGAGATTAGAAAATGTGTGTAATGGTAATCGAAAAGGCAAAGGTATTACACCGTACAGCTTTGTCATAGAGATAAGAAAATGTGTGTAATGGTAATCGAAAAGGCAAAGGTATTACACCGTTCAGCCTTGTCAAAGAGATTAGAAAATGTGTGTAATGGTAATCGAAAAGGCAAAGGTATTACACCGTACAGCCTTGTCATAGAGGTTAAAAAATGTGTGTAATAGTAAACGAAAAGCTAAAGGTATTACACCGTACAGCCTTGTCATAGAGATAAAAAAATGTGTGTAATGTTCATCGAAAAGGCAAAGGTATTACACCGTACAGCCTTGTCATAGAGATTAGAAAATGTGTGTAATGATAATCGAAAAGGCAAAGGTATTACACCGTTCAGCCTTGTCAAAGAGATTAGAAAATGTATGTAATGGTAATCGAAAAGGCAAAGGTGTTACACCGTACAGCCTTGTCATAGAGATTAGAAAATGTGTTTAATGATAATCGAAAAGGCAAAGGTATTACACCGTACAGCCTTGTCATAGAGATTAGAAAATGTATGTAATGGTAATCGAAAAGGCAAAGGTGTTACACCGTACAGCCTTGTCATAGAGATTAGAAAATGTGTGTAATGATAATCGAAAAGGCAAAGGTATTACACCGTTCAGCCTTGTCAAAGAGATTAGAAAATGTGTGTAGTGGTAATCGAAAAGGCAAAGGTATAACACCGTACAGCTTTGTCATCGAGATAAGAAAATGTGTGTAATGGTAATCGAAAAGGCAAAGGTATTACACCGTTCAGCCTTGTCAAAGAGATTAGAAAATGTGTGTAATGGTAATCGAAAAGGCAAAGGTATTACACCGTACAGCCTTGTCATAGAGGTTAAAAAATGTGTTTAATGATACTCGAAAAGGCAAAGGTATTACACCGTACAGCCTTGTCATAGAGATTAGAAAATGTATGTAATGGTAATCGAAAAGGCAAAGGTGTTACACCGTACAGCCTTGTCATAGAGATTAGAAAATGTATGTAATGGTAATCGAAAAGGCCCGTACAGCCTTGTCATAGAGATTAGAAAATGTGTGTAATGGTAATCGAAAAGGCAAAGGTGTTACACCGTACAGCCTTGTCATAGAGATTAGAAAATGTGTGTAATGGTAATCGAAAAGGCAAAGGTGTTACACCGTACAGCCTTGTCATAGAGTTTAGAAAATGTGTGTAATGATAATCAAAAAGGCAAAGGTGTTACACCGTACAGCCTTGTCATAGAGATTAGAAAATGTATGTAATGGTAATCGAAAAGGCAAAGGTGTTACACCGTACAGCCTTGTCATAGAGATTAGAAAATGTGTGTAATGGTAATCGAAAAGGCAAAGGTGTTACACCGTACAGCCTTGTCATAGAGATTAGAAAATGTGTGTAATGATAATCGAAAAGGCAAAGGTATTACACCGTACAGCCTTGTCAAAGAGATTAGAAAATGTATGTAATGGTAATCGAAAAGGCAAAGGTGTTACACCGTACAGCCTTGTCATAGAGATTAGAAAATGTGTGTAATGATAATCGAAAAGGCAAAGGTATTACACCGTTCAGACTTGTCAAAGAGATTAGAAAATGTGTGTAATGATAATCGAAAAGGCAAAGGTGTTACACCGTACAGCCTTGTCATAGAGATTAGAAAATGTGTGTAATGATAATCGAAAAGGCAAAGGTGTTACACCGTACAGCCTTGTCATAGAGATTAGAAAATGTATGTAATGGTAATCGAAAAGGCAAAGGTGTTACACCGTACAGCCTTGTCATAGAGATTAGAAAATGTGTGTAATGGTAATCGAAAAGGCAAAGGTGTTACACCGTACAGCCTTGTCATAGAGATTAGAAAATGTGTGTAATGATAATCGAAATGGCAAAGGTATTACACCGTACAGCCTTGTCAAAGAGATTAGAAAATGTATGTAATGGTAATCGAAAAGGCAAAGGTGTTACACCGTACAGCCTTGTCATAGAGATTAGAAAATGTGTGTAATGATAATCGAAAAGGCAAAGGTATTACACCGTTCAGACTTGTCAAAGAGATTAGAAAATGTGTGTAATGATAATCGAAAAGGCAAAGGTGTTACACCGTACAGCCTTGTCATAGAGATTAGAAAATGTATGTAATGGTAATCGAAAAGGCAAAGGTGTTACACCGTACAGCCTTGTCATAGAGATTAGAAAATGTGTGTAATGGTAATCGAAAAGGCAAAGGTGTTACACCGTACAGCCTTGTCATAGAGATTAGAAAATGTGTGTAATGATAATCGAAAAGGCAAAGGTATTACACCGTACAGCCTTGCCATATAGATTAGAAAATGTGTGTAATGGTAATCGAAAAGGCAAAGGTGTTACACCGTACAGCCTTGTCATAGAGATTAGAAAATGTGTGTAATGGTAATCGAAAAGGCAAAGGTGTTACACCGTACAGCCTTGTCATAGAGATTAGAAAATGTGTGTAATGATAATCGAAAAGGCAAAGGTATTACACCGTTCAGCCTTGTCAAAGAGATTAGAAAATGTATGTAATGGTAATCGAAAAGGCAAAGGTGTTACACCGTACAGCCTTGTCATAGAGATTAGAAAATGTGTGTAATGATAATCGAAAAGGCAAAGGTATTACACCGTACAGCCTTGTCATAGAGATTAGAAAATGTATGTAATGGTAATCGAAAAGGCAAAGGTGTTACACCGTACAGCCTTGTCATAGAGATTAGAAAATGTGTGTAATGATAATCGAAAAGGCAAAGGTATTACACCGTTCAGCCTTGTCAAAGAGATTAGAATATGTGTGTAGTGGTAATCGAAAAGGCAAAGGTATAACACCGTACAGCCTTGTCATAGAGATTAGAAAATGTGTGTAATGGTAATCGAAAAGGCAAAGGTGTTACACCGTACAGCCTTGTCATAGAGATTAGAAAATGTGTGTAATGATAATCGAAAAGGCAAAGGTATTACACCGTTCAGCCTTGTCAAAGAGATTAGAAAATGTATGTAATGGTAATCGAAAAGGCAAAGGTGTTACACCGTACAGCCTTGTCATAGAGATTAGAAAATGTGTGTAATGATAATCGAAAAGGCAAAGGTATTACACCGTACAGCCTTGTCATAGAGATTAGAAAATGTATGTAATGGTAATCGAAAAGGCAAAGGTGTTACACCGTACAGCCTTGTCATAGAGATTAGAAAATGTGTGTAATGATAATCGAAAAGGCAAAGGTATTACACCGTTCAGCCTTGTCAAAGAGATTAGAATATGTGTGTAGTGGTAATCGAAAAGGCAAAGGTATAACACCGTACAGCTTTGTCATCGAGATAAGAAAATGTGTGAAATGGTAATCGAAAAGGCAAAGGTATTACACCGTTCAGCCTTGTCAAAGAGATTAGAAAATGTGTGTAATGGTAATCGAAAAGGCAAAGGTATTACACCGTACAGCCTTGTCATAGAGGTTAAAAAATGTATTTAATGATACTCGAAAAGGCAAAGGTATTACACCGTACAGCCTTGTCATAGAAATAAAAATGTGTGTAATGGTAACGTACATTGGACACATTTTAATTCTCTGTTTTTATTTAATCGAAAAGGCAAAGGTATTAAACCGTACAGCCTTGTCATAGAGATTAGAAAATGTGTGTAAAGGTAATCGAAAAGTCAAAGGTATTACACCGTACAGCCTTGTCATAGAGATTAGAAAATGTGTGTAATAGTAAACGAAAAGGTAAAGGTATTACACCGTACAGCCTTGTCATAGAGATAAAAAAATGTGAGTAATGTTCATCGAAAAGGCAAAGGTATTACACCGTACAGCCTTGTCATAGAGATTAGAAAATGTGTGTAATGGTAATCGAAAAGGCAAAGGTGTTACACCGTACAGCCTTGTCATAGAGATTAGAAAATGTGTGTAATGATAATCGAAAAGGCAAAGGTATTACACCGTTCAGCCTTGTCAAAGAGATTAGAAAATGTGTGTAGTGGTAATCGAAAAGGCAAAGGTATAACACCGTACAGCTTTGTCATCGAGATAAGAAAATGTGTGTAATGGTAATCGAAAAGGCAAAGGTATTACACCGTTCAGCCTTGTCATAGAGATTAGAAAATGTGTGTAATGATAATCGAAAAGGCAAAGGTGTTACACCGTACAGCCTTGTCATAGAGATTAGAAAATGTATGTAATGGTAATCGAAAAGGCAAAGGTGTTACACCGTACAGCCTTGTCATAGAGATTAGAAAATGTATGTAATGGTAATCGAAAAGGCAAAGGTGTTACACCGTACAGCCTTGTCATAGAGATTAGAAAATGTGTGTAATGATAATCGAAAAGGCAAAGGTATTACACCGTACAGCCTTGTCAAAGAGATTAGAAAATGTATGTAATGGTAATCGAAAAGGCAAAGGTGTTACACCGTACAGCCTTGTCATAGAGATTAGAAAATGTGTGTAATGATAATCGAAAAGGCAAAGGTATTACACCGTTCAGACTTGTCAAAGAGATTAGAAAATGTGTGTAATGATAATCGAAAAGGCAAAGGTGTTACACCGTAAAGCCTTGTCATAGAGATTAGAAAATGTATGTAATGGTAATCGAAAAGGCAAAGGTGTTACACCGTACAGCCTTGTCATAGAGATTAGAAAATGTGTGTAATGGTAATCGAAAAGGCAAAGGTGTTACACCGTACAGCCTTGTCATAGAGATTAGAAAATGTGTGTAATGATAATCGAAAAGGCAAAGGTATTACACCGTAAAGCCTTGCCATATAGATTAGAAAATGTGTGTAATGGTAATCGAAAAGGCAAAGGTGTTACACCGTACAGCCTTGTCATAGAGATTAGAAAATGTGTGTAATGATAATCGAAAAGGCAAAGGTATTACACCGTACAGCCTTGTCAAAGAGATTAGAAAATGTATGTAATGGTAATCGAAAAGGCAAAGGTGTTACACCGTACAGCTTTGTCATAGAGATTAGAAAATGTGTGTAATGATAATCGAAAAGGCAAAGGTATTACACCGTTCAGACTTGTCAAAGAGATTAGAAAATATATGTAATGGTAATCGAAAAGGCAAAGGTGTTACACCGTACAGCCTTGTCATAGAGATTAGAAAATGTGTGTAATGATAATCGAAAAGGCAAAGGTGTTACACCGTACAGCCTTGTCATAGAGATTAGAAAATGTGTGTAATGATAATCGAAAAGGCAAAGGTATTACACCGTTCAGCCTTGTCAAAGAGATTAGAAAATGTGTGTAATGATAATCGAAAAGGCAAAGGTATTACACCGTTCAGACTTGTCAAAGAGATTAGAAAATATATGTAATGGTAATCGAAAAGGCAAAGGTGTTACACCGTACAGCCTTGTCATAGAGATTAGAAAATGTGTGTAATGGTAATTGAAAAGGCAAAGGTGTTACACCGTACAGCCTTGTCATAGAGATTAGAAAATGTGTGTAATGATAATCGAAAAGGCAAAGGTAATACACCGTTCAGCCTTGTCAAAGAGATTAGAAAATGTATGTAATGGTAATCGAAAAGGCAAAGGTGTTACACCGTACAGCCTTGTCATAGAGATTAGAAAATGTGTGTAATGATAATCGAAAAGGCAAAGGTATTACACCGTACAGCCTTGTCATAGAGATTAGAAAATGTATGTAATGGTAATCGAAAAGGCAAAGGTGTTACACCGTACAGCCTTGTCATAGAGATTAGAAAATGTGTGTAATGATAATCGAAAAGGCAAAGGTATTACACCGTTCAGCCTTGTCAAAGAGATTAGAAAATGTGTGTAGTGGTAATCGAAAAGGCAAAGGTATAACACCGTACAGCTTTGTCATCGAGATAAGAAAATGTGTGTAATGGTAATCGAAAAGGCAAAGGTATTACACCGTTCAGCCTTGTCAAAGAGATTAGAAAATGTGTGTAATGGTAATCGAAAAGGCAAAGGTATTACACCGTACAGCCTTGTCATAGAGGTTAAAAAATGTGTTTAATGATACTCGAAAAGGCAAAGGTATTACACCGTACAGCCTTGTCATAGAAATAAAAATGTGTGTAATGGTAACGTACATTGGACACATTTTTATTCTCTCTTTTTAATTAATCGAAAAGGCAAAGGTATTAAACCGTACAGCCTTTTCATAGAGATTAGAAAATGTGTGTAAAGGTAATCGAAAAGTCAAAGGTATTACACCGTACAGCCTTGTCATAGAGATTAGAAAATGTGTGTAATAGTAAACGAAAAGGCAAAGGTATTACACCGTACAGCCTTGTCATAGAGATAAAAAAATGTGTGTAATGTTCATCGAAAAGGCAAAGGTATTACACCGTACAGCCTTGTCATAGAGATTAGAAAATGTGTGTAATGATAATCGAAAAGGCAAAGGTATTACAACGTTCAGCCTTGTCAAAGAGATTAGAAAATGTATGTAATGGTAATCGAAAAGGCAAAGGTGTTACACCGTACAGCCTTGTCATAGAGATTAGAAAATGTGTGTAATGATAATCGAAAAGGCAAAGGTATTACACCGTACAGCCTTGTCATAGAGATTAGAAAATGTATGTAATGGTAATCGAAAAGGCAAAGGTGTTACACCGTACAGCCTTGTCATAGAGATTAGAAAATGTGTGTAATGATAATCGAAAAGGCAAAGGTATTACACCGTTCAGCCTTGTCAAAGAGATTAGAAAATGTGTGTAGCGGTAATCGAAAAGGCAAAGGTATAACACCGTACAGCTTTGTCATCGAGATAAGAAAATGTGTGTAATGGTAATCGAAAAGGCAAAGGTATTACACCGTTCAGCCTTGTCAAAGAGATTAGAAAATGTGTGTAATGGTAATCGAAAAGGCAAAGGTATTACACCGTACAGCCTTGTCATAGAGGTTAAAAAATGTGTGTAATAGTAAACGAAAAGCTAAAGGTATTACACCGTACAGCCTTGTCATAGAGATAAAAAAATATGTGTAATGTTTATCGAAAAGGCAAAGGTATTACACCGTACAGCCTTGTCATAGAGATTAGAAAATGTGTGTAATGATAATCGAAAAGGCAAAGGTATTACACCGTTCAGCCTTGTCAAAGAGATTAGAAAATGTATGTAATGGTAATCGAAAAGGCAAAGGTGTTACACCGTACAGCCTTGTCATAGAGATTAGAAAATGTGTTTAATGATAATCGAAAAGGCAAAGGTATTACACCGTACAGCCTTGTCATAGAGATTAGAAAATGTATGTAATGGTAATCGAAAAGGCAAAGGTGTTACACCGTACAGCCTTGTCATAGAGATTAGAAAATGTGTGTAATGATAATCGAAAAGGCAAAGGTATTACACCGTTCAGCCTTGTCAAAGAGATTAGAAAATGTGTGTAGTGGTAATCGAAAAGGCAAAGGTATAACACCGTACAGCTTTGTCATCGAGATAAGAAAATGTGTGTAATGGTAATCGAAAAGGCAAAGGTATTACACCGTACAGCCTTGTCAAAGAGATTAGAAAATGTGTGTAATGGTAATCGAAAAGGCAAAGGTATTACACCGTACAGCCTTGTCATAGAGATTAAAAAATGTGTGTAATGATACTCGAAAAGGCAAAGGTATTACACCGTACAGCCTTGTCATAGAGATTAGAAAATGTATGTAATGGTAATCGAAAAGGCAAAGGTGTTACACCGTACAGCCTTGTCATAGAGATTAGAAAATGTATGTAATGGTAATCGAAAAGGCCCGTACAGCCTTGTGATAGAGATTAGAAAATGTGTGTAATGGTAATCGAAAAGGCAAAGGTGTTACACCGTACAGCCTTGTCATAGAGATTAGAAAATGTGTGTAATGGTAATCGAAAAGGCAAAGGTGTTACACCGTACAGCCTTGTCATAGAGATTAGAAAATGTGTGTAATGATAATCAAAAAGGCAAAGGTGTTACACCGTACAGCCTTGTCATAGAGATTAGAAAATGTATGTAATGGTAATCGAAAAGGCAAAGGTGTTACACCGTACAGCCTTGTCATAGAGATTAGAAAAGGTGTGTAATGGTAATCGAAAAGGCAAAGGTGTTACACCGTACAGCCTTGTCATAGAGATTAGAAAATGTGTGTAATGATAATCGAAAAGGCAAAGGTATTACACCGTACAGCCTTGTCAAAGAGATTAGAAAATGTATGTAATGGTAATCGAAAAGGCAAAGGTGTTACACCGTACAGCCTTGTCATAGAGATTAGAAAATGTGTGTAATGATAATCGAAAAGGCAAAGGTATTACACCGTACAGACTTGTCAAAGAGATTAGAAAATGTGTGTAATGATAATCGAAAAGGCAAAGGTGTTACACCGTAAAGCCTTGTCATAGAGATTAGAAAATGTATGTAATGGTAATCGAAAAGGCAAAGGTGTTACACCGTACAGCCTTGTCATAGAGATTAGAAAATGTGTGTAATGGTAATCGAAAAGGCAAAGGTGTTACACCGTACAGCCTTGTCATAGAGATTAGAAAATGTGTGTAATGATAATCGAAAAGGCAAAGGTATTACACCGTACAGCCTTGCCATATAGATTAGAAAATGTGTGTAATGGTAATCGAAAAGGCAAAGGTGTTACACCGTACAGCCTTGTCATAGAGATTAGAAAATGTGTGTAATGATAATCGAAAAGGCAAAGGTATTACACCGTACAGCCTTGTCAAAGAGATTAGAAAATGTATGTAATGGTAATCGAAAAGGCAAAGGTGTTACACCGAACAGCTTTGTCATAGAGATTAGAAAATGTGTGTAATGATAATCGAAAAGGCAAAGGTATTACACCGTTCAGACTTGTCAAAGAGATTAGAAAATATATGTAATGGTAATCGAAAAGGCAAAGGTGTTACACCGTACAGCCTTGTCAAAGAGATTAGAAAATGTATGTAATGGTAATCGAAAAGGCAAAGGTGTTACACCGTACAGACTTGTCATAGAGATTAGAAAATGTGTGTAATGATAATCG
Organism: Limenitis camilla; assembly: GCA_905147385.1. Taxonomy (NCBI): domain Eukaryota; kingdom Metazoa; phylum Arthropoda; class Insecta; order Lepidoptera; family Nymphalidae; genus Limenitis; species Limenitis camilla. The sequence goes on along the minus strand of LR990249.1, from coordinate 7,366,939 downwards.
AAAAGGCAAAGGTATTACACCGTTCAGCCTTGTCAAAGAGATTAGAAAATATATGTAATGGTAATCGAAAAGGCAAAGGTGTTACACCGTACAGCCTTGTCATAGAGATTAGAAAATGTGTGTAATGATAATCGAAAAGGCAAAGGTGTTACACCGTACAGCCTTGTCATAGAGATTAGAAAATGTGTGTAATGATAATCGAAAAGGCAAAGGTATTACACCGTTCAGCCTTGTCAAAGAGATTAGAAAATGTATGTAATGGTAATCGAAAAGGCAAAGGTGTTACACCGTACAGCCTCGTCATAGAGATTAGAAAATGTGTGTAATGATAATCGAAAAGGCAAAGGTATTACACCGTACAACCTTGTCATAGAGATTAGAAAATGTATGTAATGGTAATCGAAAAGGCAAAGGTGTTACACCGTACAGCCTTGTCATAGAGATTAGAAAATGTGTGTAATGATAATCGAAAAGGCAAAGGTATTACACCGTACAGCCTTGTCATAGAGATTAATAAATGTGTGTAATGGTAATCGAAAAGGCAAAGGTGTTACACCGTACAGCCTTGTCAAAGAGATTAGAAAATGTGTGTAATGGTAATCGAAAAGGCAAAGGTACTACACCGTACAGCCTTGTTATAGAAATAAAAATGTGTGTAATGGTATTCGAAAAGGCAAAGGTGTTACACCGTACAGCCTTGTCAAAGAGATTAGAAAATGTGTGTATTGGTAATCGAAAAGGCAATGGTATTACACCGTACAGCCTTGTCATAGAGATTAGAAAATATGTGTAATGGTAATCGAAAAGGCAAAGGTGTTACACCGAACAGCCTTGTCAAGGAGATTAGAAAATGTGTGTAATGGTAATCAAAAAGGCAATGGTATAACAACGTACAGCCTTGTCAAAGAGATAAAAAATTGTGTGTAATGTTCATCGAAAAGGCAAAGGTATTACACCGTACAGTCTTGTCATAGAGATTAGAAAATGTGTGTCATAGTAATTGAAAAGGCAAAGGTATTACACCGTTTAGCCTTGTCAAAGAGATTAGAAAATTTTTGTAATGGTAATCGAAAAGGCAAAGTTATTATACCGTACAGCCTTGTCATAGAAATAAAAATGTGTGTAATGGTAACGTACATTGGACACATTTTAATTCTCTGTTTTTATTTAATCGAAAAGGCAAAGGTATTACACCGTACAGCCTTGTCATAGAGATTAGAAAATGTGTAAAAAGGTAATCGAAAAGGCAAAGATATTACACCGTACAGCCTTGTCATAGAGATTAGAAAATGTGTGTAATAATAATCGAAAAGGCAAAGGTATTTCACCGTACAGCCTTGTCATAGAGATTAGAAAATGTGTGTAATGGTAATCGAAAAGGCAAAGTTATTACACCGTACAGCCTTGTCATAGCAATAAAAATGTGTGTAATGGTAATCGAAAAGGCAAAGGTATTACACCGTACAGCCTTGTCATAGAAATAAGAAAATGTGTGTAATGGTAACGTACATTGGACACATTTTAATTCTCTGTTTTTATTTAATCGAAAAGGCAAAGGTATTACACCGTACAGCCTTGTCATAAAGATAAGAAAATGTGTGTAATGGTAATCGAAAAGGCAAAGTGTTACATCGTACAGCCTTGTCATAGAGATTAGAAAATGTGTGTAATGGTAATCGAAAAGGCAAAGGTTTTACACCGTACAACCTTGTCATAGAGATTAGAAAATGTATGTAATGGTAATCGAAAAGGCAAAGGTATTTCACCGTACAGCCTTGTCATAGAGATTAGAAAATGTGTGTAATGGTAATCGAAAAGGCAAAGGTACTGCACCGTACAGCCATGTCATAGAAATAAAAATGTGTGTAATGGTATTCGAAAAGGCAAAGGTATTACACCGTACAGCCTTGTCATAGAAATTAGAAAATGTGTGTAATGGTAATCGAAAGGCAAAGGTATTACACCGTTCAGCCTTGTCAAAGAGATTAGAAAATGTGTGTAATGGTAATCGAAAAGGCAAAGGTGTTACACCGTACAGCCTTGTCATAGAGATTAGAAAATGTGTGTAATGATAATCGAAAAGGCAAAGGTATTACACCGTACAGCCTTGTCAAAGAGATTAGAAAATGTATGTTATGGTAATCGAAAAGGCAAAGGTGTTACACCGAACAGCTTTGTCATAGAGATTAGAAAATGTGTGTAATGATAATCGAAAAGGCAAAGGTATTACACCGTTCAGACTTGTCAAAGAGATTAGAAAATATATGTAATGGTAATCGAAAAGGCAAAGGTGTTACACCGTACAGCCTTGTCAAAGAGATTAGAAAATGTATGTAATGGTAATCGAAAAGGCAAAGGTGTTACACCGTACAGACTTGTCATAGAGATTAGAAAATGTGTGTAATGATAATCGAAAAGGCAAAGGTATTACACCGTTCAGACTTGTCAAAGAGATTAGAAAATATATGTAATGGTAATCGAAAAGGCAAAGGTGTTACACCGTACAGCCTTGTCATAGAGATTAGAAAATGTGTGTAATGATAATCGAAAAGGCAAAGGTGTTACACCGTACAGCCTTGTCATAGAGATTAGAAAATGTGTGTAATGATAATCGAAAAGGCAAAGGTATTACACCGTTCAGCCTTGTCAAAGAGATTAGAAAATGTATGTAATGGTAATCGAAAAGGCAAAGGTGTTACACCGTACAGCCTCGTCATAGAGATTAGAAAATGTGTGTAATGATAATCGAAAAGGCAAAGGTATTACACCGTACAACCTTGTCATAGAGATTAGAAAATGTATGTAATGGTAATCGAAAAGGCAAAGGTGTTACACCGTACAGCCTTGTCATAGAGATTAGAAAATGTGTGTAATGATAATCGAAAAGGCAAAGGTATTACACCGTTCAGCCTTGTCAAAGAGATTAGAATATGTGTGTAGTGGTAATCGAAAAGGCAAAGGTATAACACCGTACAGCTTTGTCATCGAGATAAGAAAATGTGTGTAATGGTAATCGAAAAGGCAAAGGTATTACACCGTTCAGCCTTGTCAAAGAGATTAGAAAATGTGTGTAATGGTAATCGAAAAGGCAAAGGTATTACACCGTACAGCCTTGTCATAGAGGTTAAAAAATGTGTTTAATGATACTCGAAAAGGCAAAGGTATTACACCGTACAGCCTTGTCATAGAAATAAAAATGTGTGTAATGGTAACGTACATTGGACACATTTTAATTCTCTGTTTTTATTTAATCGAAAAGGCAAAGGTATTAAACCGTACAGCCTTGTCATAGAGATTAGAAAATGTGTGTAAAGGTAATCGAAAAGTCAAAGGTATTACACCGTACAGCCTTGTCATAGAGATTAGAAAATGTGTGTAATAGTAAACGAAAAGGTAAAGGTATTACACCGTACAGCCTTGTCATAGAGATAAAAAAATGTGTGTAATGTTCATCGAAAAGGCAAAGGTATTACACCGTACAGCCTTGTCATAGAGATTAGAAAATGTGTGTAATGATAATCGAAAAGGCAAAGGTATTACAACGTTCAGCCTTGTCAAAGAGATTAGAAAATGTATGTAATGGTAATCGAAAAGGCAAAGGTGTTACACCGTACAGCCTTGTCATAGAGATTAGAAAATGTGTGTAATGATAATCGAAAAGGCAAAGGTATTACACCGTACAGCCTTGTCATAGAGATTAGAAAATGTATGTAATGGTAATCGAAAAGGCAAAGGTGTTACACCGTACAGCCTTGTCATAGAGATTAGAAAATGTGTGTAATGATAATCGAAAAGGCAAAGGTATTACACCGTTCAGCCTTGTCAAAGAGATTAGAAAATGTGTGTAGTGGTAATCGAAAAGGCAAAGGTATAACACCGTACAGCTTTGTCATCGAGATAAGAAAATGTGTGTAATGGTAATCGAAAAGGCAAAGGTATTACACCGTACAGCCTTGTCAAAGAGATTAGAAAATGTGTGTAATGGTAATCGAAAAGGCAAAGGTATTACACCGTACAGCCTTGTCATAGAGGTTAAAAAATGTGTGTAATAGTAAACGAAAAGCTAAAGGTATTACACCGTACAGCCTTGTCATAGAGATAAAAAAATATGTGTAATGTTCATCGAAAAGGCAAAGGTATTACACCGTACAGCCTTGTCATAGAGATTAGAAAATGTGTGTAATGATAATCGAAAAGGCAAAGGTATTACACCGTTCAGCCTTGTCAAAGAGATTAGAAAATGTATGTAATGGTAATCGAAAAGGCAAAGGTGTTACACCGTACAGTCTTGTCGTAGAGATTAGAAAATGTGTTTAATGATAATCGAAAAGGCAAAGGTATTACACCGTACAGCCTTGTCATAGAGATTAGAAAATGTATGTAATGGTAATCGAAAAGGCAAAGGTGTTACACCGTACAGCCTTGTCATAGAGATTAGAAAATGTGTGTAATGATAATCGAAAAGGCAAAGGTATTACACCGTTCAGCCTTGTCAAAGAGATTAGAAAATGTGTGTAGTGGTAATCGAAAAGGCAAAGGTATTACACCGTACAGCCTTGTCATCGAGATAAGAAAATGTGTGTAATGGTAATCGAAAAGGCAAAGGTATTACACCGTTCAGCCTTGTCAAAGAGATTAGAAAATGTGTGTAATGGTAATCGAAAAGGCAAAGGTATTACACCGTACAGCCTTGTCATAGAGGTTAAAAAATGTGTTTAATGATACTCGAAAAGGCAAAGGTATTACACCGTACAGCCTTGTCATAGAGATTAGAAAATGTGTTTAATGATAATCGAAAAGGCAAAGGTATTACACCGTACAGCCTTGTCATAGAGATTAGAAAATGTATGTAATGGTAATCGAAAAGGCAAAGGTGTTACACCGTACAGCCTTGTCATAGAGATTAGAAAATGTGTGTAATGATAATCGAAAAGGCAAAGGTATTACACCGTTCAGCCTTGTCAAAGAGATTAGAAAATGTGTGTAGTGGTAATCGAAAAGGCAAAGGTATAACACCGTACAGCTTTGTCATAGAGATAAGAAAATGTGTGTAATGGTAATCGAAAAGGCAAAGGTATTACACCGTTCAGCCTTGTCAAAGAGATTAGAAAATGTGTGTAATGGTAATCGAAAAGGCAAAGGTATTACACCGTACAGCCTTGTCATAGAGGTTAAAAAATGTGTGTAATAGTAAACGAAAAGCTAAAGGTATTACACCGTACAGCCTTGTCATAGAGATAAAAAAATATGTGTAATGTTCATCGAAAAGGCAAAGGTATTACACCGTACAGCCTTGTCATAGAGATTAGAAAATGTGTGTAATGATAATCGAAAAGGCAAAGGTATTACACCGTACAGCCTTGTCAAAGAGATTAGAAAATGTATGTAATGGTAATCGAAAAGGCAAAGGTGTTACACCGTACAGCCTTGTCATAGAGATTAGAAAATGTGTTTAATGATAATCGAAAAGGCAAAGGTATTACACCGTACAGCCTTGTCATAGAGATTAGAAAATGTATGTAATGGTAATCGAAAAGGCAAAGGTGTTACACCGTACAGCCTTGTCATAGAGATTAGAAAATGTGTGTAATGATAATCGAAAAGGCAAAGGTATTACACCGTTCAGCCTTGTCAAAGAGATTAGAAAATGTGTGTAGTGGTAATCGAAAAGGCAAAGGTATAACACCGTACAGCTTTGTCATCGAGATAAGAAAATGTGTGTAATGGTAATCGAAAAGGCAAAGGTATTACACCGTTCAGCCTTGTCAAAGAGATTAGAAAATGTGTGTAATGGTAATCGAAAAGGCAAAGGTATTACACCGTACAGCCTTGTCATAGAGGTTAAAAAATGTGTTTAATGATACTCGAAAAGGCAAAGGTATTACACCGTACAGCCTTGTCATAGAGATTAGAAAATGTATGTAATGGTAATCGAAAAGGCAAAGGTGTTACACCGTACAGCCTTGTCATAGAGATTAGAAAATGTATGTAATGGTAATCGAAAAGGCCCGTACAGCCTTGTCATAGAGATTAGAAAATGTGTGTAATGGTAATCGAAAAGGCAAAGGTGTTACACCGTACAGCCTTGTCATAGAGATTAGAAAATGTATGTAATGGTAATCGAAAAGGCAAAGGTGTTACACCGTACAGCCTTGTCATAGAGTTTAGAAAATGTGTGTAATGATAATCAAAAAGGCAAAGGTGTTACACCGTACAGCCTTGTCATAGAGATTAGAAAATGTATGTAATGGTAATCGAAAAGGCAAAGGTGTTACACCGTACAGCCTTGTCATAGAGATTAGAAAATGTGTGTAATGGTAATCGAAAAGGCAAAGGTGTTACACCGTACAGCCTTGTCATAGAGATTAGAAAATGTGTGTAATGATAATCGAAAAGGCAAAGGTATTACACCGTACAGCCTTGTCAAAGAGATTAGAAAATGTATGTAATGGTAATCGAAAAGGCAAAGGTGTTACACCGTACAGCCTTGTCATAGAGATTAGAAAATGTGTGTAATGATAATCGAAAAGGCAAAGGTATTACACCGTTCAGACTTGTCAAAGAGATTAGAAAATGTGTGTAATGATAATCGAAAAGGCAAAGGTGTTACACCGTACAGCCTTGTCATAGAGATTAGAAAATGTGTGTAATGATAATCGAAAAGGCAAAGGTGTTACACCGTACAGCCTTGTCATAGAGATTAGAAAATGTATGTAATGGTAATCGAAAAGGCAAAGGTGTTACACCGTACAGCCTTGTCATAGAGATTAGAAAATGTGTGTAATGGTAATCGAAAAGGCAAAGGTGTTACACCGTACAGCCTTGTCATAGAGATTAGAAAATGTGTGTAATGATAATCGAAATGGCAAAGGTATTACACCGTACAGCCTTGTCAAAGAGATTAGAAAATGTGTGTAATGGTAATCGAAAAGGCAAAGGTATTACACCGTACAGCCTTGTCATAGAGATTAGAAAATGTGTGTAATGATAATCGAAAAGGCAAAGGTATTACACCGTTCAGACTTGTCAAAGAGATTAGAAAATGTGTGTAATGATAATCGAAAAGGCAAAGGTGTTACACCGTAAAGCCTTGTCATAGAGATTAGAAAATGTATGTAATGGTAATCGAAAAGGCAAAGGTGTTACACCGTACAGCCTTGTCATAGAGATTAGAAAATGTGTGTAATGGTAATCGAAAAGGCAAAGGTGTTACACCGTACAGCCTTGTCATAGAGATTAGAAAATGTGTGTAATGATAATCGAAAAGGCAAAGGTATTACACCGTACAGCCTTGCCATATAGATTAGAAAATGTGTGTAATGGTAATCGAAAAGGCAAAGGTGTTACACCGTACAGCCTTGTCATAGAGATTAGAAAATGTGTGTAATGGTAATCGAAAAGGCAAAGGTGTTACACCGTACAGCCTTGTCATAGAGATTAGAAAATGTGTGTAATGATAATCGAAAAGGCAAAGGTATTACACCGTTCAGCCTTGTCAAAGAGATTAGAAAATGTATGTAATGGTAATCGAAAAGGCAAAGGTGTTACACCGTACAGCCTTGTCATAGAGATTAGAAAATGTGTGTAATGATAATCGAAAAGGCAAAGGTATTACACCGTACAGCCTTGTCATAGAGATTAGAAAATGTATGTAATGGTAATCGAAAAGGCAAAGGTGTTACACCGTACAGCCTTGTCATAGAGATTAGAAAATGTGTGTAATGATAATCGAAAAGGCAAAGGTATTACACCGTTCAGCCTTGTCAAAGAGATTAGAATATGTGTGTAGTGGTAATCGAAAAGGCAAAGGTATAACACCGTACAGCCTTGTCATAGAGATTAGAAAATGTGTGTAATGGTAATCGAAAAGGCAAAGGTGTTACACCGTACAGCCTTGTCATAGAGATTAGAAAATGTGTGTAATGATAATCGAAAAGGCAAAGGTATTACACCGTTCAGCCTTGTCAAAGAGATTAGAAAATGTATGTAATGGTAATCGAAAAGGCAAAGGTGTTACACCGTACAGCCTTGTCATAGAGATTAGAAAATGTGTGTAATGATAATCGAAAAGGCAAAGGTATTACACCGTACAGCCTTGTCATAGAGATTAGAAAATGTATGTAATGGTAATCGAAAAGGCAAAGGTGTTACACCGTACAGCCTTGTCATAGAGATTAGAAAATGTGTGTAATGATAATCGAAAAGGCAAAGGTATTACACCGTTCAGCCTTGTCAAAGAGATTAGAATATGTGTGTAGTGGTAATCGAAAAGGCAAAGGTATAACACCGTACAGCTTTGTCATCGAGATAAGAAAATGTGTGAAATGGTAATCGAAAAGGCAAAGGTATTACACCGTTCAGCCTTGTCAAAGAGATTAGAAAATGTGTGTAATGGTAATCGAAAAGGCAAAGGTATTACACCGTACAGCCTTGTCATAGAGGTTAAAAAATGTATTTAATGATACTCGAAAAGGCAAAGGTATTACACCGTACAGCCTTGTCATAGAAATAAAAATGTGTGTAATGGTAACGTACATTGGACACATTTTAATTCTCTGTTTTTATTTAATCGAAAAGGCAAAGGTATTAAACCGTACAGCCTTGTCATAGAGATTAGAAAATGTGTGTAAAGGTAATCGAAAAGTCAAAGGTATTACACCGTACAGCCTTGTCATAGAGATTAGAAAATGTGTGTAATAGTAAACGAAAAGGTAAAGGTATTACACCGTACAGCCTTGTCATAGAGATAAAAAAATGTGAGTAATGTTCATCGAAAAGGCAAAGGTATTACACCGTACAGCCTTGTCATAGAGATTAGAAAATGTGTGTAATGGTAATCGAAAAGGCAAAGGTGTTACACCGTACAGCCTTGTCATAGAGATTAGAAAATGTGTGTAATGATAATCGAAAAGGCAAAGGTATTACACCGTTCAGCCTTGTCAAAGAGATTAGAAAATGTGTGTAGTGGTAATCGAAAAGGCAAAGGTATAACACCGTACAGCTTTGTCATCGAGATAAGAAAATGTGTGTAATGGTAATCGAAAAGGCAAAGGTATTACACCGTTCAGCCTTGTCATAGAGATTAGAAAATGTGTGTAATGATAATCGAAAAGGCAAAGGTGTTACACCGTACAGCCTTGTCATAGAGATTAGAAAATGTATGTAATGGTAATCGAAAAGGCAAAGGTGTTACACCGTACAGCCTTGTCATAGAGATTAGAAAATGTATGTAATGGTAATCGAAAAGGCAAAGGTGTTACACCGTACAGCCTTGTCATAGAGATTAGAAAATGTGTGTAATGATAATCGAAAAGGCAAAGGTATTACACCGTACAGCCTTGTCAAAGAGATTAGAAAATGTATGTAATGGTAATCGAAAAGGCAAAGGTGTTACACCGTACAGCCTTGTCATAGAGATTAGAAAATGTGTGTAATGATAATCGAAAAGGCAAAGGTATTACACCGTTCAGACTTGTCAAAGAGATTAGAAAATGTGTGTAATGATAATCGAAAAGGCAAAGGTGTTACACCGTAAAGCCTTGTCATAGAGATTAGAAAATGTATGTAATGGTAATCGAAAAGGCAAAGGTGTTACACCGTACAGCCTTGTCATAGAGATTAGAAAATGTGTGTAATGGTAATCGAAAAGGCAAAGGTGTTACACCGTACAGCCTTGTCATAGAGATTAGAAAATGTGTGTAATGATAATCGAAAAGGCAAAGGTATTACACCGTAAAGCCTTGCCATATAGATTAGAAAATGTGTGTAATGGTAATCGAAAAGGCAAAGGTGTTACACCGTACAGCCTTGTCATAGAGATTAGAAAATGTGTGTAATGATAATCGAAAAGGCAAAGGTATTACACCGTACAGCCTTGTCAAAGAGATTAGAAAATGTATGTAATGGTAATCGAAAAGGCAAAGGTGTTACACCGTACAGCTTTGTCATAGAGATTAGAAAATGTGTGTAATGATAATCGAAAAGGCAAAGGTATTACACCGTTCAGACTTGTCAAAGAGATTAGAAAATATATGTAATGGTAATCGAAAAGGCAAAGGTGTTACACCGTACAGCCTTGTCATAGAGATTAGAAAATGTGTGTAATGATAATCGAAAAGGCAAAGGTGTTACACCGTACAGCCTTGTCATAGAGATTAGAAAATGTGTGTAATGATAATCGAAAAGGCAAAGGTATTACACCGTTCAGACTTGTCAAAGAGATTAGAAAATATATGTAATGGTAATCGAAAAGGCAAAGGTGTTACACCGTACAGCCTTGTCATAGAGATTAGAAAATGTGTGTAATGATAATCGAAAAGGCAAAGGTGTTACACCGTACAGCCTTGTCATAGAGATAAGAAAATGTGTGTAATGATAATCGAAAAGGCAAAGGTATTACACCGTTCAGCCTTGTCATAGAGATAAAAAAATGTGTGTAATGTTCATCGAAAAGGCAAAGGTATTACACCGTACAGACTTGTCATAGAGATTAGAAAATGTGTGTAATAGTAATCGAAAAGGTAAAGGTATTACACCGTACAGCCTTGTCATAGAGATAAAAAAATGTGTGTAATGTTCATCGAAAAGGCAAAGGTATTACTCCGTACAGCCTTGTCATAGAGATTAGAAAATGTGTGTAATAGTAAACGAAAAGGCAAAGGTGTTACACCGTTCAGCCTTGTCAAAGAGATTAGAAAATGTGTGTAATGGTAATCGAAAAGGCAAAGGTATTACACCGTACAGCCTTGTCATAGAGGTTAGAAAATGTGTTTAATGATACTCGAAAAGGCAAAGGTATTACACCGTACAGCCTTGTCATAGAGATTAGAAAATGTATGTAATGGTAATCGAAAAGGCAAAGGTGTTACACCGTACAGCCTTGTCATAGAGATTAGAAAATGTATGTAATGGTAATCGAAAGGGCAAAGGTATTACACCGTTCAGCCTTGTCTAAGAAATAAAAATGTGTGTAATGGTAACGTACATTGGACACATTTTAATTCTCTGTTTTTATTTAATCGCAAAGGAAAAGGTATTACACCGTACAGCCTTGTCATAGAGATTAGAAAATGTGTGTAATGGTCATCGAAAACGCAAAGGTATTACACCGTACAGCCTTGTCATAGAGATTAGAAAATGTGTGTAATAGTAAACGAAAAGGCAAAGGTATTACACCGTACAGCCTTGTCATATAAGTTAGAAAATGTGTGTAATAGTAATCTAAAAGGCAAAGGTATTACACCGTTCAGCCTTGTCATAGAGATTAGAAAATGTGTGTAATGGTAACGTACATTGAACACATTTTAATTCTCTGTTTTTATTTAATCGAAAAGGCAAAGGTGTTACACCGTACAGCCTTGTCATAGATATAAAAAAATGTGTGTAATGGTAATTGAAAAGGCAAAGGTATTACACCGTACAGCCTTGTCATAGAGATAAGAAAATGTATGTAATGGTAATCGAAAAGGCAAAGGTGTTACACCGTACAGCCTTGTCATAGAGATTAAAAAATGTGTGTAATGGTAATCGAAAAGGCAAAGGTATTACACCGTACAGCCTTGTCGTAGAGATTAGAAAATGTGTTTAATGATAATCGAAAAGGCAAAGGTATTACCCCGTACAGCCTTGTCATAGAAATAAAAATGTGTGTAATGGTAATCGAAAAGGCAAAGATGTTACACCATACAGCCTTGTCATAGAGATTTGAAAATGTGTGTAAAGGTAATCGAAAAGGCAAAGGTGTTAGACTGTAGAGCATTGTCATAGAGATAAGAAAATGTGTGTAATGGTAATCAAAAAGGCAAAGGTGTTACACCGTACAGCCTTGTCATAGAGATTAGTAAATGTATGTAATGGTAATCGAAAAGGCAAAGGTATTACACCGTACAGCCTTGTCATAGAGATTAGAAAATGTGTGTAATTTTAATCGAAAAGGCATAGGTATTACACTGTACTGCCTTGTCTTAGAAATAATAATGTGTGTAATGGTAACGTACATTGGACACATTTTAATTCTCTGTTTTATTTAATCGAAAAGGCAAAGGTATTACACCGTACAGCCTTGTCATAGAAATAAGAAAATGTTTGTAATGGTAACGTACATTGGACACATTTTAATTCTCTGTTTTTATTTAATCGAAAAGGCAAAGGTATTAAACCGTACAGCCTTGTCATAGAGATTAGAAAATGTGTGTAATGGTAATCGAAAAGTCAAAGGTATTACACCGTACAGCCTTGTCATAGAGATTAGAAAATGTGTGTAATGATAATCGAAAAGGCAAAGGTATTACACTGTACAGCCTTGTCTTAGAAATAAAAATGTGTGTAATGGTAACGTACATTGGACACATTTTAATTCTTTGTTTTTATATAATCGAAAAGGAAAAGGTATTACACCGTACAGCCTTGTCATAGAGATTAGAAAATGTGTGTAATAGTAAACGAAAAGGTAAAGGTATTACACCGTACAGCATTGTCATAGAGATAAAAAAATGTGCGTAATGTTCATCGAAAAGGCAAAGGTATTACACCGTACAGCCTTGTCATGAAGATCAGAAAATGTGTGTAATTGTAATCGAAAAGGCATAGGTATTACACTGTACAGCCTTGTCTTAGAAATTAAAATGTGTGTAATGGTAACGTACATTGGACACATTTTAATTCTGTGTTTTTATTTAATCGCAAAGGAAAAGGTATTACACCGTACAGCCTTGTCATAGAGATTAGAAAATGTGTGTAATGGTCATCGAAAACGCAAAGGTATTACACCGTACAGCCTTGTCATAGAGATTAGAAAATGTGTGTAATAGTAAACGAAAAGGCAAAGGTATTACAACGTACAGCCTTGTCATAGAGATTAGAAAATGTGTGTAATAGTAATCTAAAAGGCAAAGGTATTACACCGTTCAGCCTTGTCCTAGAAATAAGAAAATATTAGTAATGGTAACGTACATTGGACACATTTTAATTCTCTGTTTTATTTAATCGAAAAGGCAAAGGTATTAAACCGTACAGCCTTGTCATAGAGATTAGACAATGTGTGGAATGGTAATCGAAAAGTCAAAGGTATTACACCGTACAGCCTTGTCATAGAGATTAAAAAATGTGTGTAATGATAATCGAAAAGGAAAAGGTATTACAGCGTACAGCCTTGTCATAGAGATTAGAAAATGTGTGTAATAGTAAACGAAAAGGTAAAGGTATTACACCGTACAGCCTTGTCATAGAGATAAAAAAATGTGTGTAATGTTCATCGAAAAGGCAAAGGTATTACACCGTACAGCCTTGTCATAGAGATTAGAAAATGTGTGTAATAGTAATCGAAAAGGCAAAGGTATTACACCGTACAGCCTTGTCATAGAGATTAGAAAATGTGTGTAATGATAATCGAAAAGGCTAAGGTATTACACCGTACAGCCTTGTCATGAAGATAAGAAAATGTGTGTAATTGTAATCGAAAAGGCATAGGTATTACACTGTACAGCTGTGTCTTAGAAATAAAAATGTGTGTAATGGTAACGTACATTGGACACATTTTAATTCTCTGTTTTTATTTAATCGAAAAGGAAAAGGTATTACACCGTACAGCCTCTTCATAGAGATTAGAAAATGTGTGTAATGGTAATCGAAAAGGCAAAGGTATTACACCGTACAGCCTTGTCATAGAGATAAGAAAATGTGTGTAATGGTAATCGAAAAGGCAAATGTACTACACCGTACAGCCTTGTCATAGAAATAAAAATGTGTGTAATGGTATTCGAAAAGGCAAAGGTATTACACCGTACAGCCTTGCCAAAGAGATTAGAAAATGTGTGTGATGGTAATCGAAAAGGCAATGGTGTTGCACCGTTCAGCCTTGTCAAAGAGATTAGAAAATGTGTGTAATGGTAACGTACATTGGACACATTTTAATTCTCTGTTTTTATTTAATCGAAAAGGAAAAGGTATTACACCGTACAGCCTTGTCATAGAAATTAGAATATGTGTGCAATGGTAATCTAAAAGGCAAAGGTATTACATCGTACAGAATTGTCATAGAGATTAGAAAATGTGTGTAATGGTAATCGGAAAGGCAAAGGTGTTACACCGTACAGCCTTTTCATAGAGATAAGAAAATGTATTTAATGGTAATCGAAAAGGCGAAGGTGTTACACCGTACAGCCTTGTCATAGAGATTAGAAAATGTGTGTAATTGTAATCAAAAAGGCATAGGTATTACACCGTACAGCCTTGTCTTAGAAATAAAAATGTGTGTAATAGTAACGTACATTGGACACATTTTAATTCTCTGTTTTTATTTAATCGAAAAGGAAAAGGTATTACACCGTACAGCCTTGTCATAGAGATTAGAAAATGTGTAAAAAGGTAATCGAAAAGGCAAAGATGTTACACCGTACAGCCTTGTCAAAGAGATTAGAAAATGTGTGTAATGGTAATCGAAAAGGCAATGGTATTACACCGTACAGCCTTGTCATAGAGATAAGAAAATGTATGTAATGGTAATCGAAAAGGCAAAGGTGTTACACCGTACAGCCTTGTCATAGAGATTAGAAAATGTGTGTAATGGTAATCGAAAAGTCAAAGGTATTACACCGTACAGCCTTGTCATAGAGATTAGAAAATGTGTGTAATGATAATCGAAAAGGCAAAGGTATTACACCGTACAGCCTTGTCATAGAGTTTAGAAAATGTGTGTGATGGTAATCGAAAAGGCAATGGTATTACACCGTATAGCCTTGTCATAGAGATAAGAAAATGTATGTAATGGTAATCGAAAAGGCAAAGGTATTACACCGTAAAGCTTTGTCATAGAAATTAGAAAATGTGTGTAATGGTAATCGGAAAGGCAAAGGTGTTACACCGTACAGCCTTTTCATAGAGATAAGAAAATGTATTTAATGATAATCGAAAAGGCGAAGGTGTTACACCGTACAGCCCTGTCATAGAGATTAGAAAATGTGTGTAATTGTAATCAAAAAGGCAAAGGTACTACACCGTACAGACTTGTCATAGAAATAAAAATGTGTGTAATGGTATTCGAAAAGGCAAAGGAAATACACTGTACAACCTTGTCAAAGAGATTAGAAAATGTGTGTAATGGTAGTCGAAAAGGCAATGGTATTACACCGTTCAGCCTTGTCAAAGAGATAAGAAAATGTATTTAATGGTAATCAAAAAGGCGAAGGTGTTACACCGTACAGCCTTGTCATAGAGATTAGAAAATGTGTGTAATTGTACACATTTTCTTATTTCTATGACAAGGCTGTATGGTGAAATACCTTTTCCTTTTCGATTAATTAAAAACAGAGAATTAAAATGTGTCCAATGTACGTTACCATTACACACATTTTTATTTCTAAGACAAGGCTGTACAGTGTAATACCTATGCCTTTTAGATTACAATTACACACATTTTCTAATCTCTATGACAAGGCTGTACGGTGTAATACCTTTGCCTTTTCGATAACCATTACATTCATTTTCTTATCTCTATTACAAGGCTGTACGGTGTAACACCTTTAACTTTTCGATTACCATTACATATATTTTCCTATCTCTATGACAAGGCTGTATGGTGTAATACCTTTGCCTTTTCGATTACCATTACATACATTTTCTTATCTCTATGACAAGGCTGTACGGTGTAACACCTTTGCCTTTTCGATTACCATTACATACATTTTCTTATCTCTATGACAAGGCTGTACGTTGTAATACCATTGCCTTTTCGATTACCATTACACACATTTTCTAATCTCTTTGACAAGGCTGTACGGTGTAACATCTTTGACTTTTCGATTACCATTACACACATTTTCTAATCTCTATGACAAGGCTGTACGGTGTAATACCTTTGCCTTTTCGATTACCATTACATACATTTTCTTATCTCTTTGACAAGGCTGTACGGTGTAACACCTTTGTCTTTTCGATTACCATTACACACATTTTCTAATCTCTATGACAAAGCTGTAGGTGTAATACCTTTTCCTTTTCGATTAAATAAAAACAGAGAATTAAAATGTGTCCAATGTACGTTACCATTACACACATTTTCTTATTTCTATGACAAGGCTGTACGGTGTAATACCTTTGCCTTTTCGATTACCATTACACACATTTTTATTTCTATGACGAGGCTGTACGGTATAATACCTTTGCCTTTTCGATTACCATTACACACATTTTCTAATCTCTATGACAATGCTGTACGGTGTAATACCTTTGCCTTTTCGATTACCATTATACGCATTTTCTAATCTCTATGACAAGGCTGTACGGTGTAATACCTTTGCCTTTTCGAATACGATTACACACATTTTTATTTCTATGACAAGGCTGTACGGTGTAGTACCTTTGCCTTTTCGATTACCATTACACACATTTTCTAATCTCTATGACAAGGCTGTACGGTGTAATACCTTTGACTTTTCGATTACCATTACACACATTTTCTAAACTCTATGACAAGGCTGTACGGTGTAACACCTTTGCCTTTTCGATTACCATTACATACATTTTCTTATCTCTATGACAAGGCTGTACGGTGTAACACCTTTGCCTTTTCGATTACCATTACATACATTTTCTTATCACTATGACAAGGCTGTACGGTGTAACACCTTTGCCTTTTCGATTACCATTACATACATTTTCTTATCTCTATGACAAGGCTGTATGGTGTAATACCATTGCATTTTCGATTACCATTACACACATTTTCTAATCTCTTTGACAAGGCTGTACGGTGTAACATCTTTGCCTTTTCGATTACCATTACACACATTTTTTATCTCTATGACAAGGCTGTACGGTGTAGTACCTTTGCCTTTTCGATCACCATTACACACATTTTTATTTCTATGACGAGGCTGTACGGTATAATACCTTTGCCTTTTCGATTACCATTACACACATTTTCTAATCTCTATGACAATGCTGTACGGTGTAATACCTTTGCCTTTTCGATTACCATTATACGCATTTTCTAATCTCTATGACAAGACTGTACGGTGTAATACCTTTTCCTTTTCGATTAAATACAAACAGAGAATTAAAATGTGTCCAATGTACGTTACCATTACACACATTTTTATTTCTAAGACAAGGCTGTACGGTGTAATACCTATGCCTTTTCGATTACAATTACACACATTTTCTAATCTCTATGACAAGGCTGTACGGTGTAACACCTTCGCCTTTTCGATTACCATTACATACATTTTCTTATCTCTATGAAAAGGCTGTACGTTGTAATACCATTGCCTTTTCGATTACCATTACAAATATTTTCTAATCTCTTTGACAAGGCTGTACGGTGTAACACCTTTGCCTTTTCGATTACCATTACACACATTTTCTTATCTCTATGACAAGGCTGTACGGTGTAATACCTTTGCCTTTTCGATTACCATTACATACATTTTCTTATCTCTATGATAAGGCTGTACGGTGTAATACCATTGCCTTTTCGATTACCATTACACACATTTTCTAATCTCTATGACAAGGCTGTACGGTGTAATACCTTTGCCTTTTCGATTACCATTACATACATTTTCTTATCTCTATGATAAGGCTGTACGGTGTAATACCATTGCCTTTTCGATTACCATTACACACATTTTCTAATCTCTTTGACAAGGCTGTACGGTGTAGTACCTTTGCTTTTTCGAATACCATTACACACATTTTTATTTCTATGACAAGGCTGTACGGTGTAGTACCTTTGCCTTTTCGATTACCATTACACACATTTTCTTATCTCTATGACAAGGCTGTATGGTGTAATACCATTGCATTTTCGATTACCATTACACACATTTTCTAATCTCTTTGACAAGGCTGTACGGTGTAACATCTTTGCCTTTTCGATTACCATTACACACATTTTTTATCTCTATGACAAGGCTGTACGGTGTAGTACCTTTGCCTTTTCGATTACCATTACACACATTTTTATTTCTATGACGAGGCTGTACGGTATAATACCTTTGCCTTTTCGATTACCATTACACACATTTTCTAATCTCTATGAAAATGCTGTACGGTGTAATACCTTTGCCTTTTCGATTACCATTATACGCATTTTCTAATCTCTATGACAAGGCTGTACGGTGTAATACCTTTGACTTTTCGATTACCATTACACACATTTTCTAATCTCTTTGACAAGGCTGTACGGTGTAGTACCTTTGCTTTTTCGAATACCATTACACACATTTTTATTTCTATGACAAGGCTGTACGGTGTAGTACCTTTGCCTTTTCGATTACCATTACACACATTTTCTTATCTCTATGACAAGGCTGTATGGTGTAATACCATTGCATTTTCGATTACCATTACACACATTTTCTAATCTCTTTGACAAGGCTGTACGGTGTAACATCTTTGCCTTTTCGATTACCATTACACACATTTTTTATCTCTATGACAAGGCTGTACGGTGTAGTACCTTTGCCTTTTCGATTACCATTACACACATTTTTATTTCTATGACGAGGCTGTACGGTATAATACCTTTGCCTTTTCGATTACCATTACACACATTTTCTAATCTCTATGACAATGCTGTACGGTGTAATACCTTTGCCTTTTCGATTACCATTATACGCATTTTCTAATCTCTATGACAAGGCTGTACGGTGTAATACCTTTGACTTTTCGATTACCATTACACACATTTTCTAAACTCTATGACAAGGCTGTACGGTGTAACACCTTTGCCTTTTCGATTACCATTACATACATTTTCTTATCTCTATGACAAGGCTGTACGGTGTAACACCTTTGCCTTTTCGATTACCATTACATACATTTTCTTATCACTATGACAAGGCTGTACGGTGTAACACCTTTGCCTTTTCGATTACCATTACATACATTTTCTTATCTCTATGACAAGGCTGTACGGTGTAATACCTTTTCCTTTTCGATTATATGTCAAATACGTCAAAATTTAATCTCCGATATTTTATTTAAAATTTAATTGTTAATTTATATTTTTAATGTCTAATTGTGATAATATATTTAGTGAAGTGTATAAAGTTTAATACATAATTATAAGTGACAGTACTAAAGAGCAGCTCAGAAACGGACTGAAATCCATTAAATACTTGGACTTGCCTACGACATTTGAATTCAACGTACAACTTTAAAAACCCGGGGAGTATTAGTTTTAATTATCTTAATATTACAATCAATATACACAAGTACTACACTACTCACCACTTAAGTGTCTCTTAAGCCACACTCGCGCAGACATGCAAACTAAATTAGACGACCTACAAAAGGAGGCAGCAAAGGCAGGGCTCAGAATTAACATCAAAAAGACCCAGGAAATGAGGTGTGGGACGGCGAACACGTTCCCGTTAGTCATTGGCACAGAGGTAGTGGAACGCGTCCACAAATTTACCTACCTCGGCAGTTGCGTGTCAGAAACTGGAGGAACCGAAGAGGACATCGCTTCAAGAATTGCCAAAGCAAGATCTACCTTCGCACAGCTTCGACCCGTATGGCAATCACGGAAACTGACGCAGAGAGTAAAGCTTAAAATCTTCCGGTCTAATGTCAAGTCTGTATTGCTGTACGGATGTGAGACTTGGAAGGTCACCAGGAACATCTCGCAGCAACTCCAGGTGTTTGTAAACCGATGCCTTCGTAGAATCCTGAGTATCTACTGGCCTGACAGAATTTCCAACCAACAACTTTGGAAGCGCTGCAACGAAGTCTCGATCGCCCATCAGATCAAACGCCGCAAATGGAATTGGATAGGTCATACTTTGCATAGGGATCCAGACCATATACCAAGGCAAGCCCTAGAGTGGAATCCCCAAGGTAGACGCAAACGTGGCCGCCCGAAACAAACCTGGCGGCGGACAGTCATTGATGAAGCGAAGGCTATCGGGAAAACGTGGAGCGAAATAAAGCGCGAAGCTCAAGATCGAGTGGGTTGGCGATGCACTGTGGACGCCCTCTGCCCCATCTAGGGGACACAGGAACATAAGTCAAGTCACACTACTCACCACATTATACACTGTACAAGGCTCATTGAATTGAGCAACATCTCTAATCACACATTCTGGCACCGCTCGGTCTCACTTTACTTAACAAGTTTGAAGTAAAACTTAAGACCATATAGCATAAAGTATAATAATACTATGCCACATACATTATTATTACTTTAACACATAACATAACACATATATTTCTAAAGATATATACTTTGTGATGATTGTAATTACATTATCATAAAAATTCTACCCTACTTTTGTTTTATAAAAATATAATAAATACAAATTTGCTATTTCTAATGAATAAAACAAATTATTAATGTTAATTGATATTAAATTGAATTATATTTAGTATTATAAAAATAATCTTACTTTAAAATTGAATTCCAATTAACTTTTTATCTGATTTCTTTTCTGTATCTAATAGATTTTCTCTTGTTTATTTTTATTTCTTATATTAACTTTCTCATATAATCTTAAATTTAAATCTTATTTAATTTCCTAATTTTCTTTAAATCTTATACTGTTTTCATTCTGTTTTTCAGTTTCTTTCACTATGGATAAGTCAATAATGACCCGCAAAGCAACCATAACTGAGCTGGAAAATTAATTAAAATTGACACTGCAAGAATTAAAAGTATCCAAGGAGAACTATGAACTACTTTTAAAGGAACGCGATGACAGTGAGGAGGAAATAAGAAACATTATAAACAAAAATTCTCAATTAATAAGTGAACTTGCACAGTTGCATACAAATTATACTGACACTTTGAGTCAACGAGATGAACTATTGAATATTGTAAGTTCTTTCCAACAGTGTTGTGACGAACATGAGAGGGCCTTGTCGCGTATCACAGAACTGGAGATAAGTTTGGAGGAAGCCAAGAATTCTGCCCTCCAATTGGAACACTTTAAAGCATCTCAGGAGTCCCAGGTGACTCAAAGTTTGTTCGATGAACTGGTTATGTGCAATTCCCTTAGTAATAATAACAATCAATCTTGTAATATGCAACACATACATTTCTCAAGTCATAAAAAAATTAAAAAATTTATTAAATTAAAAAGCTTTATTAAGAAAACCAAAAACATTTTGAAACACAAATTTACTAGAAATCAAATAAATGCCTTGAGAAATGACCGCATGAAGTTAATTAATAAATTAAAATGTTATAAAACTAAACTAATTAAAAATAGGATTGAATATGAGCAGGACACACACAGTTTGCAGGAGGAAGTTAATAACCTGGCCAGCTCTTTAGAGAGCATGAGTGCCAAATATGATTCAGCTCAATCACAAATTAATGAGCACATAAATGCTGCTAATGATTTAGTTGAGTTGAGCAACTACAACTTAGAGAGATTTGAGTCATTACTAAATAAGCGTTGTAGTTGCATGCAATTTGAGTCAGAGCAGAGTCTACCGGGCTCGGTCAGTCAACTTGATACAGTGTGTGACCAGCAAATATCTAGTCCTAGCCACAGTTTATCTTGCATTAATAACAATTATAAAATAAACCTTAATATTAAGCGGCCTCCTCACACATCAAAACAAAAGACATTTGTTATATCAGACAGTTTAGGTAAAGGTTTTGGTTCCGTTTTAAATAATTATTTAGAAGGCTCCTGTAATATTTGTACTCCGGGTGCCAGTTACCAGTACCAAATTGATAAAATTAAGTCCATGCAGTTAAATGAAAGTACTACTATTGTATTACTGCATGGAAATAGCTTATCTGTGAGTAAGCAAGATGTTATCAGGAGTATTGATGATTTTATCAAATTAAATGAAAACAATAAATGTAAATTTATAGTCTGCGCCTTCCCATACTCTCGCTCACTCACAGATGCGCAGAATAAACATGTATATAATTTGAACATGACCATGTATAATTTGACATACCGTCATAGTGACGTATTTCTATACTTTGACTTAAACAAATTTATTTATTATAGTTGTAAGTTGACAAAAGATACAGTGTATCTCCCCTTATATTATAAAAAACAAATTGCTACTTTAGTAGCATATAATATTATACAAAACACCGTTATATGTAATATAACGCAGACATCAATTAATAATGATAATGTTATCATTAAAAATGTTGTACAAACTAGTTTAAACTAGTTAATGAGACAAAGCCTAAGCAAAACCGTTTAAATATTAACATAGTTCATCAAAACATGCAAGGTTTAGGCGGCAAAGAACTTGAACTGGAATTGTTAGCTAATAAATTTAATATTCATATATTTTGTATCACTGAACACTGGTTAAATAAAAATTGTATTATGTCACTTATGGATAATTATAAATTAATAAGTACGTTCGTCAGAGAGAAAACAATTCGCGGAGGCTCGTTAATATTAGTTCGTAGTGACATATCCAATACAGTATGTAAATCTCGACAAGATATTGTTTCTCTCTCTGTCGAGCGTATTGTTGAGATTTCTTGTGTAGAGTTTCAACGTTACATTATAGTATGCGTGTACCGCCCCCCCAATAGTGATTTTGAAACTTTTGAGTCCACTATTGATGATGTACTTAAACGTATTTGCATTAAAAATAAATCTATAATCGTGTGTGGAGACTTTAATATAGATATATTGATAGACACAACTTTCAGTCGTCGGCTGTTAAATTTATTTAAATCATATAATTTATTAAACTTATTCTCTGAGCCGACTCATGTTGGTGATGATTTTGCAACGTGTATAGACAATGTGTTTTGTGACTGTGAAGTGTTTGAAACTATAATAATGAAAAACCTAACTTCGGATCATTATGGACAGAAATTCACGTTAGTAGACCAAGAAATTAAAAATTCAAATAAGATTTCATGTAGACCAAAGTCGAATAATAAAATTAACTTGTTTAAGTATAAGTTAGTACAAAAAATTTCTAGTTTGTGTTTGATTTATAAGGACCCAGATACGCTATATAATAATTTATTTACTATGATTTTAAATGAATTTAATAACACATTTAAAATAAAAACTTTTAGTAAAAATTTAAAACTGAAATTTAGTGACTGGGCTACCATAGGTATATTTAGAAGTAGAGATAAATTATATGAATTATATGGTATGAGGCAATATAATCGGGATCCAGTATTTTTAGAACGCGTTAGGTGTTATTCTAAGATCTTTAAAAGTGTTTGCATCCAGGCAAAGGCAATTTATATTAGAAACAAAATACTTAACTCAGACGATAAAATAAAGGCTACCTGGGATATTATTAATAGCATAACTGGAAGATCTAAAATAGAAAACGAACCAATTAAATTAAATGTTGATAATATATTAATTAATTCGGAAGAAGAAGTGGCAAGCACGTTTGAAAAATTCTTTACTGATATACCTATCAAAGTAACATCTGCATTAAAATCATCGCCCTTAGATGCTATTTCTCTACTTAAAAATAAACTCCCAGGCTATGCTAATTACTTTGAGTTTAAACATATTACTTCATTTGATATTATTAAGAATTTCAGGACACTTAATATAAAAAAAACTGGTGATTTATGGGACATCTCAGTAAAAATATTAAATACAATAATCAATAATATTGCCCCACATCTAGCTGATATTTTTAATAAATGTGTCGATACAGGAAAGTTTCCGGACTTAATGAAGCACAGTAAAATAATACCTCTATTTAAAAATGGAAACAGGAATGATCCCGGTAACTATAGACCAATCTCTATATTACCATCACTGAGTAAAGTTTTTGAAAAGATTATTTTAAACCAACTTTTAGAATATTTTAATGAAAATAAACTATTTCATAGTGAACAGTATGGTTTTACTAGGGGTAGGTCAACAACAGATGCCGGAGTTGCTCTTCTTAAGCATATTTATGAAGCATGGGAGAAATCACAAAATGCGATTGGTGTATTTTGCGATTTGTCCAAGGCCTTTGATTGTGTTCAACATGAAACACTTTTAAAAAAACTTAATTATTACGGTATATGTGGTGTTTCTCTGGATCTAATTGCCTCATACCTAAATCAAAGAGTCCAGAGGATTACTATTAATGGTGTAAAATCTTCTGGATCTTTGCTACAAATGGGCGTTCCACAGGGATCCATTTTAGGCCCGTTTTTATTTTTGGTTTATATTAATGATCTGCCATACTATGTGAAGAACTTGTGTGATATTGTACTTTTTGCTGATGATACATCTCTTATATTTAAAGTAAACAGAAATAAACATAATTATGACGATGTAAACAGTGCATTATCGCAGGTTCTTCAATGGTTTACGGTAAATAACTTAGTTCTTAATGCTAAAAAAACCAAATGCGTTGAGTTTGCTTTACCTAATGTTAAAAAACAAAAATTTAACCTACGTTTAAATAATGAAATTTTAGATGTGGCGGACTCGACGGTATTTCTGGGTATAACTTTAGATTCAAAACTCCAGTGGAACCCCCATCTATCATCTCTAGCGGGAAGACTCAGCTCAGCTGCCTACGCAGTAAGGAGAGTCAGACAAATGACTGATATCAATACTGCTAGGCTAGTTTACTTCAGTTACTTTCACAGTATTGTGTCTTATGGCATTTTACTGTGGGGTAGGGCCGCGGACATTGAATCCATTTTTATTCTTCAAAAGAGAGCTGTTCGGGCCATTTATAACTTAAGAGCGCGGGATTCCCTTAGAGATGTATATAAAAAAATAGACGTTCTTACAGTCCCATCTCAATACATATATTGTAATATTTTGTTCATTTACCAGAATATTCATTTGTATTCAAAACACAGTGACAAACATAATGTTAATACTAGAAACAGAAATAAACTTGTAATGCCGTACTATCGTCTCCACAAAGTGAGTAATAGCTTCATGGGGCTTGGTGTTCGCATCTATAATAAGATTCCACAGCCTATATTAGACTTGCCACTTCAACAATTTAAAACTCGTATCAAGAAGTCATTAATATATAAAGCATACTATAATGTACAGGATTACTTAAATGATGAGAATGCTTGGAATCTAAGTGACGTTGACTCTCAAGTTAAATGATTTGTATAACAGACTGTAAACATGGCTTTTTGAAAAGAGCGACTGTTGAGTTTCTGGCCGGCTCTTCTCAACAGAAAACTGCTTTCCGAGCTGGTGGTAGCTTCAGACAAACTAACTGACCGACAAATTTTTGACGTTTCAAAAGTACTTTTCAAAAAAGTCTAATTGAAATAAATAATTTTGATTTGATTTGATTTGAATCGAAAAGGCAAAGGTATTACACCGTACAGCCTTGTCAAAGAGATTAGAAAATGTGTGTAATGGTAATCGAAAAGGCAATGGTGTTACACCGTTCAGCCTTGTCAAAGAGATCAAAAAATGTATGTAATGGTAAAGTACATTGGACACATTTTAATTCTCTGTTTTTATTTAATCGAAAAGGAAAAGGTATTACACCGTACAGCCTTGTCATAGAGATTAGAAAATGTATGTAATGGTAATCGAAAAGGCAAAGGTATTACACCGTACAGCCTTGTCATAGAAATTAGAAAATGTGTGTAATGGTAATCGAAAGGCAAAGGTATTACACCGTTCAGCCCTGTCAAAGAGATTAGAAAATGTGTGTAATGGTAACGTACATTGGACACATTTTAATTCTCTGTTTTTATTTAATCGAAAAGGAAAAGGTATTACACCGTACAGCCTTGTCCTGGAGATTAGAAAATGTGTGCCATAGTAATCGAAAAGGCAAAGGTATTACACCGTTTAGCTTTGTCATAGAGATTAGAAAATGTGTGTAATGGTAATCGAAAAGTCAAAGATATTACACCGTACAGCCTTGTCATAGAGATTAGAAAATGTGTGTAATGGTAATCGAAAAGGCAAAGGTGTTACACCGTACAGCCTTGTCAAAGAGATTAGAAAATGTGTGCCATAGTAATCGAAAAGGCAAAGGTATTAAACCGTTTAGCCTTGTCAAAGAGATTAGAAAATTTTTGTAATGGTAACGTACATTGGACACATTTTATTTCTCTGTTTTTATTTAATCGAAAAGGAAAAGGTATTACACCGCACAGCCTTGTCATAGAGATTAGAAAATTTTTGTAATGGTAACGTACATTGGACACATTTTATTTCTCTGTTTTTATTTAATCGAAAAGGAAAAGGTATTACACCGTTCAGCCTTGTCAAAGAGATTAGAAAATTTTTGTAATGGTAACGTACATTGGACACATTTTATTTCTCTGTTTTTATTTAATCGAAAAGGAAAAGGTATTACACCGTACAGCCTTGTCATAGAGATTAGAAAATGTGTGTAATGATAATCGAAAAGGCAAAGATATTACACCGTACAGCCTTGTCAAAGAGATAAGAAAATGTGTGTAATGGTAATCGAAAAGGCAATGGTGTTACACCGTTCAGCCTTGTCAAAGAGATTAAAAAATGTGTGTAATGGTAACGTACATTGGACACATTTTAATGCTCTGTTTCTATTTAATCGAAAAGGAAAAGGTATTACACCGTACAGCCTTGTCATAGAGATTAGAAAATGTATGTAATGGTAATCGAAAAGGCAAAGGTATTACACCGTACAGCCTTGTCATAGAAATTAGAAAATGTGTGTAATGGTAATCGAAAGGCAAAGATATTACACCGTTCAGCCCTGTCAAAGAGATTAGAAAATGTGTGTAGTGGTAACGTACATTGGACACATTTTAATGCTCTGTTTCTATTTAATCGAAAAGGAAAAGGTATTACACCGTACAGCCTTGTCATAGAGATTAGAAAATGTATGTAATGGTAATCGAAAAGGCAAAGGTATTACACCGTACAGCCTTGTCATAGAGATAAGAAAATGTATGTTATGGTAATCGAAAAGGAAAAGGTATTACACCGTACAGCCTTGTCATAGAGATTAGAAAATGTGTGTAATGGTAATCGAAAGGCAAAGGTATTACACCGTTCAGCGTTGTCAAAGAGATTAGAAAATGTGTGTAATGGTAATCGAAAAAGCGAAGGTGTTGTACCGTACAGCCTTGTCATAGAGATTAGAAAATGTGTGTAATGGTCATCGAAAAGGCAAAGGTATTACACCGTACAGCCTTGTCATAGAGATTAGAAAATGTGTGTAATGGTAATCGTAAAGGCAAAGGTGTTACACCGTACAGCCTTGTCAAAGAGATTAGAAAATGTGTGTAATGGTAATCGAAAAGGCAATGATATTACAACGTACAACCTTTTCATAGAGATAATAAAATGTATGTAATGGTAATCGAAAAGGCGAAGGTGTTACACCGTACATCCTTGTCATAGAAATTAGAAAATGTGTGTAATTGTTATCGAAAAGGCATAGGTATTACACCGTACAGCCTTGTCTTAGAAATAAAAATGTGTGTAATGGTAACGTACATTGGACACATTTTAATTCTCTGTTTTTATTTAATCGAAAAGGAAAAGGTTTTACACCGTACAGCCTTGTCCTGGAGATTAGTAAATGTGTGCCATAGTAATCGAAAAGGAAAAGGTATTACACCGCACAGCCTTGTCATAGAGATTAGAAAATGTGTGTAATGATAATCGAAAAGGCAAAGATATTACACCGTACAGCCTTGTCAAAGAGATAAGAAAATGTGTGTAATGGTAATCGAAAAGGCAATGGTGTTACACCGTACAGCCTTGTCAAAGAGATTAAAAAATGTGTGTAATGGTAACGTACATTGGACACATTTTAATTCTCTGTTTTTATTTAATCGAAAAGGAAAAGGTATTACACCGTACAGCCTTGTCATAGAGATTAGAAAATGTATGTAATGGTAATCGAAAAGGAAAAGGTATTACACCGCACAGCCTTGTCATAGAGATTAGAAAATGTGTGTAATGATAATCGAAAAGGCAATGGTGTTACACCGTTCAGCCTTGTCAAAGAGATTAAAAAATGTGTGTAATGGTAATCGAAAGGCAAAGATATTACACCGTTCAGCCCTGTCAAAGAGATTAGAAAATGTGTGTAATGGTAACGTACATTGGACACATTTTAATGCTCTGTTTCTATTTAATCGAAAAGGAAAAGGTATTACACCGTACAGCCTTGTCATAGAGATTAGAAAATGTATGTAATGGTAATCGAAAAGGCAAAGGTATTACACCGTACAGCCTTGTCATAGAAATTAGAAAATGTGTGTAATGGTAATCGAAAGGCAAAGGTATTACACCGTTCAGCCCTGTCAAAGAGATTAGAAAATGTGTGTAATGGTAAAGTACATTGGACACATTTTAATGCTCTGTTTCTATTTAATCGAAAAGGAAAAGGTATTACACCGTACAGCCTTGTCATAGAGATTAGAAAATGTATGTAATGGTAATCGAAAAGGCAAAGGTATTACACCGTACAGCCTTGTCATAGAGATAAGAAAATGTGTGTAATGGTAATCGAAAAGGCAAAGGTATTACACCGTACAGCCTTGTCATAGAGATAAGAAAATGTATGTTATGGTAATCGAAAAGGCAAAGGTATTACACCGTACAGCCTTGTCATAGAGATTAGAAAATGTGTGTAATGGTAATCGAAAAGGCAAAGGTGTTACACCGTACAGCCTTGTCAAAGAGATTAGAAAATGTGTGTTATGGTAATCGAAAAGGCAATGGTATTACAACGTACAGACTTTTCATAGAGATAAGAAAATGTATGTAATGGTAATCGAAAAGGCGAAGGTGTTACACCGTACAGCCTTGTCATAGAAATTAGAAAATGTGTGTAATTGTTATCGAAAAGGCATAGGTATTACACCGTACAGCCTTGTCTTAGAAATAAAAATGTGTGTAATGGTAACGTACATTGGACACATTTTAATTCTCTGTTTTTATTTAATCGAAAAGGAAAAGGTATTACACCGTACAGCCTTGTCCTGGAGATTAGAAAATGTGTGCCATAGTAATCGAAAAGGCAAAGGTATTACACCGTTTAGCTTTGTCATAGAGATTAGAAAATGTGTGTAATGGTAATCGAAAAGTCAAAGATATTACACCGTACAGCCTTGTCATAGAGATTAGAAAATGTATGTAATGGTAATCGAAAAGGCAAAGGTATTACACCGTACAGCCTTGTCATAGAAATTAGAAAATGTGTGTAATGGTAATCGAAAGGCAAAGGTATTACACCGTTCAGCCCTGTCAAAGAGATTAGAAAATGTGTGTAATGGTAACGTACATTGGACACATTTTAATGCTCTGTTTCTATTTAATCGAAAAGGAAAAGGTATTACACCGTACAGCCTTGTCATAGAGATTAGAAAATGTATGTAATGGTAATCGAAAAGGCAAAGTTATTACACCGTACAGCCTTGTCATAGAGATAAGAAAATGTGTGTAATGGTAATCGAAAAGGCAAAGGTATTACACCGTTTAGCTTTGTCATAGAGATTAGAAAATGTGTGTAATGGTAATCGAAAAGTCAAAGATATTACACCGTACAGCCTTGTCATAGAGATAAGAAAATGTGTGTAATGGTAATCGAAAAGGCAAAGGTATTACACCGTTTAGCTTTGTCATAGAGATTAGAAAATGTGTGTAATGGTAATCGAAAAGTCAAAGATATTACACCGTACAGCCTTGTCATAGAGATTAGAAAATGTATGTAATGGTAATCGAAAAGGCAAAGGTATTACACCGTACAGCCTTGTCATAGAAATTAGAAAATGTGTGTAATGGTAATCGAAAGGCAAAGGTATTACACCGTTCAGCCCTGTCAAAGAGATTAGAAAATGTGTGTAATGGTAACGTACATTGGACACATTTTAATGCTCTGTTTCTATTTAATCGAAAAGGAAAAGGTATTACACCGTACAGCCTTGTCATAGAGATTAGAAAATGTATGTAATGGTAATCGAAAAGGAAAAGGTATTACACCGCACAGCCTTGTCATAGAGATTAGAAAATGTGTGTAATGATAATCGAAAAGGCAAAGATATTACACCGTACAGCCTTGTCAAAGAGATAAGAAAATGTGTGTAATGGTAATCGAAAAGGCAATGGTGTTACACCGTACAGCCTTGTCAAAGAGATTAAAAAATGTGTGTAATGGTAACGTACATTGGACACATTTTAATTCTCTGTTTTTATTTAATCGAAAAGGAAAAGGTATTACACCGTACAGCCTTGTCATAGAGATTAGAAAATGTATGTAATGGTAATCGAAAAGGAAAAGGTATTACACCGCACAGCCTTGTCATAGAGATTAGAAAATGTGTGTAATGATAATCGAAAAGGCAAAGATATAACACCGTACAGCCTTGTCAAAGAGATAAGAAAATGTGTGTAATGGTAATCGAAAAGGCAATGGTGTTACACCTTTCAGCCTTGTCAAAGAGATTAAAAAATGTGTGTAATGGTAACGTACATTGGACACATTTTAATTCTCTGTTTTTATTTAATCGAAAAGAAAAAGGTATTACACCGTACAGCCTTGTCATAGAGATTAGAAAATGTAATTAATGGTAATCGAAAAGGCAAAGGTATTACACCGTACAGCCTTGTCATAGAAATTAGAAAATGTGTGTAATGGTAATCGAAAGGCAAAGGTATTACACCGTTCAGCCCTGTCAAAGAGATTAGAAAATGTGTGTAATGGTAACGTACATTGGACACATTTTAATGCTCTGTTTCTATTTAATCGAAAAGGAAAAGGTATTACACCGTACAGCCTTGTCATAGAGATTAGAAAATGTATGTAATGGTAATCGAAAAGGCAAAGGTATTACACCGTACAGCCTTGTCATAGAGATAAGAAAATGTGTGTAATGGTAATCGAAAAGGCAAAGGTATTACACCGTACAGCCTTGTCATAGAGATAAGAAAATGTATGTTATGGTAATCGAAAAGGCAAAGGTATTACACCGTACAGCCTTGTCATAGAGATTAGAAAATGTGTGTAATGGTAATCGAAAAGGCAAAGGTGTTACACCGTACAGCCTTGTCAAAGAGATTAGAAAATGTGTGTTATGGTAATCGAAAAGGCAATGGTATTACAACGTACAGACTTTTCATAGAGATAAGAAAATGTATGTAATGGTAATCGAAAAGGCGAAGGTGTTACACCGTACAGCCTTGTCATAGAAATTAGAAAATGTGTGTAATTGTTATCGAAAAGGCATAGGTATTACACCGTACAGCCTTGTCTTAGAAATAAAAATGTGTGTAATGGTAACGTACATTGGACACATTTTAATTCTCTGTTTTTATTTAATCGAAAAGGAAAAGGTATTACACCGTACAGCCTTGTCCTGGAGATTAGAAAATGTGTGCCATAGTAATCGAAAAGGCAAAGGTATTACACCGTTTAGCTTTGTCATAGAGATTAGAAAATGTGTGTAATGGTAATCGAAAAGTCAAAGATATTACACCGTACAGCCTTGTCATAGAGATTAGAAAATGTATGTAATGGTAATCGAAAAGGCAAAGGTATTACACCGTACAGCCTTGTCATAGAAATTAGAAAATGTGTGTAATGGTAATCGAAAGGCAAAGGTATTACACCGTACAGTCCTGTCAAAGAGATTAGAAAATGTGTGTAATGGTAACGTACATTGGACACATTTTAATGCTCTGTTTCTATTTAATCGAAAAGGAAAAGGTATTACACCGTACAGCCTTGTCATAGAGATTAGAAAATGTATGTAATGGTAATCGAAAAGGCAAATTTATTACACCGTACAGCCTTGTCATAGAGATAAGAAAATGTGTGTAATGGTAATCGAAAAGGCAAAGGTATTACACCGTACAGCCTTGTCATAGAGATAAGAAAATGTATGTTATGGTAATCGAAAAGGCAAAGGTATTACACCGTACAGCCTTGTCATAGAGATTAGAAAATGTGTGTAATGGTAATCGAAAAGGCAAAGGTGTTACACCGTACAGCCTTGTCAAAGAGATTAGAAAATGTGTGTTATGGTAATCGAAAAGGCAATGGTATTACAACGTACAGACTTTTCATAGAGATAAGAAAATGTATGTAATGGTAATCGAAAAGGCGAAGGTGTTACACCGTACAGCCTTGTCATAGAAATTAGAAAATGTGTGTAATTGTTATCGAAAAGGCATATGTATTACACCGTACAGCCTTGTCTTAGAAATAAAAATGTGTGTAATGGTAACGTACATTGGACACATTTTAATTCTCTGTTTTTATTTAATCGAAAAGGAAAAGGTATTACACCGTACAGCCTTGTCCTGGAGATTAGAAAATGTGTGCCATAGTAATCGAAAAGGCAAAGGTATTACACCGTTTAGCTTTGTCATAGAGATTAGAAAATGTGTGTAATGGTAATCGAAAAGTCAAAGATATTACACCGTACAGCCTTGTCATAGAGATTAGAAAATGTGTGTAATGGTAATCGAAAAGTCAAAGGTGTTACACCGTACAGCCTTGTCAAAGAGATTAGAAAATGTGTGCCATAGTAATCGAAAAGGCAAAGGTATTACACCGTTTAGCCTTGTCAAAGAGATTAGAAAATTTTTGTAATGGTAACGTACATTGGACACATTTTATTTCTCTGTTTTTATTTAATCGAAAAGAAAAAGGTATTACACCGCACAGCCTTGTCATAGAGATTAGAAAATGTGTGTAATGATAATCGAAAAGGCAAAGATATTACACCGTACAGCCTTGTCAAAGAGATAAGAAAATGTGTGTAATGGTAATCGAAAAGGCAATGGTGTTACACCGTTCAGCCTTGTCAAAGAGATTAAAAAATGTGTGTAATGGTAACGTACATTGGACACATTTTAATTCTCTGTTTTTATTTAATCGAAAAGGAAAAGGTATTACACCGTACAGCCTTGTCATAGAGATTAGAAAATGTATGTAATGGTAATCGAAAAGGCAAAGGTATTACACCGTACAGCCTTGTCATAGAAATTAGAAAATGTGTGTAATGGTAATCGAAAGGCAAAGGTATTACACCTATCAGCCCTGTCAAAGAGATTAGAAAATGTGTGTAATGGTAACGTACATTGGACACATTTTAATGCTCTGTTTCTATTTAATCGAAAAGGAAAAGGTATTACACCGTACAGCCTTGTCATAGAGATTAGAAAATGTATGTAATGGTAATCGAAAAGGCAAAGGTATTACACCGTACAGCCTTGTCATAGAGATAAGAAAATGTGTGTAATGGTTATCGAAAAGGCAAAGGTATTACACCGTACAGCCTTGTCATAGAGATAAGAAAATGTATGTTATGGTAATCGAAAAGGCAAAGGTATTACAACGTACAGCCTTGTCATAGAGATTAGAAAATGTGTGTTATGGTAATCGAAAAGGCAAAGGTGTTACACCGTACAGCCTTGTCAAAGAGATTAGAAAATGTGTGTTATGGTAATCGAAAAGGCAATGGTATTACAACGTACAGACTTTTCATAGAGATAAGAAAATGTATGTAATGGTAATCGAAAAGGCGAAGGTGTTACACCGTACAGCCTTGTCATAGAAATTAGAAAATGTGTGTAATTGTTATCGAAAAGGCATAGGTATTACACCGTACAGCCTTGTCTTAGAAATAAAAATGTGTGTAATGGTAACGTACATTGGACACATTTTAATTCTCTGTTTTTATTTAATCGAAAAGGAAAAGGTATTACACCGTACAGCCTTGTCCTGGAGATTAGAAAATGTGTGCCATAGTAATCGAAAAGGCAAAGGTATTACACCGTTTAGCTTTGTCATAGAGATTAGAAAATGTGTGTAATGGTAATCGAAAAGTCAAAGATATTACACCGTACAGCCTTGTCATAGAGATTAGAAAATGTGTGTAATGGTAATCGAAAAGGCAAAGGTGTTACACCGTACAGCCTTGTCAAAGAGATTAGAAAATGTGTGCCATAGTAATCGAAAAGGCAAAGGTATTACACCGTTTAGCCTTGTCAAAGAGATTAGAAAATTTTTGTAATGGTAACGTACATTGGACACATTTTATTTCTCTGTTTTTATTTAATCGAAAAGGAAAAGGTATTACACCGCACAGCCTTGTCATAGAGATTAGAAAATGTGTGTAATGATAATCGAAAAGGCAAAGATATTACACCGTACAGCCTTGTCAAAGAGATAAGAAAATGTGTGTAATGGTAATCGAAAAGGCAATGGTGTTACACCGTTCAGCCTTGTCAAAGAGATTAAAAAATGTGTGTAATGGTAACGAACATTGGACACATTTTAATTCTCTGTTTTTATTTAATCGAAAAGGAAAAGGTATTACACCGTACAGCCTTGTCATAGAGATTAGAAAATGTATGTAATGGTAATCGAAAAGGCAAAGGTATTACACCGTACAGCCTTGTCATAGAAATTAGAAAATGTGTGTAATGGTAATCGAAAGGCAAAGGCATTACACCGTTCAGCCCTGTCAAAGAGATTAGAAAATGTGTGTAATGGTAACGTACATTGGACACATTTTAATGCTCTGTTTCTATTTAATCGAAAAGGAAAAGGTATTACACCGTACAGCCTTGTCATAGAGATTAGAAAATGTATGTAATGGTAATCGAAAAGGCAAAGGTATTACACCGTACAGCCTTGTCATAGAGATTAGAAAATGTGTGTAATGGTAATCGAAAGGCAAAGATATTACACCGTTCAGCCCTGTCAAAGAGATTAGAAAATGTGTGTAATGGTAACGTACGTTGGACACATTTTAATGCTCTGTTTCTATTTAATCGAAAAGGAAAAGGTATTACACCGTACAGCCTTGTCATAGAGATTAGAATATGTATGTAATGGTAATCGAAAAGGCAAAGGTATTACACCGTACAGCCTTGTCATAGAGATTAGAAAATGTGTGTAATGGTAATCGAAAAGGCAAAGGTATTACACCGTACAGCCTTGTCATAGAGATAAGAAAATGTATGTTATGGTAATCGAAAAGGAAAAGGTATTACACCGTACAGCCATGTCATAGAGATTAGAAAATGTGTGTAATGGTAATCGAAAGGCAAAGGTATTACACCGTTCAGCGTTGTCAAAGAGATTAGAAAATGTGTGTAATGGTAATCGAAAAAGCGAAGGTGTTATACCGTACAGCCTTGTCATAGAGATTAGAAAATGTGTGTAATGGTCATCGAAAAGGCAAAGGTATTACACCGTACAGCCTTGTCATAGAGATTAGAAAATGTGTGTAATGGTAATCGTAAAGGCAAAGGTGTTACACCGTACAGCCTTGTCAAAGAGATTAGAAAATGTGTGTAATGGTAATCGAAAAGGCAATGATATTACAACGTACAACCTTTTCATAGAGATAATAAAATGTATGTAATGGTAATCGAAAAGGCGAAGGTGTTACACCGTACAGCCTTGTCATAGAAATTAGAAAATGTGTGTAATGGTAATCGAAAGGCAAAGGCATTACACCGTTCAGCCCTGTCAAAGAGATTAGAAAATGTGTGTAATGGTAACGTACATTGGACACATTTTAATTCTCTGTTTTTATTTAATGGAAAAGGAAAAGGTATTACACCGTACAGCCTTGTCCTGGAGATTAGAAAATGTGTGCCATAGTAATCGAAAAGGCAAAGGTATTACACCGTTTAGCTTTGTCATAGAGATTAGAAAATGTGTGTAATGGTAATCGAAAAGTCAAAGATATTACACCGTACAGCCTTGTCATAGAGATTAGAAAATGTGTGTAATGGTAATCGAAAAGGCAAAGGTGTTACACCGTACAGCCTTGTCAAAGAGATTAGAAAATGTGTGCCATAGTAATCGAAAAGGTAAAGGTATTACACCGTTTAGCCTTGTCAAAGAGATAATAAAATTTCTGTAATGGTAACGTACATTGGACACATTTTATTTCTCTGTTTTTATTTAATCGAAAAGGCAAAGGTATTACACCGTACAGCCTTGTCATAGAGATTAGAAAATGTGTGTAATGGTAATCGAAAGGCAAAGATATTACACCGTACAGCCTTGTCATAGAGATTAGAAAATGTGTGTAATGGTAATCGTAAAGGCAAAGGTGTTACACCGTACAGCCTTGTCAAAGAGATTAGAAAATGTGTGTAATGGTAATCGAAAAGGCAATGATATTACAACGTACAACCTTTTCATAGAGATAATAAAATGTATGTAATGGTAATCGAAAAGGCGAAGGTGTTACACCGTACAGCCTTGTCATAGAAATTAGAAAATGTGTGTAATTGTTATCGAAAAGGCATAGGTATTACACCGTACAGCCTTGTCTTAGGAATAAAAATGTGTGTAATGGTAACGTACATTGGACACATTTTAATTCTCTGTTTTTATTTAATCGAAAAGGAAAAGGTATTACACCGTACAGCCTTGTCCTGGAGATTAGAAAATGTGTGCCATAGTAATCGAAAAGGCAAAGGTATTACACCGTTTAGCTTTGTCATAGAGATTAGAAAATGTGTGTAATGGTAATCGAAAAGTCAAAGATATTACACCGTACAGCCTTGTCATAGAGATTAGAAAATGTGTGTAATGGTAATCGAAAAGGCAAAGGTGTTACACCGTACAGCCTTGTCAAAGAGATTAGAAAATGTGTGCCATAGTAATCGAAAAGGTAAAGGTATTACACCGTTTAGCCTTGTCAAAGAGATAATAAAATTTCTGTAATGGTAACGTACATTGGACACATTTTATTTCTCTGTTTTTATTTAATCGAAAAGGCAAAGGTATTACACCGTACAGCCTTGTCATAGAGATTAGAAAATGTGTGTAATGGTAATCGAAAGGCAAAGATATTACACCGTACAGCCTTGTCATAGAGATTAGAAAATGTGTGTAATGGTAATCGTAAAGGCAAAGGTGTTACACCGTACAGCCTTGTCAAAGAGATTAGAAAATGTGTGTAATGGTAATCGAAAAGGCAATGATATTACAACGTACAACCTTTTCATAGAGATAATAAAATGTATGTAATGGTAATCGAAAAGGCGAAGGTGTTACACCGTACAGCCTTGTCATAGAAATTAGAAAATGTGTGTAATTGTTATCGAAAAGGCATAGGTATTACACCGTACAGCCTTGTCTTAGGAATAAAAATGTGTGTAATGGTAACGTACATTGGACACATTTTATTTCTCTGTTTTTATTTAATCGAAAAGGAAAAGGTATTACACCGCACAGCCTTGTCATAGAGATTAGAAAATGTGTGTAATGATAATCGAAAAGGCAAAGATATTACACCGTACAGCCTTGTCAAAGAGATAAGAAAATGTGTGTAATGGTAATCGAAAAGGCAATGGTGTTACACCGTTCAGCCTTGTCAAAGAGATTAAAAAATGTGTGTAATGGTAACGTACATTGGACACATTTTAATTCTCTGTTTTTATTTAATCGAAAAGGAAAAGGTATTACACCGTACAGCCTTGTCATAGAGATTAGAAAATGTATGTAATGGTAATCGAAAAGGCAAAGGTATTACACCGTACAGCCTTGTCATAGAAATTAGAAAATGTGTGTAATGGTAATCGAAAGGCAAAGGTATTACACCGTTCAGCCCTGTCAAAGAGATTAGAAAATGTGTGTAATGGTAACGTATATTGGACACATTTTAATGCTCTGTTTCTATTTAATCGAAAAGGAAAAGGTATTACACCGTACAGCTTTGTCATAGAGATTAGAAAATGTATGTAATGGTAATCGAAAAGGCAAAGGTATAACACCGTACAGCCTTGTCATAGAGATAAGAAAATGTGTGTAATGGTAATCGAAAAGGCAAAGGTATTACACCGTACAGCCTTGTCATAGAGATAAGAAAATGTATGTTATGGTAATCGAAAAGGCAAAGGTATTACACCGTACAGCCTTGTCATAGAGATTAGAAAATGTGTGTAATGGTAATCGAAAAGGCAAAGGTGTTACACCGTACAGCCTTGTCAAAGCGATTAGAAAATGTGTGTTATGGTAATCGAAAAGGCAATGGTATTACAACGTACAGACTTTTCATAGAGATAAGAAAATGTATGTAATGGTAATCGAAAAGGCGAAGGTGTTACACCGTACAGCCTTGTCATAGAAATTAGAAAATGTGTGTAATTGTTATCGAAAAGGCATAGGTATTACACCGTACAGCCTTGTCTTAGAAATAAAAATGTGTGTAATGGTAACGTACATTGGACACATTTTAATTCTCTGTTTTTATTTAATCGAAAAGGAAAAGGTATTACACCGTACAGCCTTGTCCTGGAGATTAGAAAATGTGTGCCATAGTAATCGAAAAGGCAAAGGTATGACACCGTTTAGCTTTGTCATAGAGATTAGAAAATGTGTGTAATGGTAATCGAAAAGTCAAAGATATTACACCGTACAGCCTTGTCATAGAGATTAGAAAATGTGTGTAATGGTAATCGAAAAGGCAAAGGTGTTACACCGTACAGCCTTGTCAAAGAGATTAGAAATTGTGTGCCATAGTAATCGAAAAGGCAAAGGTATTACACCGTTTAGCCTTGTCAAAGAGATTAGAAAATTTTTGTAATGGTAACGTACATTGGACACATTTTAATGCTCTGTTTCTATTTAATCGAAAAGGAAAAGGTATTACACCGCACAGCCTTGTCATAGAGATTAGAAATTGTGTGTAATGATAATCGAAAAGGCAAAGGTATTACACCGTACAGCCTTGTCATAGAAATTAGAAAATGTGTGTAATGGTAATCGAAAGGCAAAGGTATTACACTGTTCAGCCCTGTCAAAGAGATTAGAAAATGTGTGTAATGGTAACGTACATTGGACACATTTTAATGCTCTGTTTCTATTTAATCGAAAAGGAAAAGGTATTACACCGTACAGCCTTGTCATAGAGATTAGAAAATGTATGTAATGGTAGTCGAAAAGGCAAAGGTATTACACCGTACAGCCTTGTCATAGAGATTAGAAAATGTGTGTAATGGTAATCGAAAAGGCAAAGGTATTACACCGTACAGCCTTGTCATAGAGATAAGAAAATGTATGTTATGGTAATCGAAAAGGCAAAGGTATTACACCGTACAGCCTTGTCATAAAGATTAGAAAATGTGTGTAATGGTAATCGAAAAGGCAAAGGTGTTACACCGTACAGCCTTGTCAAAGAGATTAGAAAATGTGTGTTATGGTAAACGAAAAGGCAATGGTATTACAACGTACAGACTTTTCATAGAGATAAGAAAATGTATGTAATGGTAATCGAAAAGGCGAAGGTGTTACACCGTACAGCCTTGTCATAGAGATAAGAAAATGTATGTTATGGTATTCGAAAAGGCAAAGGTATTACACCGTACAGCCTTGTCATAGAGATTAGAAAATGTGTGTAATAATAATCGAAAAAGCGAAGGTGTTATACCGTACAGCCTTGTCATAGAGATTAGAAAATGTGTGTAATTGTAATCGAAAAGGCATAGGTATTACACCGTACAGCCTTGTCTTAGAAATAAAAATGTGTGTAATGGCAACGTACATTGGACACATTTTAATTCTCTGTTTTTATTTAATCGAAAAGGCAAAGGTATTACACCGTACAGCCTTGTCATAGAGATTAGAAAATGTGTGTAATGGTAATCGAAAAGGCATAGGTGTTACACCGTACAGCCTTGTCAAAGAGATTAGAAAATGTGTGTAATGGTAATCGAAAAGGCAATGGTATTACAACGTACAGCCTTTTCATAGAGATAAGAAAATGTATGTAATGGTAATCGAAAAGGCGAAGGTGTTATACCGCACAGCCTTGTCATAAAGATTAGAAAATGTGTGTAATTGTAATCGAAAAGGCATAGGTATTACACCGTACAGCCTTGTCTTAGAAATAAAAATGTGTGTAATGGTAACGTATATTGGACACATTTTAATTCTCTGTTTTTATTTAATCGAAAAGGAAAAGGTATTACACCGTACAGCCTTGTCATAGAGATTAGAAAATGTGTGTAATGGTAATCGAAAGGCAAAGGTATTACACCGTTCAGCCTTGTCAAAGAGATTAGAAAATGTGTGTAATGGTAATCGAAAGGCAAAGATATTACACCGTACAGCCTTGTCATAGAGATTAGAAAATGTGTGTAATGGTAATCGTAAAGGCAAAGGTGTTACACCGTACAGCCTTGTCAAAGAGATTAGAAAATGTGTGTAATGGTAATCGAAAAGGCAATGATATTACAACGTACAACCTTTTCATAGAGATAATAAAATGTATGTAATGGTAATCGAAAAGGCGAAGGTGTTACACCGTACAGCCTTGTCATAGAAATTAGAAAATGTGTGTAATTGTTATCGAAAAGGCATAGGTATTACACCGTACAGCCTTGTCTTAGGAATAAAAATGTGTGTAATGGTAACGTACATTGGACACATTTTATTTCTCTGTTTTTATTTAATCGAAAAGGAAAAGGTATTACACCGCACAGCCTTGTCATAGAGATTAGAAAATGTGTGTAATGATAATCGAAAAGGCAAAGATATTACACCGTACAGCCTTGTCAAAGAGATAAGAAAATGTGTGTAATGGTAATCGAAAAGGCAATGGTGTTACACCGTTCAGCCTTGTCAAAGAGATTAAAAAATGTGTGTAGTGGTAACGTACATTGGACACATTTTAATTCTCTGTTTTTATTTAATCGAAAAGGAAAAGGTATTACACCGTACAGCCTTGTCATAGAGATTAGAAAATGTATGTAATGGTAATCGAAAAGGCAAAGGTATTACACCGTACAGCCTTGTCATAGAAATTAGAAAATGTGTGTAATGGTAATCGAAAGGCAAAGGTATTACACCGTTCAGCCCTGTCAAAGAGATTAGAAAATGTGTGTAATGGTAACGTATATTGGACACATTTTAATGCTCTGTTTCTATTTAATCGAAAAGGAAAAGGTATTACACCGTACAGCTTTGTCATAGAGATTAGAAAATGTATGTAATGGTAATCGAAAAGGCAAAGGTATAACACCGTACAGCCTTGTCATAGAGATAAGAAAATGTGTGTAATGGTAATCGAAAAGGCAAAGGTATTACACCGTACAGCCTTGTCATAGAGATAAGAAAATGTATGTTATGGTAATCGAAAAGGCAAAGGTATTACACCGTACAGCCTTGTCATAGAGATTAGAAAATGTGTGTAATGGTAATCGAAAAGGCAAAGGTGTTACACCGTACAGCCTTGTCAAAGCGATTAGAAAATGTGTGTTATGGTAATCGAAAAGGCAATGGTATTACAACGTACAGACTTTTCATAGAGATAAGAAAATGTATGTAATGGTAATCGAAAAGGCGAAGGTGTTACACCGTACAGCCTTGTCATAGAAATTAGAAAATGTGTGTAATTGTTATCGAAAAGGCATAGGTATTACACCGTACAGCCTTGTCTTAGAAATAAAAATGTGTGTAATGGTAACGTACATTGGACACATTTTAATTCTCTGTTTTTATTTAATCGAAAAGGAAAAGGTATTACACCGTACAGCCTTGTCCTGGAGATTAGAAAATGTGTGCCATAGTAATCGAAAAGGCAAAGGTATGACACCGTTTAGCTTTGTCATAGAGATTAGAAAATGTGTGTAATGGTAATCGAAAAGTCAAAGATATTACACCGTACAGCCTTGTCATAGAGATTAGAAAATGTGTGTAATGGTAATCGAAAAGGCAAAGGTGTTACACCGTACAGCCTTGTCAAAGAGATTAGAAATTGTGTGCCATAGTAATCGAAAAGGCAAAGGTATTACACCGTTTAGCCTTGTCAAAGAGATTAGAAAATTTTTGTAATGGTAACGTACATTGGACACATTTTAATGCTCTGTTTCTATTTAATCGAAAAGGAAAAGGTATTACACCGCACAGCCTTGTCATAGAGATTAGAAATTGTGTGTAATGATAATCGAAAAGGCAAAGGTATTACACCGTACAGCCTTGTCATAGAAATTAGAAAATGTGTGTAATGGTAATCGAAAGGCAAAGGTATTACACTGTTCAGCCCTGTCAAAGAGATTAGAAAATGTGTGTAATGGTAACGTACATTGGACACATTTTAATGCTCTGTTTCTATTTAATCGAAAAGGAAAAGGTATTACACCGTACAGCCTTGTCATAGAGATTAGAAAATGTATGTAATGGTAATCGAAAAGGCGAAGGTGTTACACCGTACAGCCTTGTCATAGAGATAAGAAAATGTATGTTATGGTATTCGAAAAGGCAAAGGTATTACACCGTACAGCCTTGTCATAGAGATTAGAAAATGTGTGTAATAATAATCGAAAAAGCGAAGGTGTTATACCGTACAGCCTTGTCATAGAGATTAGAAAATGTGTGTAATTGTAATCGAAAAGGCATAGGTATTACACCGTACAGCCTTGTCTTAGAAATAAAAATGTGTGTAATGGCAACGTACATTGGACACATTTTAATTCTCTGTTTTTATTTAATCGAAAAGGCAAAGGTATTACACCGTACAGCCTTGTCATAGAGATTAGAAAATGTGTGTAATGGTAATCGAAAAGGCATAGGTGTTACACCGTACAGCCTTGTCAAAGAGATTAGAAAATGTGTGTAATGGTAATCGAAAAGGCAATGGTATTACAACGTACAGCCTTTTCATAGAGATAAGAAAATGTATGTAATGGTAATCGAAAAGGCGAAGGTGTTATACCGCACAGCCTTGTCATAAAGATTAGAAAATGTGTGTAATTGTAATCGAAAAGGCATAGGTATTACACCGTACAGCCTTGTCTTAGAAATAAAAATGTGTGTAATGGTAACGTATATTGGACACATTTTAATTCTCTGTTTTTATTTAATCGAAAAGGAAAAGGTATTACACCGTACAGCCTTGTCATAGAGATTAGAAAATGTGTGTAATGGTAATCGAAAGGCAAAGGTATTACACCGTTCAGCCTTGTCAAAGAGATTAGAAAATGTGTAATGGTAATCGAAAAAGCGAAGGTGTTATACCGTACAGCCTTGTCATAGAGATTAGAAAATGTGTGTAATGGTCATCGAAAAGGCAAAGGTA
Organism: Limenitis camilla; assembly: GCA_905147385.1. Classification (NCBI taxonomy): domain Eukaryota; kingdom Metazoa; phylum Arthropoda; class Insecta; order Lepidoptera; family Nymphalidae; genus Limenitis; species Limenitis camilla. The sequence continues at coordinate 7,323,987 of LR990249.1, read as the reverse complement.
TTACACCGTACAGCCTTGTCATAGAGATTAGAAAATGTGTGTAATGGTAATCGAAAAGGCAAAGGTATTACACCGTACAGCCTTGTCATAGAGATTAGAAAATGTGTGTAATGGTAATCGAAAGGCAAAGGTATTACACCGTTCAGCCTTGTCAAAGAGATTAGAAAATGTGTGTAATGGTAACGTACATTGGACACATTTTAATTCTCTGTTTTTATTTAATCGAAAAGGCAATGGTATTACACCGTACAGCCTTGTCAAAGAGATTAGAAAATGTGTGTAATGGTAATCGAAAAGGCAATGGTATTACACCGTACAGCCTTGTCATAGAGATAAGAAAATGTATGTAATGGTAATCGAAAAGGCGAAGCTGTTATACCGTACAGCCTTGTCATAGAGATTAGAAAATGTGTGTAATTGTAATCGAAAAGGCATAGGTATTACACCGTACAGCCTTGTCTTAGAAATAAAAATGTGTGTAATGGTAACGTACATTGGACACATTTTAATTCTCTGTTTTTATTTAATCGAAAAGGAAAAGGTATTACACCTACAGCTTTGTCATAAGGATTAAAAAATGTGTGTAATGGTAATCGAAAAGGCAAAGGTATTACACCGTACAGCCTTGTCATAGAGATAAGAAAATGTGTGTAATGGTAATCGAAAAGGCAAAGGTATAACACCGTACAGCCTTGTCATAGAGATTAGAAAATGTGTGTATTGGTAATCGAAAAGTCAAAGATATTACACCGTACAGCCTTGTCATAGAGATTAGAAAATGTGTGTAATGGTAATCGAAAAGGCAAAGGTGTTACACCGTACAGCCTTATCAAAGAGATTAGAAAATGTGTGTAATGGTAATCGAAAAGGCGAAGGTGTTACACCGTACAGCCTTGTCATAGAGATGTTATTGTAATCGAAAAGGCATAGGTATTATACCGTACAGCCTTGTCTTAGAAATAAAAATGTGTGTAATGGTAACGTACATTGGACACATTTTAATTCTCTGTGTTTATTTAATCGAAAAGGAAAAGGTGTTACACCGTACAGCCTTGTCATAGAGATTAGAAAATGTGTGTAAAGGTAATCGAAAAGGCAAAGGTGTTACACCGTACAGCCTTGTCATAGAGATTAGAAAATATGTGTTATGGTAATCGAAAAGGCAAAGGTATTACACCGTTCAGCCTTGTCAAAGAGATTAGAAAATGTGTGTAATTGTAACGAACATTGGACACATTTTAATTCTCTGTTTTTATTTAATCGAAAAGGAAAAGGTATTACACCGTACAGCCTTGTCATAGAGATAAAAAATGTGTGTAATAGTAATCGAAAAGGCAAAGATGTTACACCGTACAGCCTTGTCATAGAGATTAGTAAATGTGTGTAAAGGTAATCGAAAAGGCAAAGGTATTACACCGTACAGCCTTGTCATAGAGATTAGAAAATGTGCGTAATAGTAATCGAAAAGTCAAAGATATTACACCGTACAGCCTTGTCATAGAGATTAGAAAATGTGCGTAATAGTAATCGAAAAGTCAAAGATATTACACCGTACAGCCTTGTCATAGAGATTAGAAAATGTGTGTAATGATAATCGAAAAGGCAAAGGTATTACATCGTACAGCCTTGTCATAGAAATTAGAAAATGTGTGTAATGGTAATCGAAAAGTCAAAGATATTACACCGTACAGCCTTGTCATAGAGATTAGAAAATGTGTGTAATGATAATCGAAAAGGCAAAGATATTACACCATACAGCCTTGTCATAGAAATAAGAAAATGTGTGTAATGGTAATCGAAAGGCAAAGGTATTACACCGTTCAGCCTTGTCAAAGAGATTAGAAAATTTGTGTAATGGTAATCGAAAAGGCAATGGTATTACAACGTACAGCCTCTTCATAGAGATAAGAAAATGTATGTAATTGTAATCGAAAAGTCGAAGGTGTTATACCGTACAGCCTTGTCATAGAGATTAGAAAATGTGTGTAATTGTAATCGAAAAGGCATAGGTATTACACCGTACAGCCTTGTCTTAGAAATAAAAATGTGTGTAATAGTAACGTACATTGGACACATTTTAATTGTCTGTTTTTATTTAATCGAAAAGGCAATGGTATTACACCGTACAGCCTTGTCATAGAGATTAGAAAATGTGCGTAATAGTAATCGAAAAGTCAAAGATATTACACCGTACAGCCTTGTCATAGAGATTAGAAAATGTGCGTAATAGTAATCGAAAAGTCAAAGATATTACACCGTACAGCCTTGTCATAGAGATTAGAAAATGTGTGTAATGATAATCGAAAAGGCAAAGGTATTACATCGTACAGCCTTGTCATAGAAATTAGAAAATGTGTGTAATGGTAATCGAAAAGTCAAAGATATTACACCGTACAGCCTTGTCATAGAGATTAGAAAATGTGTGTAATGATAATCGAAAAGGCAAAGATATTACACCATACAGCCTTGTCATAGAAATAAGAAAATGTGTGTAATGGTAATCGAAAGGCAAAGGTATTACACCGTTCAGCCTTGTCAAAGAGATTAGAAAATTTGTGTAATGGTAATCGAAAAGGCAATGGTATTACAACGTACAGCCTCTTCATAGAGATAAGAAAATGTATGTAATTGTAATCGAAAAGTCGAAGGTGTTATACCGTACAGCCTTGTCATAGAGATTAGAAAATGTGTGTAATTGTAATCGAAAAGGCATAGGTATTACACCGTACAGCCTTGTCTTAGAAATAAAAATGTGTGTAATAGTAACGTACATTGGACACATTTTAATTGTCTGTTTTTATTTAATCGAAAAGGCAATGGTATTACACCGTACAGCCTTGTCAAAGAGATTAGAAAATGTATGTAATGGTAATCGAAAAGGCAATGGTATTACACCGTACAGCCTTGTCATAGAGATAAGAAAATGTATGTAATGGTAATCGAAAAGGCAAAGGTATTACACCGTACAGCCTTGTCATAGAGATTAGAAAATGTGTGTAATGGTAATCGAAAGGCAAAGGTATTACACCGTTCAGCCTTGTCAAAGAGAATAGAAAATGTGTGTAATGGTAACGTACATTGGACACATTTTAATTCTCTGTTTTTATTTAATCGAAAAGGAAAAGGTATTACACCTACAGCTTTGTCATAGAGATTAAAAAATGTGTGTAATGGTAATCGAAAAGGCAAAGGTATTACACCGTACAGCCTTGTCATAGAGATAAGAAAATGTGTGTAATGGTAATCGAAAAGGCAAAGGTATTACACCGTACAGCCTTGTCATAGAGATTAGAAAATGTGTGTAATGGTAATCGAAAAGTCAAAGATATTACACCGTACAGCCTTGTCAAAGAGATTAGAAAATGTGTGTAATGGTAATCGAAAAGGCAATGGTATTGCACCGTACAGCCTTGTCATAGAGATAAGAAAAAGTATGTTATGGTAATCGAAAAGGCAGAGGTGTTACACCGTACAGCCTTGTCATAGAGATAAGAAAATGTATGTAATGGTAATCGAAAAGGCAAAGGTATTACACCGTACAGCCTTGTCATAGAGACTAGAAAATGTGTGCAATGGTAATCGAAAAGTCAAAGATATAACACCGTACAGCCTTGTCATAGAGATTAGAAAATATGTGTAATGATAATCGAAAAGGCAAAGATATTACACCGTACAGCCTTGTCATAGAAATAAGAAAATGTGTGTAATGGTAATCGAAAGGCAAAGGTATTACACCGTTCAGCCTTGTCAAAGAGATTAGAAAATGTGTGTAATGGTAACGTACATTGAACACATTTTAATTCTCTGTTTTTATTTAATCGAAAAGGAAAAGGTATTACACCGTACAGCCTTGACATAGAGATTAGAAAATGTGCGTAATTGTAAACGAAATGGTAAAGATATTACACCGTTCAGCCTTGTTATAGAGATAAAAAATTGTGTGTAATGTTCATCGAAAAGGCAAAGGTATTACACCGTACAGCCTTGTCATAGAGATTAGAAAATGTGTGTCATAGTAATCGAAAAGGCAAAGGAATTACACCGTTTAGCATTGTCAAAGCGATTAGAAAATTTGTGTAATGGTAACGTACATTGGACACATTTTAATTCTCTGTTTTTATTTAATCGAAAAGGAAAAGGTATTACACCGTACAGCCTTGTCATAGAGATTAGAAAATTTCTGTAAAGGTAATCGAAAAGGCATAGGTATTACACCGTACAGCCTTGTCATAGAGATTAGAAAATGTGTGTCATAGTAATCGAAAAGGCAAAGGAATTACACCGTTTAGCATTGTCAAAGCGATTAGAAAATTTGTGTAATGGTAACGTACATTGGACACATTTTAATTCTCTGTTTTTATTTAATCGAAAAGGAAAAGGTATTACACCGTACAGCCTTGTCATAGAGATTAGAAAATTTGTGTAAAGGTAATCGAAAAGGCAAAGATGTTACACCGTACAGCCTTGTCAAAGAGATTAGAAAATGTGTGTAATGGTAATCGAAAAGGCAATGGTATTACACCGTACAGCCTTGTCATAGAGATAAGAAAATGTATGTAATGGTAATCGAAAAGGCAAAGGTGTTACACCGTACAGCCTTGTCATAGAGATTAGAAAATGTGTGTAATGGTTATCGAAAAGTCAAAGGTATTACACCGTTCAGCCTTGTCATAGAGATAAAAAATGTGTGTTATAGTAATCGAAAAGGCAGAGATGTTACACCGTACAGCCTTGTCATAGAGATTAGTAAATGTGTGTAATAGTAACGTACATTGGACACATTTCAATTCTCTGTTTTTATTTAATCGAAAAGGAAAAGGTATTACACCGTACAGCCTTGTCATAGAGATTAGAAAATGTGTGTAAAGGTAATCGAAAAGGTAAAGATGTTACACCGTACAGCCTTGTCAAAGAGATAAGAAAATGTGTGTAATGGTAATCGAAAAGGCAATGGTATTACACCGTACAGCCTTGTCATAGAGATAAGAAAATGTATGTAATGGTAATCGAAAAGGCAAAGGTGTTACACCGTACAGCCTTGTCATAGAGATTAGAAAATGTGTGTAATGGTAATCGAAAAGTCAAAGGTATTACACCGTACAGCCTTGTCATAGAGATTAGAAAATGTGTGTAATGATAATCGAAAAGGCAAAGGTATTACACCGTACAGCCTTGGCATAGAGATAAGAAAATGTGTGTAATGGTAATCGAAAAGGCATAGGTATTACACCGTACAGCTTTGTCTTAGAAATAAAAATGTGTGTAAAGGTAACGTACATTGGACACATTTTAATTCTCTGTTTTTATTTAATCGAAAAGGAAAAGGTATTACACCGTACAGCCTTGTCATAGAGATTAGAAAATGTGTGTCATAGTAATCGAAAATGCAAAGGTATTACACCGTACAGCCTTGTCATAGAAATTAGAAAATGTGTGTAATGGTAATCGAAAGGCAAAGGTATTACACCATTCAGCCTTGTCAAAGAGATTAGAAAATGTGTGTAATGGTAACGTACATTGGACACATTTTAATTCTCTGTTTTTATTTAATCGAAAAGGAAAAGGTATTACACCTACAGCTTTCTCATAGAGATTAGAAAATGTGTGTAATGGTAATCGAAAAGGCAAAGGTGTTACAACGTACAGCCTTGTCATAGAGATTAGAAAATGTGTGTAATGGTAACGTACATTGGACACATTTTAATTCTCTGTTTTTATTTAATCGAAAAGGAAAAGGTATTACACCGTACAGCATTGTCATAGAGATTAGAAAATGTATGTAATGGTAATCGAAAAGGCAAAGGTATTACACCGTACAGCCTTGTCATAGAGATTAGAAAATGTGTGTAATGGTAATCGAAAAGGCAAAGGTGTTACACCGTACAGCCTTGTCAAAGAGATTAGAAAATGTGTGTAATGGTATTCGAAAAGGCAAAGGTATTACACCGTACAGCCTTGTCAAAGAGATTAGAAAATGTGTGTGATGGTAATCGAAAAGGCAATGGTATTACACCGTTCAGCCTTGTCAAAGAGATTAAAAAATGTGTGTTATGGTAACGTATATTGGACACATTTTAATTCTCTGTTTTTATTTAATCGAAAAGGAAAAGGTATTACACCGTACAGCCTTGTCATAGAGATTAGAAAATGTATGTAATGGTAATCGAAAAGGCAAAGGTATTACACCGTACAGCCTTGTCATAGAAATTAGAAAATGTGTGTAATGGTAATCGAAAGGCAAAGGTATTACACCGTTCAGCCTTGTCAAAGAGATTAGAAAATGTGTGTAATGGTAATCGAAAAGGCAAAGGTATTACACCGTACAGCCTTGTCAAAGAGATTAGAAAATGTGTGTAATGGTAATCGAAAAGGCAATGGTATTACAACGTACATTCTTTTCATAGAGATAAGAAAATGTGTGTAATGATAATCGAAAAGCCAAAGGTATTACACCGTACAGCCTTGGCATAGAGATAAAAAAATGTGTGTAATTATAATCGAAAAGGCATAGGTATTACACCGTACAGCCTTGTCTTAGAAATAAAAATGTGTGTAATGGTAACGTACATTGGACACATTTTAATTCTCTGTTTTTATTTAATTGAAAAGGAAAAGGTATTACACCGTACAGCCTTGTCATAGAGATTAGAAAATGTGTGTAATAGTAAACGAAAAGGTAAAGATATTACACCGTACAGCCTTGTCATAGAGATAAAAAATTGTGTGTAATGTTCATCGAAAAGGCAAAGGTATTACACCGTACAGCCTTGTCATAGAGATTAGAAAATGTGTGCCATAGTAAACGAAATGGCAAAGGTATTACACCGTTTAGCCTTATCAAAGAGATTAGAAAATTTTTGTAATGGTAACGTACATTGGACACATTTTAATTCTCTGTTTTTATTTAATCGAAAAGGAAAAGGTATTACACCGTACAGCCTTGTCATAGAAATTAGAAAATGTGTGTAATGGTAATCGAAAGGCAAAGGTATTACACCGTTCAGCCTTGTCAAAGAGATTAGAAAATGTGTGTAATGGTAACGTACATTGGACACATTTTAATTTTCTGTTTTTATTTAATCGAAAAGGAAAAGGTATTACACCTACAGCTTTGTCATAGATATTAGAAAATGTGTGTAATGGTAATCGAAAAGGCGAAGGTATTACACCGTACAGCCTTGTCATAGAGATAAGAAAATGTATGTAATGGTAATCGAAAAGGCAAAGGTATTACACCGTACAGCCTTGTCATAGAGATTAGAAAATGTGTGTAATGGTAATCGAAAAGGCAAAGGTGTTACACCGTACAGCCTTGTCAAAGAGATTAGAAAATGTGTGTAATGGTAATCGAAAAGGCAATGGTATTACAACGTACATTCTTTTCATAGAGATAAGAAAATGTGTGTAATGATAATCGAAAAGCCAAAGGTATTACACCGTACAGCCTTGGCATAGAGATAAAAAAATGTGTGTAATTATAATCGAAAAGGCATAGGTATTACACCGTACAGCCTTGTCTTAGAAATAAAAATGTGTGTAATGGTAACGTACATTGGACACATTTTAATTCTCTGTTTTTATTTAATTGAAAAGGAAAAGGTATTACACCGTACAGCCTTGTCATAGAGATTAGAAAATGTGTGTAATAGTAAACGAAAAGGTAAAGATATTACACCGTACAGCCTTGTCATAGAGATAAAAAAATGTGTGTAATGTTCATCGAAAAGGCAAAGGTATTACACCGTACAGCCTTGTCATAGAGATTAGAAAATGTGTGCCATAGTAAACGAAATGGCAAAGGTATTACACCGTTTAGCCTTATCAAAGAGATTAGAAAATTTTTGTAATGGTAACGTACATTGGACACATTTTAATTCTCTGTTTTTATTTAATCGAAAAGGAAAAGGTATTACACCGTACAGCATTGTCATAGAGATTAGAAAATGTATGTAATGGTAATCGAAAAGGCAAAGGTATTACACCGTACAGCCTTGTCATAGAGATTAGAAAATGTGTGTAATGGTAATCGAAAAGGCAAAGGTGTTACACCGTACAGCCTTGTCAAAGAGATTAGAAAATGTGTGTAATGGTATTCGAAAAGGCAAAGGTATTACACCGTACAGCCTTGTCAAAGAGATTAGAAAATGTGTGTGATGGTAATCGAAAAGGCAATGGTATTACACCGTTCAGCCTTGTCAAAGAGATTAAAAAATGTGTGTAATGGTAACGTATATTGGACACATTTTAATTCTCTGTTTTTATTTTATCGAAAAGGAAAAGGTATTACACCGTACAGCCTTGTCATAGAGATTAGAAAATGTATGTAATGGTAATCGAAAAGGCAAAGGTATTACACCGTACAGCCTTGTCATAGAAATTAGAAAATGTGTGTAATGGTAATCGAAAGGCAAAGGTATTGCACCGTTCAGCCTTGTCAAAGAGATTAGAAAATGTGTGTAATGGTAATCGAAAAGGCAATAATGGTATTACAACGTACAGCCTTTTCATAGAGATAAGAAAATGTATGTAATTGTAATCGAAAGGCAAAGATATTACACCGTTCAGCCTTGTCATAGAGATTAGAAAATGTGTGTAATTGTAATCGAAAAGGCATAGGTATTACACCGTACAGCCTTGTCTTAGAAATAAAAATGTGTGTAATGGTAACGTACATTGGACACATTTTAATTCTCTGTTTTTATTTAATCGAAAAGGAAAAGGTATTTTAGCGTACAGCTTTGTCATAGAGATTAGAAAATGTGTGTAATAGTAAACGAAAATGTAAAGGTATTACACCGTACAGCCTTGTCATAGAGATAAAAAAATATGTGTAATGTTCATCGAAAAGGCAAAGGTTTTACATCGTACAGCCTTGTCATAGAGATTAGAAAATGTGTGTAATAGTAATCGAAAAGGCAAAGGTATTACACCGTTCAGCCTTGTCAAAGAGATTAGAAAATGTGTGTAATTGTAACGAACATTGGACACATTTTAATTCTCTGTTTTTATTTAATCGAAAAGGAAAAGGTATTACACCGTACAGCCTTGTCATAGAGATAAAAAATGTGTGTAATAGTAATCGAAAAGGCAAAGATGTTACACCGTACAGCCTTATCATAGAGATTAGTAAATGTGTGTAAAGGTAATCGAAAAGGCAAAGGTGTTACACCATACAGCCTTATCAAAGAGATTAGAAAATGTGTGTAATGGTAATCGATAAGTCAAAGGTATTACACCGTACAGCCTTGTCATAGAGATAAAAAATGTGTGTAATAGTAATCGAAAAGGCAGAGATGTTACACCGTACAGCCTTGTCATAGAGATTAGTAAATGTGTGGAAAGGTAATCGAAAAGGCAAAGGTGTTACACCGTACAGCCTTATCAAAGAGATTAGAAAATGTGTGTAATGGTAACGTACATTGAACACATTTTAATTCTCTGTTTTTATTTAATCGAAAAGGAAAAGGTATTACACCGTACAGCCTTGACATAGAGATTAGAAAATGGACGTAATAGTAAACGAAAAGGTAAAGATATTACACCGTTCAGCCTTGTCATAGAGATAAAAAATTGTGTGAAATGTTCATCGAAAAGGCAAAGGTATTACACCGTAAAGCCTTGTCATAGAGATTAGAAAATGTGTGTCATAGTAATCGAAAAGGCAAAGGAATTACACCGTTTAGCATTGTCAAAGCGATTAGAAAATTTGTGTAATGGTAACGTACATTGGACACATTTTAATTCTCTGTTTTTGTTTAATCGAAAAGGAAAAGGTATTACACCGTACAGCCTTGTCATAGAGATTAGAAAATTTGTGTAAAGGTAATCGAAAAGGCAAAGATGTTACACCGTACAGCCTTGTCAAAGAGATTAGAAAATGTGTGTAATGGTAATCGAAAAGGCAAAGGTGTTACACCGTACAGCCTTGTCATAGAGATTAGAAAATGTGTGTAATGGTAATCGAAAAGGCAATGGTATTACACCGTTCAGCCTTGTCAAAGAGATTAAAAAATGTGTGTAATGGTAACGTATATTGGACACATTTTAATTCTCTGTTTTTATTTAATCGAAAAGGAAAAGGTATTACACCGTACAGCCTTGTCATAGAGATTAGAAAATGTATGCAATGGTAATCGAAAAGGCAAAGATATTACACCGTACAGCCTTGTCATAGAAATTAGAAAATGTGTGTAATGGTAATCGAAAGGCAAAGGTATTACACCGTTCACCCTTGTCAAAGAGATTAGAAAATGTGTGTAATGGTAACGTACATTGGACACATTTTAGTTCTCTGTTTTTATTTAATCGAAAAGGAAAAGGTATTACACCGTACAGCTTTGTCATAGAGATTAGAAAATGTGTGTAATGGTAATCGAAAAGGCAATGGTATTACACCGTTCAGCCTTGTCAAAGAGATTAAAAAATGTGTGTTATGGTAACGTATATTGGACACATTTTAATTCTCTGTTTTTATTTAATCGAAAAGGAAAAGGTATTACACCGTACAGCCTTGTCATAGAGATTAGAAAATGTATGTAATGGTAATCGAAAAGGCAAAGGTATTACACCGTACAGCCTTGTCATAGAAATTAGAAAATGTGTGTAATGGTAATCGAAAGGCAAAGGTATTACACCTACAGCTTTCTCATAGAGATTAGAAAATGTGTGTAATGGTAATCGAAAAGGCAAAGGTATTACACCGTACAGCCTTGTCATAGAGATAAGAAAATGTATGTAATGGTAATCGAAAAGGCAAAGGTATTACACCGTACAGCCTTGTCATAGAGATTAGAAAATGTGTGTAATGGTAATCGAAAAGTCAAAGTTGTTACACCGTACAGCCTTGTCAAAGAGATTAGAAAATGTGTGTAATGGTAATCGAAAAGGCAATGGTATTACACCGTTCAGCCTTGTCAAAGAGATTAAAAAATGTGTGTAATGGTAACGTATATTGGACACATTTTAATTCTCTGTTTTTATTTAATCGAAAAGGAAAAGGTATTACACCGTACAGCCTTGTCATAGAGATTAGAAAATGTATGTAATGGTAATCGAAAAGGCAAAGGTATTACACCGTACAGCCTTGTCATAGAAATTAGAAAATGTGTGTAATGGTAATCGAAAGGAAAAGGTATTACACCATTCAGCCTTGTCAAAGAGATTAGAAAATGTGTGTAATGGTAACGTACATTGGACACATTTTAATTCTCTGTTTTTATTTAATCGAAAAGGAAAAGGTATTACACCGTACAGCCTTGTCATAGAGATTAGAAAATGTGTGTAATGGTAATCGAAAAGGCAAAGGTGTTACACCGTACAGCCTTGTCAAAGAGATTAGAAAATGTGTGTAATGGTATTCGAAAAGGCAAAGGTATTACACCGTACAGCCTTGTCAAAGAGATTAGAAAATGTGTGTGATGGTAATCGAAAAGGCAATGGTATTACACCGTTCAGCCTTGTCAAAGAGATTAAAAAATGTGTGTTATGGTAACGTATATTGGACACATTTTAATTCTCTGTTTTTATTTAATCGAAAAGGAAAAGGTATTACACCGTACAGCCTTGTCATAGAGATTAGAAAATGTATGTAATGGTAATAGAAAAGGCAAAGGTATTACACCGTACAGCCTTGTCATAGAAATTAGAAAATGTGTGTAATGGTAATCGAAAGGCAAAGGTATTACACCGTTCAGCCTTGTCAAAGAGATTAGAAAATGTGTGTAATGGTAACGTACATTGGACACATTTTAATTTTCTGTTTTTATTTAATCGAAAAGGAAAAGGTATTACACCTACAGCTTTGTCATAGATATTAGAAAATGTGTGAAATGGTAATCGAAAAGGCGAAGGTATTACACCGTACAGCCTTGTCATAGAGATAAGAAAATGTATGTAATGGTAATCGAAAAGGCAAAGGTATTACACCGTACAGCCTTGTCATAGAGATTAGAAAATGTGTGTAATGGTAATCGAAAAGGCAAAGGTATTACACCGTACAGCCTTGTCAAAGAGATTAGAAAATGTGTGTAATGGTAATCGAAAAGGCAATGGTATTACAACGTACATTCTTTTCATAGAGATAAGAAAATGTGTGTAATGATAATCGAAAAGCCAAAGGTATTACACCGTACAGCCTTGGCATAGAGATAAAAAAATGTGTGTAATTATAATCGAAAAGGCATAGGTATTACACCGTACAGCCTTGTCTTAGAAATAAAAATGTGTGTAATGGTAACGTACATTGGACACATTTTAATTCTCTGTTTTTATTTAATTGAAAAGGAAAAGGTATTACACCGTACAGCCTTGTCATAGAGATTAGAAAATGTGTGTAATAGTAAACGAAAAGGTAAAGATATTACACCGTACAGCCTTGTCATAGAGATAAAAAATTGTGTGTAATGTTCATCGAAAAGGCAAAGGTATTACACCGTACAGCCTTGTCATAGAGATTAGAAAATGTGTGCCATAGTAAACGAAATGGCAAAGGTATTACACCGTTTAGCCTTATCAAAGAGATTAGAAAATTTTTGTAATGGTAACGTACATTGGACACATTTTAATTCTCTGTTTTTATTTAATCGAAAAGGAAAAGGTATTACACCGTACAGCATTGTCATAGAGATTAGAAAATGTATGTAATGGTAATCGAAAAGGCAAAGGTATTACACCGTACAGCCTTGTCATAGAGATTAGAAAATGTGTGTAATGGTAATCGAAAAGGCAAAGGTGTTACACCGTACAGCCTTGTCAAAGAGATTAGAAAATGTGTGTAATGGTATTCGAAAAGGCAAAGGTATTACACCGTACAGCCTTGTCAAAGAGATTAGAAAATGTGTGTGATGGTAATCGAAAAGGCAATGGTATTACACCGTTCAGCCTTGTCAAAGAGATTAAAAAATGTGTGTAATGGTAACGTATATTGGACACATTTTAATTCTCTGTTTTTATTTTATCGAAAAGGAAAAGGTATTACACCGTACAGCCTTGTCATAGAGATTAGAAAATGTATGTAATGGTAATCGAAAAGGCAAAGGTATTACACCGAAAAGCCTTGTCATAGAAATTAGAAAATGTGTGTAATGGTAATCGAAAGGCAAAGGTATTGCACCGTTCAGCCTTGTCAAAGAGATTAGAAAATGTGTGTAATGGTAATCGAAAAGGCAATAATGGTATTACAACGTACAGCCTTTTCATAGAGATAAGAAAATGTATGTAATTGTAATCGAAAGGCAAAGATATTACACCGTTCAGCCTTGTCAAAGAGATTAGAAAATGTGTGTAATGGTAATCGAAAAGGCAATGGTATTACAACGTACAGCCTTTTCATAGAGATAAGAAAATGTATGTAATGGTAATCGAAAAGGCGAAGTTGTTACACCGTACAGCCTTGTCATAGAGATTAGAAAATGTGTGTAATTGTAATCGAAAAGGCATAGGTATTACACCGTACAGCCTTGTCTTAGAAATAAAAATGTGTGTAATGGTAACGTACATTGGACACATTTTAATTCTCTGTTTTTATTTAATCGAAAAGGAAAAGGTATTTTAGCGTACAGCTTTGTCATAGAGATTAGAAAATGTGTGTAATAGTAAACGAAAATGTAAAGGTATTACACCGTACAGCCTTGTCATAGAGATAAAAAAATATGTGTAATGTTCATCGAAAAGGCAAAGGTTTTACATCGTACAGCCTTGTCATAGAGATTAGAAAATGTGTGTAATAGTAATCGAAAAGGCAAAGGTATTACACCGTTCAGCCTTGTCAAAGAGATTAGAAAATGTGTGTAATTGTAACGAACATTGGACACATTTTAATTCTCTGTTTTTATTTAATCGAAAAGGAAAAGGTATTACACCGTACAGCCTTGTCATAGAGATAAAAAATGTGTGTAATAGTAATCGAAAAGGCAAAGATGTTACACCGTACAGCCTTATCATAGAGATTAGTAAATGTGTGTAAAGGTAATCGAAAAGGCAAAGGTGTTACACCATACAGCCTTATCAAAGAGATTAGAAAATGTGTGTAATGGTAATCGATAAGTCAAAGGTATTACACCGTACAGCCTTGTCATAGAGATAAAAAATGTGTGTAATAGTAATCGAAAAGGCAGAGATGTTACACCGTACAGCCTTGTCATAGAGATTAGTAAATGTGTGGAAAGGTAATCGAAAAGGCAAAGGTGTTACACCGTACAGCCTTATCAAAGAGATTAGAAAATGTGTGTAATGGTAACGTACATTGAACACATTTTAATTCTCTGTTTTTATTTAATCGAAAAGGAAAAGGTATTACACCGTACAGCCTTGACATAGAGATTAGAAAATGTACGTAATAGTAAACGAAAAGGTAAAGATATTACACCGTTCAGCCTTGTCATAGAGATAAAAAATTGTGTGAAATGTTCATCGAAAAGGCAAAGGTGTTACACCGTACAGCCTTGTCAAAGAGATTAGAAATTGTGTGCCATAGTAATCGAAAAGGCAAAGGTATTACACCGTTTAGCCTTGTCAAAGAGATTAGAAAATTTTTGTAATGGTAACGTACATTGGACACATTTTAATGCTCTGTTTCTATTTAATCGAAAAGGAAAAGGTATTACACCGCACAGCCTTGTCATAGAGATTAGAAATTGTGTGTAATGATAATCGAAAAGGCAAAGGTATTACACCGTACAGCCTTGTCATAGAAATTAGAAAATGTGTGTAATGGTAATCGAAAGGCAAAGGTATTACACTGTTCAGCCCTGTCAAAGAGATTAGAAAATGTGTGTAATGGTAACGTACATTGGACACATTTTAATGCTCTGTTTCTATTTAATCGAAAAGGAAAAGGTATTACACCGTACAGCCTTGTCATAGAGATTAGAAAATGTATGTAATGGTAGTCGAAAAGGCAAAGGTATTACACCGTACAGCCTTGTCATAGAGATTAGAAAATGTGTGTAATGGTAATCGAAAAGGCAAAGGTATTACACCGTACAGCCTTGTCATAGAGATAAGAAAATGTATGTTATGGTAATCGAAAAGGCAAAGGTATTACACCGTACAGCCTTGTCATAAAGATTAGAAAATGTGTGTAATGGTAATCGAAAAGGCAAAGGTGTTACACCGTACAGCCTTGTCAAAGAGATTAGAAAATGTGTGTTATGGTAAACGAAAAGGCAATGGTATTACAACGTACAGACTTTTCATAGAGATAAGAAAATGTATGTAATGGTAATCGAAAAGGCGAAGGTGTTACACCGTACAGCCTTGTCATAGAGATAAGAAAATGTATGTTATGGTATTCGAAAAGGCAAAGGTATTACACCGTACAGCCTTGTCATAGAGATTAGAAAATGTGTGTAATAATAATCGAAAAAGCGAAGGTGTTATACCGTACAGCCTTGTCATAGAGATTAGAAAATGTGTGTAATTGTAATCGAAAAGGCATAGGTATTACACCGTACAGCCTTGTCTTAGAAATAAAAATGTGTGTAATGGCAACGTACATTGGACACATTTTAATTCTCTGTTTTTATTTAATCGAAAAGGCAAAGGTATTACACCGTACAGCCTTGTCATAGAGATTAGAAAATGTGTGTAATGGTAATCGAAAAGGCAATGGTATTACAACGTACAGCCTTTTCATAGAGATAAGAAAATGTATGTAATGGTAATCGAAAAGGCGAAGGTGTTATACCGCACAGCCTTGTCATAAAGATTAGAAAATGTGTGTAATTGTAATCGAAAAGGCATAGGTATTACACCGTACAGCCTTGTCTTAGAAATAAAAATGTGTGTAATGGTAACGTATATTGGACACATTTTAATTCTCTGTTTTTATTTAATCGAAAAGGAAAAGGTATTACACCGTACAGCCTTGTCATAGAGATTAGAAAATGTGTGTAATGGTAATCGAAAGGCAAAGGTATTACACCGTTCAGCCTTGTCAAAGAGATTAGAAAATGTGTAATGGTAATCGAAAAAGCGAAGGTGTTATACCGTACAGCCTTGTCATAGAGATTAGAAAATGTGTGTAATGGTCATCGAAAAGGCAAAGGTATTACACCGTACAGCCTTGTCATAGAGATAAGAAAATGTATGTAATGGTAATCGAAAAGGCAAAGGTATTACACCGTACAGCCTTGTCATAGAGATTAGAAAATGTGTGTAATGGTAATCGAAAGGCAAAGGTATTACACCGTTCAGCCTTGTCAAAGAGATTAGAAAATGTGTGTAATGGTAACGTACATTGGACACATTTTAATTCTCTGTTTTTATTTAATCGAAAAGGCAATGGTATTACACCGTACAGCCTTGTCAAAGAGATTAGAAAATGTGTGTAATGGTAATCGAAAAGGCAATGGTATTACACCGTACAGCCTTGTCATAGAGATAAGAAAATGTATGTAATGGTAATCGAAAAGGCGAAGCTGTTATACCGTACAGCCTTGTCATAGAGATTAGAAAATGTGTGTAATTGTAATCGAAAAGGCATAGGTATTACACCGTACAGCCTTGTCTTAGAAATAAAAATGTGTGTAATGGTAACGTACATTGGACACATTTTAATTCTCTGTTTTTATTTAATCGAAAAGGAAAAGGTATTACACCGTACAGCCTTGTCATAGAGATTAGAAAATGTGTGTAATGGTAATCGAAAGGCAAAGGTATTACACCGTTCAGCCTTGTCAAAGAGATTAGAAAATGTGTAATGGTAATCGAAAAAGCGAAGGTGTTATACCGTACAGCCTTGTCATAGAGATTAGAAAATGTGTGTAATGGTCATCGAAAAGGCAAAGGTATTACACCGTACAGCCTTGTCATAGAGATAAGAAAATGTATGTAATGGTAATCGAAAAGGCAAAGGTATTACACCGTACAGCCTTGTCATAGAGATTAGAAAATGTGTGTAATGGTAATCGAAAGGCAAAGGTATTACACCGTTCAGCCTTGTCAAAGAGATTAGAAAATGTGTGTAATGGTAACGTACATTGGACACATTTTAATTCTCTGTTTTTATTTAATCGAAAAGGCAATGGTATTACACCGTACAGCCTTGTCAAAGAGATTAGAAAATGTGTGTAATGGTAATCGAAAAGGCAATGGTATTACACCGTACAGCCTTGTCATAGAGATAAGAAAATGTATGTAATGGTAATCGAAAAGGCGAAGCTGTTATACCGTACAGCCTTGTCATAGAGATTAGAAAATGTGTGTAATTGTAATCGAAAAGGCATAGGTATTACACCGTACAGCCTTGTCTTAGAAATAAAAATGTGTGTAATGGTAACGTACATTGGACACATTTTAATTCTCTGTTTTTATTTAATCGAAAAGGAAAAGGTATTACACCTACAGCTTTGTCA
This sequence comes from Limenitis camilla, assembly GCA_905147385.1. Taxonomy (NCBI): domain Eukaryota; kingdom Metazoa; phylum Arthropoda; class Insecta; order Lepidoptera; family Nymphalidae; genus Limenitis; species Limenitis camilla. The sequence continues at coordinate 7,306,633 of LR990249.1, read as the reverse complement.
TAAGGATTAAAAAATGTGTGTAATGGTAATCGAAAAGGCAAAGGTATTACACCGTACAGCCTTGTCATAGAGATAAGAAAATGTGTGTAATGGTAATCGAAAAGGCAAAGGTATTACACCGTACAGCCTTGTCATAGAGATTAGAAAATGTGTGTATTGGTAATCGAAAAGTCAAAGATATTACACCGTACAGCCTTGTCATAGAGATTAGAAAATGTGTGTAATGGTAATCGAAAAGGCAAAGGTGTTACACCGTACAGCCTTATCAAAGAGATTAGAAAATGTGTGTAATGGTAATCGAAAAGGCGAAGGTGTTACACCGTACAGCCTTGTCATAGAGATGTTATTGTAATCGAAAAGGCATAGGTATTATACCGTACAGCCTTGTCTTAGAAATAAAAATGTGTGTAATGGTAACGTACATTGGACACATTTTAATTCTCTGTGTTTATTTAATCGAAAAGGAAAAGGTGTTACACCGTACAGCCTTGTCATAGAGATTAGAAAATGTGTGTAAAGGTAATCGAAAAGGCAAAGGTGTTACACCGTACAGCCTTGTCATAGAGATTAGAAAATATGTGTTATGGTAATCGAAAAGGCAAAGGTATTACACCGTTCAGCCTTGTCAAAGAGATTAGAAAATGTGTGTAATTGTAACGAACATTGGACACATTTTAATTCTCTGTTTTTATTTAATCGAAAAGGAAAAGGTATTACACCGTACAGCCTTGTCATAGAGATAAAAAATGTGTGTAATAGTAATCGAAAAGGCAAAGATGTTACACCGTACAGCCTTGTCATAGAGATTAGTAAATGTGTGTAAAGGTAATCGAAAAGGCAAAGGTATTACACCGTACAGCCTTGTCATAGAGATTAGAAAATGTGCGTAATAGTAATCGAAAAGTCAAAGATATTACACCGTACAGCCTTGTCATAGAGATTAGAAAATGTGCGTAATAGTAATCGAAAAGTCAAAGATATTACACCGTACAGCCTTGTCATAGAGATTAGAAAATGTGTGTAATGATAATCGAAAAGGCAAAGGTATTACATCGTACAGCCTTGTCATAGAAATTAGAAAATGTGTGTAATGGTAATCGAAAAGTCAAAGATATTACACCGTACAGCCTTGTCATAGAGATTAGAAAATGTGTGTAATGATAATCGAAAAGGCAAAGATATTACACCATACAGCCTTGTCATAGAAATAAGAAAATGTGTGTAATGGTAATCGAAAGGCAAAGGTATTACACCGTTCAGCCTTGTCAAAGAGATTAGAAAATTTGTGTAATGGTAATCGAAAAGGCAATGGTATTACAACGTACAGCCTCTTCATAGAGATAAGAAAATGTATGTAATTGTAATCGAAAAGTCGAAGGTGTTATACCGTACAGCCTTGTCATAGAGATTAGAAAATGTGTGTAATTGTAATCGAAAAGGCATAGGTATTACACCGTACAGCCTTGTCTTAGAAATAAAAATGTGTGTAATAGTAACGTACATTGGACACATTTTAATTGTCTGTTTTTATTTAATCGAAAAGGCAATGGTATTACACCGTACAGCCTTGTCATAGAGATTAGAAAATGTGCGTAATAGTAATCGAAAAGTCAAAGATATTACACCGTACAGCCTTGTCATAGAGATTAGAAAATGTGCGTAATAGTAATCGAAAAGTCAAAGATATTACACCGTACAGCCTTGTCATAGAGATTAGAAAATGTGTGTAATGATAATCGAAAAGGCAAAGGTATTACATCGTACAGCCTTGTCATAGAAATTAGAAAATGTGTGTAATGGTAATCGAAAAGTCAAAGATATTACACCGTACAGCCTTGTCATAGAGATTAGAAAATGTGTGTAATGATAATCGAAAAGGCAAAGATATTACACCATACAGCCTTGTCATAGAAATAAGAAAATGTGTGTAATGGTAATCGAAAGGCAAAGGTATTACACCGTTCAGCCTTGTCAAAGAGATTAGAAAATTTGTGTAATGGTAATCGAAAAGGCAATGGTATTACAACGTACAGCCTCTTCATAGAGATAAGAAAATGTATGTAATTGTAATCGAAAAGTCGAAGGTGTTATACCGTACAGCCTTGTCATAGAGATTAGAAAATGTGTGTAATTGTAATCGAAAAGGCATAGGTATTACACCGTACAGCCTTGTCTTAGAAATAAAAATGTGTGTAATAGTAACGTACATTGGACACATTTTAATTGTCTGTTTTTATTTAATCGAAAAGGCAATGGTATTACACCGTACAGCCTTGTCAAAGAGATTAGAAAATGTATGTAATGGTAATCGAAAAGGCAATGGTATTACACCGTACAGCCTTGTCATAGAGATAAGAAAATGTATGTAATGGTAATCGAAAAGGCAAAGGTATTACACCGTACAGCCTTGTCATAGAGATTAGAAAATGTGTGTAATGGTAATCGAAAGGCAAAGGTATTACACCGTTCAGCCTTGTCAAAGAGAATAGAAAATGTGTGTAATGGTAACGTACATTGGACACATTTTAATTCTCTGTTTTTATTTAATCGAAAAGGAAAAGGTATTACACCTACAGCTTTGTCATAGAGATTAAAAAATGTGTGTAATGGTAATCGAAAAGGCAAAGGTATTACACCGTACAGCCTTGTCATAGAGATAAGAAAATGTGTGTAATGGTAATCGAAAAGGCAAAGGTATTACACCGTACAGCCTTGTCATAGAGATTAGAAAATGTGTGTAATGGTAATCGAAAAGTCAAAGATATTACACCGTACAGCCTTGTCAAAGAGATTAGAAAATGTGTGTAATGGTAATCGAAAAGGCAATGGTATTGCACCGTACAGCCTTGTCATAGAGATAAGAAAAAGTATGTTATGGTAATCGAAAAGGCAGAGGTGTTACACCGTACAGCCTTGTCATAGAGATAAGAAAATGTATGTAATGGTAATCGAAAAGTCAAAGATATAACACCGTACAGCCTTGTCATAGAGATTAGAAAATATGTGTAATGATAATCGAAAAGGCAAAGATATTACACCGTACAGCCTTGTCATAGAAATAAGAAAATGTGTGTAATGGAAAAGGCAAAGATATTACACCGTACAGCCTTGTCATAGAAATAAGAAAATGTGTGTAATGGTAATCGAAAAGGCAATGGTATTGCACCGTACAGCCTTGTCATAGAGATAAGAAAAAGTATGTTATGGTAATCGAAAAGGCAGAGGTGTTACACCGTACAGCCTTGTCATAGAGATAAGAAAATGTATGTAATGGTAATCGAAAAGTCAAAGATATAACACCGTACAGCCTTGTCATAGAGATTAGAAAATATGTGTAATGATAATCGAAAAGGCAAAGATATTACACCGTACAGCCTTGTCATAGAAATAAGAAAATGTGTGTAATGGTAATCGAAAGGCAAAGGTATTACACCGTTCAGCCTTGTCAAAGAGATTAGAAAATGTGTGTAATGGTAACGTACATTGAACACATTTTAATTCTCTGTTTTTATTTAATCGAAAATGAAAAGGTATTACACCGTACAGCCTTGACATAGAGATTAGAAAATGTGCGTAATTGTAAACGAAATGGTAAAGATATTACACCGTTCAGCCTTGTTATAGAGATAAAAAATTGTGTGTAATGTTCATCGAAAAGGCAAAGGTATTACACCGTACAGCCTTGTCATAGAGATTAGAAAATGTGTGTCATAGTAATCGAAAAGGCAAAGGAATTACACCGTTTAGCATTGTCAAAGCGATTAGAAAATTTGTGTAATGGTAACGTACATTGGACACATTTTAATTCTCTGTTTTTATTTAATCGAAAAGGAAAAGGTATTACACCGTACAGCCTTGTCATAGAGATTAGAAAATTTCTGTAAAGGTAATCGAAAAGGCATAGGTATTACACCGTACAGCCTTGTCATAGAGATTAGAAAATGTGTGTCATAGTAATCGAAAAGGCAAAGGAATTACACCGTTTAGCATTGTCAAAGCGATTAGAAAATTTGTGTAATGGTAACGTACATTGGACACATTTTAATTCTCTGTTTTTATTTAATCGAAAAGGAAAAGGTATTACACCGTACAGCCTTGTCATAGAGATTAGAAAATTTGTGTAAAGGTAATCGAAAAGGCAAAGATGTTACACCGTACAGCCTTGTCAAAGAGATTAGAAAATGTGTGTAATGGTAATCGAAAAGGCAATGGTATTACACCGTACAGCCTTGTCATAGAGATAAGAAAATGTATGTAATGGTAATCGAAAAGGCAAAGGTGTTACACCGTACAGCCTTGTCATAGAGATTAGAAAATGTGTGTAATGGTTATCGAAAAGTCAAAGGTATTACACCGTTCAGCCTTGTCATAGAGATAAAAAATGTGTGTTATAGTAATCGAAAAGGCAGAGATGTTACACCGTACAGCCTTGTCATAGAGATTAGTAAATGTGTGTAATAGTAACGTACATTGGACACATTTCAATTCTCTGTTTTTATTTAATCGAAAAGGAAAAGGTATTACACCGTACAGCCTTGTCATAGAGATTAGAAAATGTGTGTAAAGGTAATCGAAAAGGTAAAGATGTTACACCGTACAGCCTTGTCAAAGAGATAAGAAAATGTGTGTAATGGTAATCGAAAAGGCAATGGTATTACACCGTACAGCCTTGTCATAGAGATAAGAAAATGTATGTAATGGTAATCGAAAAGGCAAAGGTGTTACACCGTACAGCCTTGTCATAGAGATTAGAAAATGTGTGTAATGGTAATCGAAAAGTCAAAGGTATTACACCGTACAGCCTTGTCATAGAGATTAGAAAATGTGTGTAATGATAATCGAAAAGGCAAAGGTATTACACCGTACAGCCTTGGCATAGAGATAAGAAAATGTGTGTAATGGTAATCGAAAAGGCATAGGTATTACACCGTACAGCTTTGTCTTAGAAATAAAAATGTGTGTAAAGGTAACGTACATTGGACACATTTTAATTCTCTGTTTTTATTTAATCGAAAAGGAAAAGGTATTACACCGTACAGCCTTGTCATAGAGATTAGAAAATGTGTGTCATAGTAATCGAAAATGCAAAGGTATTACACCGTACAGCCTTGTCATAGAAATTAGAAAATGTGTGTAATGGTAATCGAAAGGCAAAGGTATTACACCATTCAGCCTTGTCAAAGAGATTAGAAAATGTGTGTAATGGTAACGTACATTGGACACATTTTAATTCTCTGTTTTTATTTAATCGAAAAGGAAAAGGTATTACACCTACAGCTTTCTCATAGAGATTAGAAAATGTGTGTAATGGTAATCGAAAAGGCAAAGGTGTTACAACGTACAGCCTTGTCATAGAGATTAGAAAATGTGTGTAATGGTAACGTACATTGGACACATTTTAATTCTCTGTTTTTATTTAATCGAAAAGGAAAAGGTATTACACCGTACAGCATTGTCATAGAGATTAGAAAATGTATGTAATGGTAATCGAAAAGGCAAAGGTATTACACCGTACAGCCTTGTCATAGAGATTAGAAAATGTGTGTAATGGTAATCGAAAAGGCAAAGGTGTTACACCGTACAGCCTTGTCAAAGAGATTAGAAAATGTGTGTAATGGTATTCGAAAAGGCAAAGGTATTACACCGTACAGCCTTGTCAAAGAGATTAGAAAATGTGTGTGATGGTAATCGAAAAGGCAATGGTATTACACCGTTCAGCCTTGTCAAAGAGATTAAAAAATGTGTGTTATGGTAACGTATATTGGACACATTTTAATTCTCTGTTTTTATTTAATCGAAAAGGAAAAGGTATTACACCGTACAGCCTTGTCATAGAGATTAGAAAATGTATGTAATGGTAATCGAAAAGGCAAAGGTATTACACCGTACAGCCTTGTCATAGAAATTAGAAAATGTGTGTAATGGTAATCGAAAGGCAAAGGTATTACACCGTTCAGCCTTGTCAAAGAGATTAGAAAATGTGTGTAATGGTAACGTACATTGGACACATTTTAATTTTCTGTTTTTATTTAATCGAAAAGGAAAAGGTATTACACCTACAGCTTTGTCATAGATATTAGAAAATGTGTGTAATGGTAATCGAAAAGGCGAAGGTATTACACCGTACAGCCTTGTCATAGAGATAAGAAAATGTATGTAATGGTAATCGAAAAGGCAAAGGTATTACACCGTACAGCCTTGTCATAGAGATTAGAAAATGTGTGTAATGGTAATCGAAAAGGCAAAGGTGTTACACCGTACAGCCTTGTCAAAGAGATTAGAAAATGTGTGTAATGGTAATCGAAAAGGCAATGGTATTACAACGTACATTCTTTTCATAGAGATAAGAAAATGTGTGTAATGATAATCGAAAAGCCAAAGGTATTACACCGTACAGCCTTGGCATAGAGATAAAAAAATGTGTGTAATTATAATCGAAAAGGCATAGGTATTACACCGTACAGCCTTGTCTTAGAAATAAAAATGTGTGTAATGGTAACGTACATTGGACACATTTTAATTCTCTGTTTTTATTTAATTGAAAAGGAAAAGGTATTACACCGTACAGCCTTGTCATAGAGATTAGAAAATGTGTGTAATAGTAAACGAAAAGGTAAAGATATTACACCGTACAGCCTTGTCATAGAGATAAAAAATTGTGTGTAATGTTCATCGAAAAGGCAAAGGTATTACACCGTACAGCCTTGTCATAGAGATTAGAAAATGTGTGCCATAGTAAACGAAATGGCAAAGGTATTACACCGTTTAGCCTTATCAAAGAGATTAGAAAATTTTTGTAATGGTAACGTACATTGGACACATTTTAATTCTCTGTTTTTATTTAATCGAAAAGGAAAAGGTATTACACCGTACAGCCTTGTCATAGAAATTAGAAAATGTGTGTAATGGTAATCGAAAGGCAAAGGTATTACACCGTTCAGCCTTGTCAAAGAGATTAGAAAATGTGTGTAATGGTAACGTACATTGGACACATTTTAATTTTCTGTTTTTATTTAATCGAAAAGGAAAAGGTATTACACCTACAGCTTTGTCATAGATATTAGAAAATGTGTGTAATGGTAATCGAAAAGGCGAAGGTATTACACCGTACAGCCTTGTCATAGAGATAAGAAAATGTATGTAATGGTAATCGAAAAGGCAAAGGTATTACACCGTACAGCCTTGTCATAGAGATTAGAAAATGTGTGTAATGGTAATCGAAAAGGCAAAGGTGTTACACCGTACAGCCTTGTCAAAGAGATTAGAAAATGTGTGTAATGGTAATCGAAAAGGCAATGGTATTACAACGTACATTCTTTTCATAGAGATAAGAAAATGTGTGTAATGATAATCGAAAAGCCAAAGGTATTACACCGTACAGCCTTGGCATAGAGATAAAAAAATGTGTGTAATTATAATCGAAAAGGCATAGGTATTACACCGTACAGCCTTGTCTTAGAAATAAAAATGTGTGTAATGGTAACGTACATTGGACACATTTTAATTCTCTGTTTTTATTTAATTGAAAAGGAAAAGGTATTACACCGTACAGCCTTGTCATAGAGATTAGAAAATGTGTGTAATAGTAAACGAAAAGGTAAAGATATTACACCGTACAGCCTTGTCATAGAGATAAAAAATTGTGTGTAATGTTCATCGAAAAGGCAAAGGTATTACACCGTACAGCCTTGTCATAGAGATTAGAAAATGTGTGCCATAGTAAACGAAATGGCAAAGGTATTACACCGTTTAGCCTTATCAAAGAGATTAGAAAATTTTTGTAATGGTAACGTACATTGGACACATTTTAATTCTCTGTTTTTATTTAATCGAAAAGGAAAAGGTATTACACCGTACAGCATTGTCATAGAGATTAGAAAATGTATGTAATGGTAATCGAAAAGGCAAAGGTATTACACCGTACAGCCTTGTCATAGAGATTAGAAAATGTGTGTAATGGTAATCGAAAAGGCAAAGGTGTTACACCGTACAGCCTTGTCAAAGAGATTAGAAAATGTGTGTAATGGTATTCGAAAAGGCAAAGGTATTACACCGTACAGCCTTGTCAAAGAGATTAGAAAATGTGTGTGATGGTAATCGAAAAGGCAATGGTATTACACCGTTCAGCCTTGTCAAAGGGATTAAAAAATGTGTGTAATGGTAACGTATATTGGACACATTTTAATTCTCTGTTTTTATTTTATCGAAAAGGAAAAGGTATTACACCGTACAGCCTTGTCATAGAGATTAGAAAATGTATGTAATGGTAATCGAAAAGGCAAAGGTATTACACCGTACAGCCTTGTCATAGAAATTAGAAAATGTGTGTAATGGTAATCGAAAGGCAAAGGTATTGCACCGTTCAGCCTTGTCAAAGAGATTAGAAAATGTGTGTAATGGTAATCGAAAAGGCAATAATGGTATTACAACGTACAGCCTTTTCATAGAGATAAGAAAATGTATGTAATTGTAATCGAAAGGCAAAGATATTACACCGTTCAGCCTTGTCATAGAGATTAGAAAATGTGTGTAATTGTAATCGAAAAGGCATAGGTATTACACCGTACAGCCTTGTCTTAGAAATAAAAATGTGTGTAATGGTAACGTACATTGGACACATTTTAATTCTCTGTTTTTATTTAATCGAAAAGGAAAAGGTATTTTAGCGTACAGCTTTGTCATAGAGATTAGAAAATGTGTGTAATAGTAAACGAAAATGTAAAGGTATTACACCGTACAGCCTTGTCATAGAGATAAAAAAATATGTGTAATGTTCATCGAAAAGGCAAAGGTTTTACATCGTACAGCCTTGTCATAGAGATTAGAAAATGTGTGTAATAGTAATCGAAAAGGCAAAGGTATTACACCGTTCAGCCTTGTCAAAGAGATTAGAAAATGTGTGTAATTGTAACGAACATTGGACACATTTTAATTCTCTGTTTTTATTTAATCGAAAAGGAAAAGGTATTACACCGTACAGCCTTGTCATAGAGATAAAAAATGTGTGTAATAGTAATCGAAAAGGCAAAGATGTTACACCGTACAGCCTTATCATAGAGATTAGTAAATGTGTGTAAAGGTAATCGAAAAGGCAAAGGTGTTACACCATACAGCCTTATCAAAGAGATTAGAAAATGTGTGTAATGGTAATCGATAAGTCAAAGGTATTACACCGTACAGCCTTGTCATAGAGATAAAAAATGTGTGTAATAGTAATCGAAAAGGCAGAGATGTTACACCGTACAGCCTTGTCATAGAGATTAGTAAATGTGTGGAAAGGTAATCGAAAAGGCAAAGGTGTTACACCGTACAGCCTTATCAAAGAGATTAGAAAATGTGTGTAATGGTAACGTACATTGAACACATTTTAATTCTCTGTTTTTATTTAATCGAAAAGGAAAAGGTATTACACCGTACAGCCTTGACATAGAGATTAGAAAATGGACGTAATAGTAAACGAAAAGGTAAAGATATTACACCGTTCAGCCTTGTCATAGAGATAAAAAATTGTGTGAAATGTTCATCGAAAAGGCAAAGGTATTACACCGTAAAGCCTTGTCATAGAGATTAGAAAATGTGTGTCATAGTAATCGAAAAGGCAAAGGAATTACACCGTTTAGCATTGTCAAAGCGATTAGAAAATTTGTGTAATGGTAACGTACATTGGACACATTTTAATTCTCTGTTTTTGTTTAATCGAAAAGGAAAAGGTATTACACCGTACAGCCTTGTCATAGAGATTAGAAAATTTGTGTAAAGGTAATCGAAAAGGCAAAGATGTTACACCGTACAGCCTTGTCAAAGAGATTAGAAAATGTGTGTAATGGTAATCGAAAAGGCAAAGGTGTTACACCGTACAGCCTTGTCATAGAGATTAGAAAATGTGTGTAATGGTAATCGAAAAGGCAATGGTATTACACCGTTCAGCCTTGTCAAAGAGATTAAAAAATGTGTGTAATGGTAACGTATATTGGACACATTTTAATTCTCTGTTTTTATTTAATCGAAAAGGAAAAGGTATTACACCGTACAGCCTTGTCATAGAGATTAGAAAATGTATGCAATGGTAATCGAAAAGGCAAAGATATTACACCGTACAGCCTTGTCATAGAAATTAGAAAATGTGTGTAATGGTAATCGAAAGGCAAAGGTATTACACCGTTCACCCTTGTCAAAGAGATTAGAAAATGTGTGTAATGGTAACGTACATTGGACACATTTTAGTTCTCTGTTTTTATTTAATCGAAAAGGAAAAGGTATTACACCGTACAGCTTTGTCATAGAGATTAGAAAATGTGTGTAATGGTAATCGAAAAGGCAATGGTATTACACCGTTCAGCCTTGTCAAAGAGATTAAAAAATGTGTGTTATGGTAACGTATATTGGACACATTTTAATTCTCTGTTTTTATTTAATCGAAAAGGAAAAGGTATTACACCGTACAGCCTTGTCATAGAGATTAGAAAATGTATGTAATGGTAATCGAAAAGGCAAAGGTATTACACCGTACAGCCTTGTCATAGAAATTAGAAAATGTGTGTAATGGTAATCGAAAGGCAAAGGTATTACACCTACAGCTTTCTCATAGAGATTAGAAAATGTGTGTAATGGTAATCGAAAAGGCAAAGGTATTACACCGTACAGCCTTGTCATAGAGATAAGAAAATGTATGTAATGGTAATCGAAAAGGCAAAGGT